>OZ024907.1:84064916-84168246 GCA_964017125.1 Flabesymbios commensalis
CCAAACCTTTTTTGTGTGTAGCTGTCTAAGGCTAAGACCCACGACTTTCCGGTGTGAGGCTGTCTAGGGCTAGGATCCACGACCCAAGCGTTTTTAGTGTGGGGCTGTCCAGGGCTAGGATCCACGACCCAAGACTGTGTGGGGTGGGGCTGTTCAGGGTTACGACTCACGACCCAAGCCTTTGCAGTGTTGGGCTGTCCAGGGCTAGGATCCACGACCCAAGCCTTTGCAGTGTTGGGCTGTCCAGGGCTAGGATCCACGACCCAAGCCTTTTTGGTGTGGGGCTGTCCAGGGCTAGGATCCACGACCCAAGCCTGTGTGGTGTGGGGCTGTCCAGGGCTAGGATCCACGACCCAAGCCTGTGTGGTGTGGGGCTCTCCAGGGCTAGGATCCACAACCCAAGCCTTTCCGGTGTGGCGCTGTCCATGGCTAGGATCTACGACCCAAGCCTGTGTGGTGTGGGGCTGTCCAGGGCTAGGATCCACGGCCCACACCTTTCCGGTGTGGGGCTGTCCAGGGCTAGCAACCGTGACCCTAGAACTTATGGTGTAGGGCTGTCTAAGGCCAAGATCCACAACCCACACCTTTCCGATGTGGGGCTGTCTAGGGCTAGGAACCGTGACCCAAGAATTTGTGGAGTGGGGCTGTCCATCCGTTTAGCTATTATATTGAAAAATGATTTAATAAATACTTTGAAATTATTTCAAAACTAGTCCAATTACTTACATCAACTTTTAACAAAAGTGCACCTTTTTTAAAATATAATGCAGCTAATTGCTTGTTCTGCCTTTTATATACTATTATCCTCGTGTAGATAATTAAAGATAATTAAATAACTTTTCTTAAAAAAAAAGACAAGAGACGTTTCTTTGGAAAACACGAGTATGTGTTGATATATAACATTTACAGGTGACTATACTATACAGTGGGACTAGTAATCATTAAAGGGGGGGGGGGGGGCATGATTGTAACAATAATGTCGCGAGATTTAAGAATCTCACTTACAACACCTCGTTCTTCGCAGCCAAGCCCCAGAAAACATGAGGCATTGAAACAATGGTGGTATAATGTTGGGCCATCGTTGAAGACTGTGTACCAAGATTACTATAGGTTCAATTTATCGTGTTTGTTGGGACGATCAATCGGTATTTGCATAATATTTGCACAATATCGGTCCAATTGCGTAGACACTTAGCCGACATTTCCCCAGCACCGGACAAATATTATCACTTGAGTGAACAAGTAGTTTATAACTGTTATCTTTATAAAGCAGTTGAGACTCGGTGTGGACAAAGATATATTAAAACTGCCATAGCTCATACAACTCAGTACCAGTGTTGTGTAAATATAAAAAAAACATGACCGCGACAACACGACGTCTTATCTACAGAGACCTTACAATGCCGGGCCAATGTCCACGACATTGGGCCAAGAATTAACCAGCAAGTACGTAGGATTAACACATCGTCGTGTGGATGACACAAGGTGCTAACTCATTTTTTTGCCTTTTTCTTTTTTTTTGACATTTTTGTAGTTAAGGTTTTTGAGATTATGGTGATGTGATTCTTATGTCCAACTTCAACTTAGAATATGCCGAAATATGCACTTTAAAACACCTTTTATATTATGTTTTTTATAATGTTGTTGGTACCTTTTTATTTTCCCATGTCGTAAAACTTTCATCAAGTTGAATAAGGTAACTATCATGATTAGTACCTTCTATAATACCAGTTAATATACACATTTTCATGATTTAAAGTTGTTTTAATTGGTACCAAATGTCTTTAGCACGTTATGTAAAGCTGGAGATTCCATGAAAATATCATTGTTGCATAATACTAACTCTAATTAGCACTTTGTTATACTATTTTTTTCTTTGGTCAATATAACAATGGCAGTGGTACAAGGTGTTAGCTGGATTAGGTACGTGGAAGCTTGTTTGATTCAATGTAACAATATCTTTGTAGTTTGCTAAACAAGGGGCTATAAGGACTTGGCACCTTGTGTCAACTTCACTAAAACACGAAGGCCTAGTCAACCAGTGTAACAAGGTGCTAAATGCCTTCCGTTGAGACGGTTTACTATGAATTGCAATATTTTGCTTCACGCTGCCAGCCAAAACATAACAAAAACAACTACATGGATGACTTGAGTATGTTCCATCTGGCACATGGTTCAGCCCCGGGGCCAGCTGACTCTGGGAGCATTCATTGTACTAGTAGCACGTCGTCCCCGATAGATGCAGTTGGCCCAGTATGCAGCGAACCCCTAAGCCCTGAGAAATTAGGTTTACCCAGTGTTCAACCAGCCCCTCATCCATAAAGATGAAGTTTACCAGTGTTCAACCGGCCCCTCGTCCCTCCTGAGAGATGAGGTTTAACCAGTGTGTGGTGGGCCCCTCATCCCTGACACGGCCTGAGAATGAGGTGTACCCAATGTGCAGTAATGTTAGACCCTCGTCTATGAGAGAATGCAGTCTACCCAGTGTGCAGTGGGCCCTTCATCCCTGAGAGATTAGGCTTATATAGTGTGCAGCGAGCCCCTCATCCCAAAAAGGTGACGTTTGCCCAGTATGAAGCGAGCCCCTCACTCTCCCAGGGAAGAAATTTACCCAGTGTGCAACCAGTCCCTCATCCCTGAGAGATGATGTTTACATTGTGTGTGTGTGTTACACAGTGTGCAACAAGCCCCTCAACCTTCCTGAGAGATTACTATGCAATGGGCCCCTCAGCCCTAACTCGGCCTGAGAAACGAGGTTTACCCAGTGTGCAATGTGCAGTGGGCCCCTCACTCATCCCTGAGTGATGAGGTTTACCCAAAGTGCAGTGAGGTCTTCGTCCCTGAGACATGAGGTTTAGATAGTGTGCAGCAAGCCCCTCATCCCCAAGAATTGAAATTTGCCCAGTGCGCAGCGAGCCTCACACTCTCCCAGGGATGAAGTTTACACAGTGTGCAACCAGCCCTTCATCTCTTCCAAGAGATTACGTTTTTCCAGTGTGCTACCAGCCCTTCATCACTCTTGAGAGATGACGTTCACCCGGTGTACAGTGGGCCCCTCCTCTCTAACTCGGCATGAGAGATGAGGTTTACCCATTGTGCAGTGTGCCCCTCATCCTTGAGAGATGAGGTTTACCAAGTGTGCAGTGGGCCTCTCATCCCTGAGAGATGAGGTGTATATAGTGTACACCGAGCCTCTCATCCCCAATAGATGAAGTTTGCCCAGTATAAAGCGAGCCCCTCACTCTAGGCGATCACGTTAATGGCGACCTCGTTAAGTTAAGGTTGATATCAGTGTATCGACGTTAATTTCGCGCAGAGCCCCGCGCTGCGCGCTCCTCACACCAGTGTACACAGTGTGCAGCGAGCCCCTCATCCCCAAGAGATGAGATTATCATATTTATCATATATATACATTCTGATGCCTAGAGGATCACATGTCTTATTTATTAGCCCTCTCCATTCTAGAGTATCACACATATTAACTCTCTGGGAGTATGACGTGTCTCATGTAATCACCCTCAATGGATTAGACTACTATATTTCCCCCATATTACCCTTATGATGCCTAGCTAGAGTATCACGTTGCTGATGTATTAAACCTCAGTGGACTACACTATCTTATCTTATCACTTGTATTTACCCTCTGGGTCTATAAGGTCAACTTGTCTCAAATATTAACTATCTGTGTACAAGATTAAATTATAACGTATGGTAATAAAAAAATTATGTGTGTAGGCTACTAGTTAGTTGTTATTAATCATCCTGTTGGAAACAATATGTCCTATCTGATACTCGATAAAACAGTAGATCCCAATGAACACAATTCACGTCACGCTCGTTTTACATTATATCTTGACCACCCGAATAGTCACACCAATTGACATGAGGGGTATTATGTCTTCTGATGACTCACACAGAAGTTCAAATGAGGTTGGCCAACATATTAGACTTTTTGTTCACACAGTCATATAAGCTATACATAAGCACGGGAAATTGGGATGTATCTATGCGGTGACAATCACTGCCATGTCTATTCGCCTCGGAGCTAAATGATCCTATCTGCCACTCTGACGAGTGTCAGATAGGATCCTTTAGCTCCGAGGCGACGATACTTTTACTGTATAGGAAACCAATGAGCATATGCCGGCCCTATCCCATTTAGCTGTGTACACAATGATATTAAAGTAACATGTTGATATGCATCCTAGGCTCCTAGCAAAGCCAATGTTGTTTTATTGGTATTTTATCATTTGTGCTTTTGCCCAGCATAAAAATTACACTGCTTACTAGTAAGTATTCTGGAATTGGCCTACATTGTGCTCGTCTAAAACCAACACAAGAAAATGCATAAAATAATGTTATAATTACGTACTTCTACCAAACAGCATGCATTTTTATGCCATGCGGAAAAGGTAACAGTGTAATAGAAAATAGGAATATACTACCTGATAACCTGTATTTAGTAATTTGCCAATGTTGCTTTTGTGTTTCAGCTAGGTATTTTTGTCAAAAACTATGTTCTTTTGGACCCTTTCCTCTTTGTTTGGAGTTTTCATCTTTGTTATGTATAATTCAATGAAGCATAGCTACTAGCCACTTCAATTTGAAATATCTGGTTGTGAAAAATAATTGTCGTCTAGCTCGATTAATCTAGCAATCTAGCTCAAACCAGTGCTAGTAATGATGGGCAGGAAGCACCAAGATGCAATACATCTTGTGAACAGCCAAACATATAATTCTTCATATGTTAGTTCGACAGGACTTGCGCCAGCTGTAACAAACATGATGGGGACACATTTGCCAACCGGGTTGGTATTTATTACATTATCTACAAACTTATCGCTACAGGTGGAATTAGCTTGATTAATTTTCTTCTTCACAATAAATCATGCTCACAGTGAATGAGTTATAATTTTTTCTTCTCCTTTCTTTGTTTTAAAATATTGGACATGAAAACATCCATTAATAACTTCCTGGACAAACAGTTAATAACTTTGAAGAAAATACTAAGCCTCATTGCCAAATTAAATTTCGCATCTTCGTCAAAATCAAATAACTTTACTGATTTGGAAATCTTCAGATCTTACTTTTGGAATATGTAAACATAATTTTTAGTGAATACCCCAATACTCAAGATGTGATCGATTTCCTCATGATTCCCATTTTTTGGCGTAATTTGCTGAATTTTTTTTTTAATTTGTATATATATATGTTTTTGTGGTCTTAGTATGGTTTTCCAAGGGTGTCTGAAATACCAAAATCAGCCAAAAAAGAAGTCAACATATTTATATTGTTAGATATTGCGCATACAGAAAACAAAATTCCACTGACAATTAAATCCCGCCAGATAAAACACTGGGCGGGGGCCCTAGGGTAGTGGTTAGCACCGCTGCCTTTCACGCCAGAGTTCGGGGTTCGGTCCCTGGTCTCGGCGGTTTGAAAGAAACAAAAGATGTTTCTTCCCCATCCACGTGTGAAAGTCAGTATTGTGGGGTGCCTCCGTGACCGAGAGGTAGCGTGCTCGACCTCAGACCGCCAGGGCTCGAATTCCGAATCCTGTGTCTGGAGGACAGTGTCATCTTAATCATCTCACCATCCTCAGGAGGTTCTCTTGGCCCAGTTTAGCCTATATGTGCACAAAGGTGGCCTAAAGCCCGATTCATTTCATTTCATTAGATAAAACACTACTCATGAATGCTTCATAAATAATAAATGCAATAGATGTTATAATAATTTGTCCGTTATTGTCTACATTTAAATATATAAATTATTGGGTTATTGTTGTTAAGTGTTATATAGTCTGGAGTTCAGTTTTTAATTTGAAATCAAGATGTCTACGAAGTTAAGCTTGAAAATGGAGCTTTACATTTAATTATAAGAAAATTATCTTTCTATTAAATGTAAAGCCCCATTTTCAAGCTTAACTTCGTGGACATCTTGATTTCAAATTAAAAACTCAACTCCAGACTATATAACACTTAACAATTTAGAATTAGTGTTGTTTCTGATGCCGCCAGCAATGGTATCATTTTCTCAAGTTAGACACATTGGAAGTTGTAATTCGTATGTGTTCTTACGATTTTTTATCAATATTTATAAAAATCCAGGGAGACTACAAGCATCTTATGTGTACACCTGAAGGATTGGTTAGATGTAAGCACATCATTGGGCCATATATTGATGCCGTCGGCCTAGCGTTGGGCAGACAATCAGTGTTGCAGACTACCCCCACCCCATGTCCTCACTTTAAAACAACAATTAATGGCGGTGCGTCTTTTATGTGGTTAGTCATAGACAGTGCGTATTTTGGGCAAAATGTGTTCATGTGTTGTATAATGCACTCACTCTTGTTTACATGGCAGCATACAATTTGTATTAAAACTAGTTTAGACGTTTTCAGTGCTTTTAAATTCGTTTTCGGCTTGTTTGTATTTTTAGCGAAGAAAAGTAGGCTATGTAGCTTCATATAAATAATTTTTTCAAAAATTGACATGTCAACATAAGCAGTCGCTTTAAATGATAGAGTAGATCAATTAGAGACATGTCATTTATATGTAATGATACAAGAATCAAAGTTCAAATTGAAACAGTAGATTATATCAATTAGAAACATCTATAAATATTCACTGGTTAATCCTGTTAGGCTGCCTTTCCATTGACGCGTTTGGGTGCGCGACGCGTTGCGTTGCGACGGCCGCGCGGCAGAATTTAAAATCGATCTAATACAATCACAATGTGACCTTTCCATGGACGCGATTGGCCGCGCGGCCAGTTCGCCGCGCGGCCAGCAATCGTACATGTAGTGATTTCTGCGTTCATCCACCACGCGTTCACCTCCCCATTTGTCAATTTATATTATTTCTGGTTGTTTTCCGTCATGTCTGGCAGCCCTAATAAAATTAATCGGGCTTTAGGCCACCTTTGTGCCAGATAGGATAAACTGGGCCAGGAGAACCTCCTGAGGATGGTGAGATGATTGAGATGACACTGCCCTCCAGACACAGGATTCGAAATTCGAGCCCTGGCGGTATGAGGCCGAGCACGCTACCTCTCGGTCACGGAGGCTCCCCACAATACTGACTTTCACACGTGGATGGGGAAGAAACATTTTTGTTTCTTTCAAACCGCCGAGACCGGGAACCGAACCCCGAACTCTGGCGTGAAAGGCGGCAGTGCTTACCACTACCCTAGGGCCCCCGCCCGTCTGGCAGCCCATCAAACACGAGACGTTGAACCAATGCTGATTCAACGCTGGATTATCGTCTGCGATGCTGGCCGAGCATGAATTTTATTCAAAATTGGTTCTCTGCAACGTCTCATATTTGCTAGGTTGCTGTGACACTGAACGCTAGCCCAGTAGGTCTCTATAACATTTATACAATGTTGGCGCAACGTCGAAGACGTTGGGCCGACGTTGCATACATGTTAAGCCTAAACAATTTTATTGTGTTCACTGGGAGAGTACAGTGATATATATAATTACATTATTCATCATAATGTAGGTCTTATCACAAAACATGCACACCTAGTCTTGATCTCCCTCTCTATATTCTAGCTATAAGCTACACTAAATTTTAATACGTGCGGTATTTAAAGGGTGCGCTTAATGTATGTCTGAAGCATTAGAAAGACCTATTTCGGCATGTAAATGTTGGCCTACGTTTATTGTAGAATGACCCGTTATAACTGCATTGCGCGAAAATCGGACTTCATGGATAGGCCTACAAGTACCAGAGACAGTCTGGAACAATGTCACCACATCTCCTGCGCGTTCTTGCGTGTTTGTACGCGTTTCGACGCGCCAATGGAAAGGTGTCTGCCGCGCGGCAGAACGCGCGCGTTCGCCCGCGCGGCCATTTAATCGCGTCAATGGAAAGGCAGCCTTAACTAACTGTCAATTATTTTTTTACCATTTTTTTTGTTTTAGGGTTTCACTCTGTTGCAACAACGCTCACATGAACAAAAACTTGAAGTGAAGCCCTATTTATTTGGAGCTGTTTAATTGCATGTTTATTTTTAATAAACAATCCCCTCCCCCCATATTTTATGTATGTTTTTTGTACGATAAATAAATACATCATAGCCTGGCGATATGGCATACACAGGACGCATGCTTTCTCGGATTTGTATTGAGCCAACGTTGCAGATGATGAGCCATCATTGATCCGACATTCAATCAATCAATCAATAAAACTTCCATGGCGCCTATATCATCAGCGGACCGAGCTCAGAGGCGCACAAATCCTTAGCATGATCATGTGTTAAAATCAAGGCCAAAGCAGGTTCGCCAACAGGGAGCCGGGCTGCTAAGGGGCTAGGGTGGGAAAGCCGGGTCATTGCTTTGATATATGTCGTGTGGCCTGAGCTAGAATTCAAGAAGGCTAACCCTGTGGCGCTTAACCCACACACAGAAAACGGTAGACACTACACAATGGTGTTTTGGTGATAGGCCAGCGCCACATACGCTGGCCCGGCATTGATTATGCGTTGGGTCGATTTTTCTGTTTCACTTTGTAACTTTCGTGTTGTCAATTTGTGCACGATACATTCAATGGGTCGGTGCTGATTGTCACACTGATGTTGAACCATCCCCTGTTCAATGATTATATATTTGTAGAGTAGACATGTCTTACAAAGTATTTTAATGATAATACATGCTATGTGTGTTGTATTTTTTGCCCAATAAAAAAAAAAATTAGGTGTAAAATTATATCAAACAAAAAAATGAAATATTTAGTTGACGATTTTTTGCACTATTACAACACACTGTGTCTAAAATAACACTTGTATGTTGATGCATTATATACAATATAATATGGCATCTTCCCCCAAGTGATGTGCTAGACGTGAGTGGCTATGAGCATCCATGTGACATTTCATTAGCTTAGTGTACTTTGTCATTATATAATAACAAAAGGTATAAGATGCACAATAAAATAGGCTATGCTGCTGTTTTGATCAAACAATACTTAACATTCTAACCAAAAACCATATATTCTGTATAATAGATATGAGTGAGATAAAGTTATTTACAATTGCTATTTTTGTACAAGTTACATTCCAGGTTTCAAACATGTAACATCAATCAACAAGATTTGAAAATCGTTCATCTTCATTTCATCAAACATGAAGTTGTAAATCAAATCCGCGAGATGCAAGAAAAAAATTTAGTGTGTAAACATTACAATTAAATAACTTGTCGATTAAAGGGTTAAAGTAGTTTTGGACGGATTGTCGATAATGGCCTTCTGATCTGATGTTTTGTAGCATAATGAAGCTGATGTTGAAGATATAACCATTTCAAATTGAAAGTATTCACAATTTATATGTTTTTGTGCATGTCATTGTTTATCGCTCAACTGCTATATATGTAATTAATGCAATCAAGTAGTTTTGGATGGATTAATATGATGTTTTGTCGAATAACAAGGATAATTTTGATTGCATAATCGATTAAACCAATGTATTCCATTTTAGATATAAGTGAATCAATTGACACTGTTCATAATATTTCAAAGTGAATAAGATTACATTATACATGTTAGATGCCTTTGTTTGTTACACTTCAAAGTTATAATAAATTAAAGAAAAAAACTAAGATATTATATCAATTAATGGTGAGCACCATCCATCACGATGCACCAATATGAACAGTAATCCGTTTTATAATTATTGGATGCATATCACAGGCGCTTTTAGTTGTATCTACAATGATATGCTGGCAATGAGACATCATATTTTCGAAAAGCTTAAGGGGTTGTGGACTTAGCGGGATTGAAATTGGATACAGGACGCACTTCTACAGCACTGTTTTCCTATCAATATTATTGTTGTCGATTGTTGGTCGTTTCGCTTTACTGATTCAAAATATTTGTTTCTCACCGACCCCATCACTGGATCAGAACGTTGACAATGCCGAGCATAGCCGGGTTGGCATGAATCGTTGCAATCCACCTACTTTAAATTAGGTGCATCGTAATTCGCAGAGTAAATATTGTGGGTCCACCCGCATTCAAAGCATGTTCAAAATCTACAGGAGTGGGATCCGCTGCAATGTAATATTAGGTATATGGTTCAGTGAAGCAAAACGACCCAGTTGCGTTAAACCATATTTGGCACCTTGTTATTTTGCAATGCTTTACATTTTCAATACCAGTCACACTAAGTTACCTTTTGTTCGTCGTAACACAAGGTGCCAATTGTATATAGCAGATGATAATGTCAGTGTAACAAGGTGCTAACTGCAACGTCTCACCCAGAAGGCTGTTTCCCTTAATCGTAGCACAAGGTGCCAGCTGCATGTAGCAGGGGACACTTTCAGTACAACAAGGTGCTAACTGGAATTACTCCGGTCAAAGATCGGTTTTAGTTAGTCGTAACACAAGGTGTCAACTGCATTTGACACTTGTCGTGTATGACGTATGCTCAAAACAACAAGGTGCTAATCAAACTACACACCTTCTTGCTCTAAGATTTTAATGTACCTATGATTGCATCATTTCATGACACAAGGTACCAAGTCAATTTACCACCTTTTAAAGTTCTTTATCTCTAGAATTTATGTACAATATTAATGAATTGTCCCCTTGTTATCCTATGATTTACATGTGACAATGATGTACCACCGCTTGATAAAAGAGGTCAAATTGATTTAACACCTTTCGAAACTGCCTTTTCTGTGATTTTGTCAACAAGAACAACGTGTTAGCTCGTAATAGTACGTTTTGTCATACCGTAAAATAGAAATACAAGGTGACAACTAAAATATGTCAAAATATGCAATATTTAAATAAAAATAAAAAACTTCTTTTTTTTCCTACAATTACAAATACATGCTTTGTAAAATTTGCATTCTCTGCGTTCCAAATAAATCTTTAAAATATACATAAACATACTCTCTGAAAGAAACTGGATTTATTCAAAAGTTTGTTTTTAGAGTTCAGTGGAGTTAGCACCTTGTGTCATCCACACGACGACATAATATAACAGTACTGTTCAAGCAAAGATGACCAAAGTAATTAGACGGCAAACATCTCCCTTTAACTGCGGGACACCACTATTTTCTGTATATCATTCTTACAAATCATTTATAAAGCGGTTCATCAAAAAAAAAATCGGAGCGTCGTACATACTTAAAACAAGAAAAATAAAAGTAAACGAAATTATGCACAAGTTTACAAGACGTCAGGTGTCTAGCGAACTAAACTACCCTAAAATGTACAATATATATACATTGCGTCAGGTCACCAGTAAGCAGCAGGTAAGTCAAAAAATGTATTTTTTTATTTGTCTTTTTTTTAATATCGTGATTATGTAATCTGTCACTTGAAGCTAGAAATTGGGTCAGCAATTAAAGCTACAAATTAGAGAAAAATATAATTGAAAACGCTAGTATCGCGTAAAGGTTAAAGGTGTGAGGTTACATAATGAGTCAATTGTAGGCCTACGGCGGCTTTATATAATCTTTTCCGTCCCCGAAATGTGATGACGGACCGAGTATAAAAATCAATACAACACTGAGGTGCTCGTCCTATAAATTGCATACAAATATATTTTTAAACAAATAATAGAATAATTTATCAGCCAGCGTATGCCCAGGCTGAATCTTGTACGGATATACATGTATTATGGTAATACATTTGATTTGATATCACAGTCAACAGGAACTAAAGTGTGCCTATTATCGCAAAACAATTCTGCCGTACAAAGCCAAAAGGCAGTTCTGTTTACTTTACAAGTAAGCAGATACAGCCTTTTGGGTTTTCAGGGTGGAATTGTGATACGTATGCCTTTAATAGCCTTGATCTTTTCCATGACACAATGTGTGTTCAGGCTCATTTAAACGTGTATTACAGTGGTGGCTAAATGTTGGCGGCACTGGCTTAAAATTTTACCATCATTAGGACTACTGAAAGTTTTTAAACTAGCGTGTTTTGCAACGTAAAGCTTTAGACACAGACAATTTGTATAGCAGCATGTGCTTATTTATTTATTATGATTCGCCAAATAGTAAGCCTACATGTAGCATACAATACGTTGTACACTGATTGGAAATTGCAATATCATACTATTTCCTGGGACATGGCATCATGCAATATCAATAATAGGCCTGTCCCATAAAATATTATTTTCACCACTCATATATATCTATATGTGACCCGACCTGACAAAATGAGTCGTCAGTCGCATATTCAAATATTGGAGTTATTAAGATATCCCGCACTTACACAAAATTTCCTTTAAAATGTAGCGTGTTTAACTCAGAAAATATGACTCGACAAACCCAAAAATGGCATTTGAAGTTCAAAAAGGCAATTTGGGCACTTTTGGAAAATACCACACAATTGTATTCAAATAAACTAAATATAAAAAAGGATTTTATTTATAATCATTTGCCAAAGTGCCACTTAAAACTCATTTTCATATATCAACATGAAGTAACATATATTATAATCAATTATTTAATTAATAAATTTTATGTAATTAATTAGAGATTACAACGAAAGTACTCGGTACTTGTACTCAAGTACTTTTCAAAGTACTTGTACTTGTACTCAAGTACTTTTGAAAACCCGGTACTTGTACTTGTCATTTCTTCAAGTAATGTACTTGTACTCGAGTACTTTTGTCCAGTACTCGTGTGGGGCTGTCCAGGGCTAGGAGCCACGACCCAAGCATTTCCGGTGTGAGGCTGTCCAGGGCTAGGATTCACGACCCAAGCCTTCTCGGTGTGGGGCTGTCCTGGGCTAGGAACCGTGACCCGAGAACTTGTGGTGTAGGGCTGTCTAAGGCTAAGATCCACGACCCACGCCTTTCCGGTATGGCGCTGTCTAGGGCTAGGATCCACGACCCAAACCTTTTTTGTGTGTGACTGTCTAGGGCTAAGACCCACGACTTCCCGGTGTGAGGCCGTCTAGGGCTAGGATCCACGACCCAAGCGTTTTCAGTGTGGGGCTGTCCAGGGCTAGGATCCATGACCCAAGACTGTGTCGTGTGGGGCTGTTCAGGCTTACGACTCACGACCCAAGCCTTTGCAGTGTTGGGCTGTCTAGGGCTAGGATCCACGACCCAAGCATGTCTGGTGTGGGGCTGTCATGAGCTAGGATCCACGACCTAAGCCTTTTCGGTGTGGGGCTGTCCAGGGCTAGGATCCACGACCCAAGCCTGTGTGGTGTGGGGCTGTCCAGTGCTAGGATCCACGACCCAAGCATTTCCAGCGTGAGGCTGTCCAGGGCTAGGATCCACGACCCAAGACTTTCTGGTGTGGGGCTGTCCAGGGCTAGGAACCATGACCCGAGAACTTGTGGTGTAGGGTTGTCTAAAGCTAAGATCCACGACCCACGCCTTTCCGGTGTGGGGCTGTCCAGGGCTAGGATCCCCGACCCAAGCCTGTGTGGTGTGGGGCTCTCCAGGGCTAGGATCCACAACCCAAGCCTTTCCGGTGTGGGGCTGTCCAGGGCTAGGATCTACGACCCAAGCCTGTGTGGTGTGGGGCTGTCCAGGGCTAGGATCCACGACCCAAGCCTTTCTGGTGTGGTACTGTCCAGGGCTAGGATCCACGACCCAAGCCTTTCCAGTGTGGTGCTGTCCAGGGCTAGGAACCGTGACCCGAGAACTTGTGGTGTGGGGCTGTCTAAGGCTAAGATCCACGACCTACGCCTTTCTGGTGTGGGGCTGTTCAGGGCTAGGATCCACGGCCCAACCTTTTTTGTTGTGGGGCTGTCCAGGGCTAGGATCCACTACCTAAGCCTTTTCGGTGTGGGGCTGTCCAGGGCTAGGAACCATGACCCAAGAATTTGTGGAGTGGGGCTGTCCAGGGCTAGAATCCTCGACCCAAGCCTTTCCGGTGTGGGGCTGTCCAGGGCTAGGATCCACAACCCAAGTCTGTGTGGTGTGGGGCGGCCCAGGGCTTAGATCCACGACCTAAGCCTTTTCAGTGGAGGGCTGTCCATGGCTAGGATTCACGACCCAAGCCTGTGTGATGTGGGGCTGTCCAGGGCTAGGAACTGTGACCCGAGAATTGTGGTGTAGGGCTGTCTAAGGCTAAGATACACGACCCACGCCTTTCCGGTGTTGGGCTGTCCAGGGCTAGGATCCATGACCCAATCCTTTTTGGTGTGTGGCTGTCTAGGGCTACGATCCACGACCCAAGCCTTTGCGGTGTTGGGCTGTCCAGGGCTAGAATCCACGACCTAAGATAAGATCCACGACCTAGGCCTTTCCGGTGTGGGGCTGTCCAGGGCTAGGATCCACGACCCAAGCATTTCCAACGTGAGGCTGTCCATTGCTAGGAACCGTGACCCGATAACTTGTGGTGTAGCGCTTTCTAAAGCTAAGATCCACGACCCACGCCTTTCCAGTGTGGGGCTGTCCAGGGCTAGGATCCACGACCTAAGCCTGTGTGGTGTGGGGCTGTTCAGGGTTACGACCCACGACTAAGCCTTTTTGGTGTGGGGCTGTCTAGGGCTAGGATCCACGACCCATGCCTGTGTGGTGTGGGGCTGTTCAGGGTTACGACCCACGACCAAGCCTTTGCGGTTTTGGGCTGTCCAGGGCTAGGATTCATGACCACAGCCTTTGCGGTGTGGAGCTGTCCAGGGCTAGGAACCTTGCCCCGAGAATTTGTAGTGTAGGGCTTTCTAGGGGTAAGATCCACGACCCACACCTTTCCGGTGTGGGGCTGTCCAGGGCTAGCAACCGTCACCTGAGAACTCACGGTGTAGGGCTGTCTAAGGCTAAGATCCACAACCCACACCTTTCCGGTGTGGGGCTGTCCAGGGCTAGGAACAGTGACCGAAGAATTTGTGGAGTGGGGCTGTCCAAAGCTAGGATCCACGACCCAATAATTTGTGGTGTAGGGCTTTCTAGAGCTAAGATCCACGACCCACGACTTTCCGGTGTGGGGCTGTCGAGGGCTAGCAACCGTGACCCGAGAATTTACGGTGTAGGGCTGTCTAAGGCGAAGATCCACAACTCACGCCTTTCCGATGTGGGGCTGTCCAGGGCTAGGAACCGTGACCCAAGAATTTGTGGAGTGGGGCTGTCCAGGGCTAGGATCCACGACCCAAGCCTTTTCGGTTGGGGCTTTCCAGGGCTAGGATCCACGACCCAAGCCTTTTCAGTATGAGGCTGTCCAGGGCTAGGATCCACGACCCAAGCCTTGTTGTTGTGGGGCTGTCTAGGGCTACGATCCACGACCCAAGCCTTTGCGGTGTTGGGCTGTACAGGGCTAGGATCCACGACCCAAGCCTTTTCGGTGTGAGGCTGTCCAGGGCTAGGATCCACGACCCAAGCCTGTGTGGTGTGAGGCTGTCCAGTGCTAGGATCCACGACCCAATCATTTCCAGCGTGAGGCTGTCCATTGCTAGGAACCGTGACCCGATAACTTGTGGTGTAGCGCTTTCTAAAGCTAAGATCCACGACCCACGCCTTTCCAGTGTGGGGCTGTCCAGGGCTAGGATCCACGACCTAAGCCTGTGTGGTGTGGGGCTGTTCAGGGTTACGACCCACGACTAAGCCTTTTTGGTGTGGGGCTGTCTAGGGCTAGGATCCACGACCCATGCCTGTGTGGTGTGGGGCTGTTCAGGGTTACGACCCACGACCAAGCCTTTGCGGTTTTGGGCTGTCCAGGGCTAGGATTCATGACCACAGCCTTTGCGGTGTGGAGCTGTCCAGGGCTAGGAACCTTGCCCCGAGAATTTGTAGTGTAGGGCTTTCTAGGGGTAAGATCCACGACCCACACCTTTCCGGTGTGGGGCTGTCCAGGGCTAGCAACCGTCACCTGAGAACTCACGGTGTAGGGCTGTCTAAAGCTAAGATCCACAACCCACACCTTTCCGATGTGGGGCTGTCCAGGGCTAGTAGCCGTGACCCAAGAATTTGTGGAGTGGGGCTGTCTAAGGCTAAGATCCACGACCCAAGCCTTTCCGGTGTGGGGCTGTCCAGGGCTAGGAACCGTGACCCAAACCTTTTTTGTGTGTGGCTGTCTAGGGCTAAGATCCACGACCCACGACTTTCCGGTGTGGGGCTGTCTAGGGGTAGGATCTACGACCCAAGCCTTTTCAGTGTGGGGCTGTCCAGGGTAGGATCCACGACCCAAGACTGTGTGGTGTGGGGCTGTTCAGGGTTAGGACCCACGACCCAAGCCTTTGCAGTGTTGGGCTGTCCAGGGCTAGGATCCACGACCCAAGCATATGTGGTATGGGGCTGTCAAGGGCTAGGATCCACGACCCAAGCCTTTTCGGTGTGGGGCTGTCCAGGGCTAGGATCCACGACCCAAGCCTGTGTGGTGTGAGGCTGTCCAAGGCTAGGATCCACGACCCAAGCATTTCCAGCGTGAGGCTGTCCAGGGCTAGGATACACGACCCAAGCCTTTCCGGTGTGGGGCTGTCCAGGGCTAGGAACCGTGACCCGAAAACTTGTGGTGTAGACCTGTCTAAAGCTAAGATCCACGACCCACGCCTTTCCAGTGTGGGGCTGTCCAGGGCTAGGATCCACGACCCAAGCCTGTGTGGTGTGGGACTCTCCAGGGCTAGGATCCACAACCCAAGCCTTTCCGGTGTGGGGCTGTCCAGGGCTAGGATCCACAACCCAAGTCGGTGTGGTGTTGGGCTGTCCAGGGCTAGGATCCACGACCCAAGCCTGTGTCGTGTGGGGCTGTCCAGGGCTAGGATCCACGACCCAAGCCTTTCTGGTGTGGTACTGTCCAGGGCTAGGATTTACGACCCAAGCCTTTCCGGTGTGGTGCTGTCCAGGGCTAGGAACTGTGACCCGAGAACTTGTGGTGTGGGGCTGTCCAGGGCTAGAATCCTCGACTCAAGCCTTTCCGGTGTGGGGCTGTCCAGGGCTAGGATCCACGACCCAAGCATTTCCGTTGTGGGGTTGTCCAGGGCTAGGATCAACGGCCCAAGCCTTTCTGGTGTGGGGCTGTCCAGGGCTAGGAACCGTGACCCGAAAACTTGTGGTGTAGGGCTGTCTAAGGCTAAGATCCAAGACCCACGCCTTTCCGGTGTGGGGCTGTCCAGGGCTAGGATCCGTGACCAAAACCTTTTTGGTGTCTGGCTGTCTAGTGCTACGATCCACGACCCACGCCTTTGAGGTGTTGGGCTTTCCAGGGCTAGGATCCACGACCCAAGCCTTTCCGGTGTGGGGCTGTCCAGGGATAAGATCCATTACCTAGGCCTTTTCCGGTGTGGGGCTGTCCAGGGCTAGGAACAGTGACCGAAGAATTTGTGGAGTGGGGCTGTCCAAAGCTAGGATCCACGACCCAATAATTTGTGGTGTAGGGCTTTCTAGAGCTAAGATCCACGACCCACGACTTTCCGGTGTGGGGCTGTCGAGGGCTAGCAACCGTGACCCGAGAATTTACGGTGTAGGGCTGTCTAAGGCGAAGATCCACAACTCACGCCTTTCCGATGTGGGGCTGTCCAGGGCTAGGAACCGTGACCCAAGAATTTGTGGAGTGGGGCTGTCCAGGGCTAGGATCCACGACCCAAGCCTTTTCGGTTGGGGCTTTCCAGGGCTAGGATCCACGACCCAAGCCTTTTCAGTATGAGGCTGTCCAGGGCTAGGATCCACGACCCAAGCCTTGTTGTTGTGGGGCTGTCTAGGGCTACGATCCACGACCCAAGCCTTTGCGGTGTTGGGCTGTACAGGGCTAGGATCCACGACCCAAGCCTTTTCGGTGTGGGGCTGTCCAGGGCTAGGATCCACGACCCAAGCCTGTGTGGTGTGAGGCTGTCCAGTGCTAGGATCCACGACCCAATCATTTCCAGCGTGAGGCTGTCCATTGCTAGGAACCGTGACCCGATAACTTGTGGTGTAGCGCTTTCTAAAGCTAAGATCCACGACCCACGCCTTTCCAGTGTGGGGCTGTCCAGGGCTAGGATCCACGACCTAAGCCTGTGTGGTGTGGGGCTGTTCAGGGTTACGACCCACGACCAAGCCTTTGCGGTTTTGGGCTGTCCAGGGCTAGGATTCATGACCACAGCCTTTGCGGTGTGGAGCTGTCCAGGGCTAGGAACCTTGCCCAGAGAATTTGTAGTGTAGGGCTTTCTAGGGGTAAGATCCACGACCCACACCTTTCCGGTGTGGGGCTGTCCAGGGCTAGCAACCGTCACCTGAGAACTCACGGTGTAGGGCTGTCTAAGGCTAAGATCCACAACCCACACCTTTCCGATGTGGGGCTGTCCAGGGCTAGTAGCATTGACCCAAGAATTTGTGGAGTGGGGCTGTCTAAGGCTAAGATCCACGACCCAAGCCTTTCCGGTGTGGGGCTGTCCAGGGCTAGGAACCGTGACCCAAACCTTTTCAGTGTGGGGCTGTCCAGGGTAGGATCCACGACCCAAGACTGTGTGGTGTGGGGCTGTTCAGGGTTAGGACCCACGACCCAAGCCTTTGCAGTGTTGGGCTGTCCAGGGCTAGGATCCACGACCCAAGCATATGTGGTATGGGGCTGTCAAGGGCTAGGATCCACGACCCAAGCCTTTTCGGTGTGGGGCTGTCCAGGGCTAGGATCCACGACCCAAGCCTGTGTGGTGTGAGGCTGTCCAAGGCTAGGATCCACGACCCAAGCATTTCCAGCGTGAGGCTGTCCAGGGCTAGGATACACGACCCAAGCCTTTCCGGTGTGGGGCTGTCCAGGGCTAGGAACCGTGACCCAAAAACTTGTGGTGTAGACCTGTCTAAAGCTAAGATCCACGACCCACGCCTTTCCAGTGTGGGGCTGTCCAGGGCTAGGATCCACGACCCAAGCCTGTGTGGTGTGGGACTCTCCAGGGCTAGGATCCACAACCCAAGCCTATCCGGTGTGGGGCTGTCCAGGGCTAGGATCCACAACCCAAGTCTGTGTGGTGTTGGGCTGTCCAGGGCTAGGATCCACGACCCAAGCCTGTGTCGTGTGGGGCTGTCCAGGGCTAGGATCCACGACCCAAGCCTTTCTGGTGTGGTACTGTCCAGGGCTAGGATTTACGACCCAAGCCTTTCCGGTGTGGTGCTGTCCAGGGCTAGGAACTGTGACCCGAGAACTTGTGGTGTGGGGCTGTCCAGGGCTAGAATCCTCGACTCAAGCCTTTCCGGTGTGGGGCTGTCCAGGGCTAGGATCTACAGCCCAAGTCTGTGTGGTGTGGGGCTGTCCAGGGCTTGGATCCACGACCTAAGCCTTTTCAGTGTGGGGCTGTCCAGGGCTATGATCCACGACCCAAGCCTGCGTGGTGTGGGGCTGTCCAGGGCTAGGAACCGTGACCCGAAAACTTGTGGTGTAGGGCTGTCTAAGGCTAAGATCCAAGACCCACGCCTTTCCGGTGTGGGGCTGTCCAGGGCTAGGAACCGTGACCCAAGAATTTGTGGAGTGGGGCTGTCCAGGGCTAGGATCCACGACCCAAGCCTTTTCGGTTGGGGCTTTCCAGGACTAGGATCCACGACCCAAGCCTTTTCAGTATGAGGCTGTCCAGGGCTAGGATCCACGACCCAAGCCTTGTTGTTGTGGGGCTGTCTAGGGCTACGATCCACGACCCAAGCCTTTGCGGTGTTGGGCTGTACAGGGATAAGATCCACGACCTAGGCCTTTTCCGGTGTGGGGCTGTCCAGGGCTAGGAACAGTGACCGAAGAATTTGTGGAGTGGGGCTGTCCAAAGCTAGGATCCACGACCCAATAATTTGTGGTGTAGGGCTTTCTAGAGCTAAGATCCACGACCCACGACTTTCCGGTGTGGGGCTGTCGAGGGCTAGCAACCGTGACCCGAGAATTTACGGTGTAGGGCTGTCTAAGGCGAAGATCCACAACTCACGCCTTTCCGATGTGGGGCTGTCCAGGGCTAGGAACCGTGACCCAGAAATTTGTGGAGTGGGGCTGTCCAGGGCTAGGATCCACGACCCAAGCCTTTTCGGTTGGGGCTTTCCAGGGCTAGGATCCACGACCCAAGCCTTTTCAGTATGAGGCTGTCCAGGGCTAGGATCCACGACCCAAGCCTTGTTGTTGTGGGGCTGACTAGGGCTACGATCCACGACCCAAGCCTTTGCGGTGTTGGGCTGTACAGGGCTAGGATCCACGACCCAAGCCTTTTCGGTGTGGGGCTGTCCAGGGCTAGGATCCACGACCCAAGCCTGTGTGGTGTGAGGCTGTCCAGTGCTAGGATCCACGACCCAATCATTTCCAGCGTGAGGCTGTCCAGGGCTAGGATCCACGACCCAAGACTTTCCGGTGTGGGGCTGTCCAGGGCTAGGAACCATGACCCGAGAACTTGTGGTGTAGGGCCGTCTAAAGCTAAGATCCACGACCCACGCCTTTCCGGTGTGGGGCTCTCCAGGGCTAAGATCCACGACCCACGCCTTTCCGGCGTGGGGCTGTCCAGGGCTAGGATCCACAACCCAAGCCTTTCCAGTGTGGGGCTGTCCAGGGCTAGGATCCACGACCCAAGCCTTGTTGTTGTGGGGCTGACTAGGGCTACGATCCACGACCCAAGCCTTTGCGGTGTTGGGCTGTACAGGGCTAGGATCCACGACCCAAGCCTTTCCGGTGTGGGGCTGTCCAGGGCTAGGATCCACAACCCAAGTCTGTGTGGTGTTGGGCTGTCCAGGGCTAGGATCCACGACCCAAGCCTGTGTCGTGTGGGGCTGTCCAGGGCTAGGATCCACGACCCAAGCCTTTCTGGTGTGGTACTGTCCAGGGCTAGGATTTACGACCCAAGCCTTTCCGGTGTGGTGCTGTCCAGGGCTAGGAACTGTGACCCGAGAACTTGTGGTGTGGGGCTGTCCAGGGCTAGAATCCTCGACTCAAGCCTTTCCGGTGTGGGGCTGTCCAGGGCTAGGATCTACAGCCCAAGTCTGTGTGGTGTGGGGCTGTCCAGGGCTTGGATCCACGACCTAAGCCTTTTCAGTGTGGGGCTGTCCAGGGCTATGATCCACGACCCAAGCCTGCGTGGTGTGGGGCTGTCCAGGGCTAGGAACCGTGACCCGAAAACTTGTGGTGTAGGGCTGTCTAAGGCTAAGATCCAAGACCCACGCCTTTCCGGTGTGGGGCTGTCCAGGGCTAGGAACCGTGACCCAAGAATTTGTGGAGTGGGGCTGTCCAGGGCTAGGATCCACGACCCAAGCCTTTTCGGTTGGGGCTTTCCAGGGCTAGGATCCACGACCCAAGCCTTTTCAGTATGAGGCTGTCCAGGGCTAGGATCCACGACCCAAGCCTTGTTGTTGTGGGGCTGTCTAGGGCTACGATCCACGACCCAAGCCTTTGCGGTGTTGGGCTGTACAGGGATAAGATCCACGACCTAGGCCTTTTCCGGTGTGGGGCTGTCCAGGGCTAGGAACAGTGACCGAAGAATTTGTGGAGTGGGGCTGTCCAAAGCTAGGATCCACGACCCAATAATTTGTGGTGTAGGGCTTTCTAGAGCTAAGATCCACGACCCACGACTTTCCGGTGTGGGGCTGTCGAGGGCTAGCAACCGTGACCCGAGAATTTACGGTGTAGGGCTGTCTAAGGCGAAGATCCACAACTCACGCCTTTCCGATGTGGGGCTGTCCAGGGCTAGGAACCGTGACCCAGAAATTTGTGGAGTGGGGCTGTCCAGGGCTAGGATCCACGACCCAAGCCTTTTCGGTTGGGGCTTTCCAGGGCTAGGATCCACGACCCAAGCCTTTTCAGTATGAGGCTGTCCAGGGCTAGGATCCACGACCCAAGCCTTGTTGTTGTGGGGCTGACTAGGGCTACGATCCACGACCCAAGCCTTTGCGGTGTTGGGCTGTACAGGGCTAGGATCCACGACCCAAGCCTTTTCGGTGTGGGGCTGTCCAGGGCTAGGATCCACGACCCAAGCCTGTGTGGTGTGAGGCTGTCCAGTGCTAGGATCCACGACCCAATCATTTCCAGCGTGAGGCTGTCCAGGGCTAGGATCCACGACCCAAGACTTTCCGGTGTGGGGCTGTCCAGGGCTAGGAACCATGACCCGAGAACTTGTGGTGTAGGGCCGTCTAAAGCTAAGATCCACGACCCACGCCTTTCCGGTGTGGGGCTCTCCAGGGCTAAGATCCACGACCCACGCCTTTCCGGCGTGGGGCTGTCCAGGGCTAGGATCCACAACCCAAGCCTTTCCAGTGTGGGGCTGTCCAGGGCTAGGATCTACGACCCAAGCCTGTGTGGTGTGGGGCTGTCCAGGGCTAGGATCCACGACCCAAGCCTTTCCAGTGTGGTGCTGTCCAGGGCTAGGAACCGTGACCCCAGAACTTGTGGTGTGGGGCTGTCTAAGGCTAAGATCCACGACCTACGCCTTTCTGGTGTGGGGCTGTTCAGGGCTAGGATCCACGGCCCAAACTTTTTTGCTGTGGAGCTGTCTAGGGCTACGATCCACGACCCAAGCCTTTCCGGTGTGGGGCTGTCCAGGGCTAGGATCCACGACCTAAGCCTTTCCGGTGTGGGGCTGTCCAGGGCTAGAAACCGTGACCCAAGAATTTGTGGAGTGGGGCTGTCCAGGGCTAGAATCCTCGACCCAAGCCTTTCCGGTGTGGGGCTGTCCAGGGCTAGGATCCACAAACCAAGACTGTGTGGTGTGGGGCTGTTCAGGGTTAGGACCCACGACCCACGCCTTTGCAGTGTTGGGCTGTCCAGGGCTAGGATCCACGACCCAAGCATATGTGGTATGGGGCTGTCAAGGGCTAGGATCCACGACCCAAGCCTTTTCGGTGTGGGGCTGTCCAGGGCTAGGATCCACGACCCAAGCCTGTGTGGTGTGAGGCTGTCCAAGGCTAGGATCCACGACCCAAGCATTTCCAGCGTGAGGCTGTCCAGGGCTAGGATACACGACCCAAGCCTTTCCGGTGTGGGGCTGTCCAGGGCTAGGAACCGTGACCCGAAAACTTGTGGTGTAGACCTGTCTAAAGCTAAGATCCACGACCCACGCCTTTCCAGTGTGGGGCTGTCCAGGGCTAGGATCCACGACCCAAGCCTGTGTGGTGTGGGACTCTCCAGGGCTAGGATCCACAACCCAAGCCTTTCCGGTGTGGGGCTGTCCAGGGCTAGGATCCACAACCCAAGTCTGTGTGGGGTTGGGCTGTCCAGGGCTAGGATCCACGACCCAAGCCTGTGTGGTGTGGGGCTGTCCAGGGCTAGGATCCACGACCCAAGCCTTTCTGGTGTGGTACTGTCCAGGGCTAGGATTTACGACCCAAGCCTTTCCGGTGTGGTGCTGTCCAGGGCTAGGAACTGTGACCCGAGAACTTGTGGTGTGGGGCTGTCCAGGGCTAGAATCCTCGACCCAAGCCTTTCCGGTGTGGGGCTGTTCAGGGCTAGGATCTACAGCCCAAGTCTGTGTGGTGTGGGGCTGTCCAGGGCTAGGATCCACGACCTAAGCCTTTTCAGTGTGGGGCTGTCCAGGGCTATGATCCATGACCCAAGCCTGCGTGGTGTGGGGCTGTCCAGGGCTAGGATCCACGACCCAAGCATTTCCGGTGTGGGGTTGCCAGGGCTAGGATCAACGGCCCAAGCCTTTCTGGTGTGGGGCTGTCCAGGGCTAGGAACCGTGACCCGAAAACTTGTGGTGTAGGGCTGTCTAAGGCTAAGATCCAAGACCCACGCCTTTCCGGTGTGGGGCTGTCCAGGGCTAGGATCCGTGACCCAAACCTTTTTGGTGTCTGGCTGTCTAGGGCTACGATCCACGACCCACGCCTTTGCGGTGTTGGGCCTTCCAGGGCTAGGATCCACGACCCAAGCCTTTCCGGTTTGGGGCTGTCCAGGGATAAGATCCACGACCTAGGCCTTTTCCGGTGTGGGGCTGTCCAGGGCTAGGAACAGTGACCGAAGAATTTGTGGAGTGGGGCTGTCCAAAGCTAGGATCCACGACCCAATAATTTGTGGTGTAGGGCTTTCTAGAGCTAAGATCCACGACCCACGACTTTCCGGTGTGGGGCTGTCGAGGGCTAGCAACCGTGACCCGAGAATTTACGGTGTAGGGCTGTCTAAGGCGAAGATCCACAACTCACGCCTTTCCGATGTGGGGCTGTCCAGGGCTAGGAACCGTGACCCAAGAATTTGTGGAGTGGGGCTGTCCAGGGCTAGGATCCACGACCCAAGCCTTTTCGGTTGGGGCTTTCCAGGGCTAGGATCCACGACCCAAGCCTTTTCAGTATGAGGCTGTCCAGGGCTAGGATTCACGACCCAAGCCTTGTTGTTGTGGGGCTGTCTAGGGCTACGATCCACGACCCAAGCCTTTGCGGTGTTGGGCTGTACAGGGCTAGGATCCACGACCCAAGCCTTTTCGGTGTGGGGCTGTCCAGGGCTAGGATCCACGACCCAAGCCTGTGTGGTGTGAGGCTGTCCAGTGCTAGGATCCACGACCCAATCATTTCCAGCGTGAGGCTGTCCAGGGCTAGGATCCACGACCCAAGACTTTCCGGTGAGGGGCTGTCCAGGGCTAGGAACCATGACCCGAGAACTTGTGGTGTAGGGCCGTCTAAAGCTAAGATCCACGACCCACGCCTTTCCGGTGTGGGGCTCTCCAGGGCTAAGATCCACGACCCACGCCTTTCCGGTGTGGGGCTGTCCAGGGCTAGGATCCACAACCCAAGTCTTTCCGGTGTGGGGCTGTCCAGGGCTAGGATCTACGACCCAAGCCTGTGTGGTGTGGGGCTGTCCAGGGATAGGATCCACGACCCAAGCCTTTCCAGTGTGGTGCTGTCCAGGGCTAGGAACCGTGACCCCAGAACTTGTGGTGTGGGGCTGTCTAAGGCTAAGATCCACGACCTACGCCTTTCTGGTGTGGGGCTGTTCAGGGCTAGCTAGGATCCACGGCCCAAACTTTTTTGTTGTGGAGCTGCCTAGGGCTACGATCCACGACCCAAGCCTTTCCGGTGTGGGGCTGTCCAGGGCTAGGATCCACGACCTAAGCCTTTCCGGTGTGGGGCTGTCCAGGGCTAGGAACCGTGACCCAAGAATTTGTGGAGTGGGGCTGTCCAGGGCTAGAATCCTCGACCCAAGCCTTTCCGGTGTGGGGCTGTCCAGGGCTAGGATCCACGACCCAAGCATTTCCGGTGTGGGATTGTCCAGGGCTAGGATCAACGGCCCAAGCCTTTCTGGTGTGGGGCTGTCCAGGGCTAGGAACCGTGACCCGAAAACTTGTGGTGTAGGGCTGTCTAAGGCTAAGATCCAAGACCCACGCCTTTCCGGTGTGGGGCTGTCCAGGGCTAGGATCCGTGACCCAAACCTTTTTGGTGTCTGGCTGTCTAGGGCTACGATCCACGACCCACGCCTTTGCGGTGTTGGGCTTTCCAGGGCTAGGATCCACGACCCAAGCCTTTCCGGTTTGGGGCTGTCCAGGGATAAGATCCACGACCTAGGCCTTTTCCGGTGTGGGGCTGTCCAGGGCTAGGAACAGTGACCGAAGAATTTGTGGAGTGGGGCTGTCCAAAGCTAGGATCCACGACCCAATAATTTGTGGTGTAGGGCTTTCTAGAGCTAAGATCCACGACCCACGACTTTCCGGTGTGGGGCTGTCGAGGGCTAGCAACCGTGACCCGAGAATTTACGGTGTAGGGCTGTCTAAGGCGAAGATCCACAACTCACGCCTTTCCGATGTGGGGCTGTCCAAGGCTAGGAACCGTGACCCAAGAATTTGTGGAGTGGGGCTGTCCAGGGCTAGGATCCACGGCCCAAGCCTTTTCGGTTGGGGCTTTCCAGGGCTAGGATCCACGACCCAAGCCTTTTCAGTATGAGGCTGCCCAGGGCTAGGATCCACGACCCAAGCCTTGTTGTTGTGGGGCTGTCTAGGGCTACGATCCACGACCCAAGCCTTTGCGGTGTTGGGCTGTACAGGGCTAGGATCCACGACCCAAGCCTTTTCGGTGTGGGGCTGTCCAGGGCTAGGATCCACGACCCAAGCCTGTGTGGTGTGGGGCTGTCAAGTGCTAGGATCCACGACCCAAGCATTTCCAGCGTGAGGCTGTCCAGGGCTAGGATCCACGACCCAAGACTTTCCGGTGTGGGGCTGTCCAGGGCTAGGAACCATGACCCGAGAACTTGTGGTGTAGGGCCGTCTAAAGCTAAGATCCACGACCCACGCCTTTCCGGTGTGGGGCTGTCCAGGGCTAAGATCCACGACCCACGCCTTTCCGGTGTGGGGCTGTCCAGGGCTAGGATCCACAACCCAAGTCTTTCCGGTGTGGGGCTGTCCAGGGCTAGGATCTACGACCCAAGCCTGTGTGGTGTGGGGCTGTCCAGGGATAGGATCCACGACCCAAGCCTTTCCAGTGTGGTGCTGTCCAGGGCTAGGAACCGTGACCCCACAACTTGTGGTGTGGGGCTGTCTAAGGCTAAGATCCACGACCTACGCCTTTCTGGTGTGGGGCTGTTCAGGGCTAGGATCCACGGCCCAAACTTTTTTGTTGTGGAGCCGTCTAGGGCTACGATCCACGACCCAAGCCTTTCCGGTGTGGGGCTGTCCAGGGCTAGGATCCACGACCTAAGCCTTTCCGGTGTGGGGCTGTCCAGGGCTAGGAACCGTGACCCAAGAATTTGTGGAGTGGGGCTGTCCAGGGCTAGAATCCTCGACCCAAGCCTTTCCGGTGTGGGGCTGTCCAGGGCTAGGATCCACGACCCAAGCATTTCCGGTGTGGGGTTGTCCAGGGCTAGGATCAACGGCCCAAGCCTGTCTGGTGTGGGGCTGTCCAGGGCTAGGAACCGTTACCCGAAAACTTGTGGTGTAGGGCTGTCTAAGGCTAAGATCCAAGACCCACGCCTTTCCGGTGTGGGGCTGTCCAGGGCTAGGATCCGTGACCCAAACCTTTTTGGTGTCTGGCTGTCTAGGGCTACGATCCACGACCCACGCCTTTGCGGTGTTGGGATTTCCAGGGCTAGGATCCACGACCCAAGCCTTTCCGGTGTGGGGCTGTCCAGGGATAAGATCCACGACCTAGGCCTTTTCCGGTGTGGGGCTGTCCAGGGCTAGGAACAGTGACCGAAGAATTTGTGGAGTGGGGCTGTCCAAAGCTAGGATCCACGACCCAATAATTTGTGGTGTAGGGCTTTCTAGAGCTAAGATCCACGACCCACGACTTTCCGGTGTGGCGCTGTCGAGGGCTAGCAACCGTGACCCGAGAATTTACGATGTAGGGAACCGTGACCCAAGAATTTGTGGAGTGGGGCTGTCCAGGGCTAGAATCCTCGACCCAAGCCTTTCCGGTGTGGGGCTGTCCAGGGCTAGGATCCACGACCCAAGCATTTCCGGTGTGGGGTTGTCCAGGGCTAGGATCAACGGCCCAAGCCTGTCTGGTGTGGGGCTGTCCAGGGCTTGGAACCGTTACCCGAAAACTTGTGGTGTAGGGCTGTCTAAGGCTAAGATCCAAGACCCACGCCTTTCCGGTGTGGGGCTGTCCAGGGCTAGGATCCGTGACCCAAACCTTTTTGGTGTCTGGCTGTCTAGGGCTACGATCCACGACCCACGCCTTTGCGGTGTTGGGATTTCCAGGGCTAGGATCCACGACCCAAGCCTTTCCGGTGTGGGGCTGTCCAGGGATAAGATCCACGACCTAGGCCTTTTCCGGTGTGGGGCTGTCCAGGGCTAGGAACAGTGACCGAAGAATTTGTGGAGTGGGGCTGTCCAAAGCTAGGATCCACGACCCAATAATTTGTGGTGTAGGGCTTTCTAGAGCTAAGATCCACGACCCACGACTTTCCGGTGTGGCGCTGTCGAGGGCTAGCAACCGTGACCCGAGAATTTACGATGTAGGGCTGTCTAAGGCGAAGATCCACAACTCACGCCTTTCCGATGTGGGGCTGTCCAGGGCTAGGAACCGTGACCCAAGAATTTGTGGAGTGGGGCTGTCCAGGGCTAGGATCCACGACCCAAGCCTTTGCGGTTGGGGCTGTCCAGGGCTAGGATCCACGACCCAAGCCTTTTCAGTATGAGGCTGTCCAGGGCTAGGATCCACGACCCAAGCCTTGTTGTTGTGGGGCTGTCTAGGGCTACGATCCACGACCCAAGCCTTTGCGGTGTTGGGCTGTACAGGGCTAGGATCCACGACCCAAGCCTTTTCGGTGTGGGGCTGTCCAGGGCTAGGATCCACGACCCAAGCCTGTGTGGTGTGGGGCTGTCCAGTGCTAGGATCCACGACCCAAGCATTTCCAGCGTGAAGCTGTCCAGGGCTAGGATCCACGACCCAAGACTTTCCGGTGTGGGGCTGTCCAGGGCTAGGAACCATGACCCGAGAACTTGTGGTGTAGGGCCGTCTAAAGCTAAGATCCACGACCCACGCCTTTCCGGTGTGGGGCTGTCCAGGGCTAAGATCCACGACCCACGCCTTTCCGGTGTGGGGATGTCCAGGGCTAGGATCCACAACCCAAGCCTTTCCGGTGTGGGGCTGTCCAGGGCTAGGATCCACAACCCTAGTCTGTGTGGTGTTGGGCTGTCCAGGGCTAGGATCCACGACCCAAGCCTGTGTGGTGTGGGGCTGTCCAGGGCTAGGATCCACGACCCAAGCCTTTCTGGTGTGGTACTGTCCAGGGCTAGGATTTACGACCCAAGCCTTTCCGGTGTGGTGCTGTCCAGGGCTAGGAACTGTGACCCGAGAACTTGTGGTGTGGGGCTGTCCAGGGCTAGAATCCTCGACCCAAGCCTTTCCGGTGTGGGGCTGTCCAGGGCTAGGATCTACAGCCCAAGTCTGTGTGGTGTGGGGCTGTCCAGGGCTAGGATCCACGACCTAAGCCTTTTCAGTGTGGGGCTGTCCAGGGCTATGATCCACGACCCAAGCCTGCGTGGTGTGGGGCTGTCCAGGGCTAGGATCCACAACCCAAGCATTTCCGGTGTGGGGTTGTCCAGGGCTAGGATCAACGGCCCAAGCCTTTCTGGTGTGGGGCTGTCCAGGGCTAGGAACCGTGACCCGAAAACTTGTGGTGTAGGGTCGTCTAAGGCTAAGATCCAAGACCCACGCCTTCCCGGTGTGGGGCTGTCCAGGGCTAGGATCCGTGACCCAAACCTTTTTGGTGTCTGGCTGTCTATGGCTACGATCCACGACCCACGCCTTTGCGGTGTTGGGCTTTCCAGGGCTAGGATCCACGACCCAAGCCTTTCCGGTGTGGGGCTGTCCAGGGATAAGATCCACGACCTAGGCCTTTTCCTGTGTGGGGCTGTCCAGGGCTAGGAACAGTGACCGAAGAATTTGTGGAGTGGGGCTGTCCAAAGCTAGGATCCACGACCCAATAATTTGTTGTGTAGGGCTTTCTAGAGCTAAGATCCACGACCCACGACTTTCCGGTGTGGGGCTGTCGAGGGCTAGCAACCGTGACCCGAGAATTTACGGTGTAGGGCTGTCTAAGGCGAAGATCCACAACTCACGCCTTTCCGATGTGGGGCTGTCCAGGGCTAGGAACCGTGACCCAAGAATTTGTGGAGTGGGGCTGTCCAGGGCTAGGATCCACGACCCAAGCCTTTTCAGTATGAGGCTGTCCAGGGCTAGGATCCACGACCCAAGCCTTGTTGTTGTGGGGCTGTCTAGGGCTACGATCCACGACCCAAGCCTTTGCGGTGTTGGGCTGTACAGGGCTAGGATCCACGACCCAAGCTTTTTCGGTGTGGGGCTGTCCAGGGCTAGGATCCACGACCCAAGCCTGTGTGGTGTGGGGCTGTCCAGTGCTAGGATCCACGACCCAAGCATTTCCAGCGTGAGGATGTCCAGGGCTAGGATCCACGACCCAAGACTTTCCGGTGTGGGGCTGTCCAGGGCTAGGAACCATGACCCGAGAACTTGTGGTGTAGGGCCGTCTAAAGCTAAGATCCACGACCCACGCCTTCCCGGTGTGGGGCTGTCCAGGGCTAAGATCCACGACCCACGCCTTTCCGGTGTGGGGCTGTCCAGGGCTAGGATCCACAACCCAAGCCTTTCCGGTGTGGGGCTGTCCAGGGCTAGGATCTACGACCCAAGCCTATGTGGTGTGGGGCTGTCCAGGGCTAGGATCCACGACCCAAGCCTTTCCAGTGTGGTGCTGTCCAGGGCTAGGAACCGTGACCCCAGAACTTGTGGTGTGGGGCTGTCTAAGGCTAAGAACCACGACCTACGCCTTTCTGGTGTGGGGCTGTTCAGGGCTAGGATCCACGGCCCAAACTTTTTTGTTGTGGAGCTGTCTAGGGCTACGATCCACGACCCAAGCCTTTCCGGTGTGGGGCTGTCCAGGGCTAGGATCCACGACCTAAGCCTTTCCGGTGTGGGGCTGTCCAGGGCTAGGAACCGTGACCCAAGAATTTGTGGAGTGGGGCTGTCCAGGGCTAGAATCCTCGACCCAAGCCTTTCCGGTGTGGGGCTGTCCAGGGCTAGGATCCACAACCCAAGACTGTGTGGTGTGGGGCTGTTCAGGGTTAGGACCCACGACCCAAGCCTTCGCAGTGTTGGGCTGTCCAGGGCTAGGATCCACGACCCAAGCATATGTGGTATGGGGCTGTCAAGGGCTAGAATCCACGACCCAAGCCTTTTCGGTGTGGGGCTGTCCAGGGCTAGGATCCACGACCCAAGCCTGTGTGGTGTGAGGCTGTCCAAGGCTAGGAGCCACGACCCAAGCATTTCCAGCGTGAGGCTGTCCAGGGCTAGGATACACGACCCAAGCCTTTCCGGTGTGGGGCTGTCCAGGGCTAGGAACCGTGACCCGAAAACTTGTGGTGTAGACCTGTCTAAAGCTAAGATCCACGACCCACGCCTTTCCAGTGTGGGGCTGTCCAGGGCTAGGATCCACGACCCAAGCCTGTGTGGTGTGGGACTCTCCAGGGCTAGGATCCACAACCCAAGCCTTTCCGGTGTGGGGCTGTCCAGGGCTAGGATCCACAACCCAAGTCTGTGTGGTGTTGGGCTGTCCAGGGCTAGGATCCACGACCCAAGCCTGTGTGGTGTGGGGCTGTCCAGGGCTAGGATCCACGACCCAAGCCTTTCTGGTGTGGTACTGTCCAGGGCTAGGATTTACGACCCAAGCCTTTCCGGTGTGGTGCTGTCCAGGGCTAGGAACTGTGACCCGAGAACTTGTGGTGTGGGGCTGTCCAGGGCTAGAGTCCTCGACCCAAGCCTTTCCGGTGTGGGGCTGTCCAGGGCTAGGATCTACAGCCCAAGTCTGTGTGGTGTGGGGCTGTCCAGGGCTAGGATCCACGACCTAAGCCTTTTCAGTGTGGGGCTGTCCAGGGCTATGATCCACGACCCAAGCCTGCGTGGTGTGGGGCTGTCCAGCGCTAGGATCCACGACCCAAGCATTTCCGGTGTGGGGTTGTCCAGGGCTAGGATCAACGGCCCAAGCCTTTCTGGTGTGGGGCTGTACAGGGCTAGGAACCGTGACCCGAAAACTTGTGGTGTAGGGCTGTCTATGGCTAAGATCCAAGACTCACGCCTTTCCGGTGTGGGGCTGTCAAGGGCTAGGATCCGTGACCCAAACCTTTTTGGTGTCTGGCTGTCTAGGGCTACGATCCACGACCCACGCCTTTGCGGTGTTGGGCTTTCCAGGGCTAGGATCGACGACCCAAGCCTTTCCGGTGTGGGGCTGTCCAGGAATAAGATCCACGACCTAGGCCTTTTCCTGTATGGGGCTGTCCAGGGCTAGGAACAGTGACCGAAGAATTTGTGGAGTGGGGCTGTCCAAAGCTAGGATCCACGACCCAATAATTTGTGGTGTAGGGCTTTCTAGAGCTAAGATCCACGACCCACGACTTTCCGGTGTGGGGCTGTCGAGGGCTAGCAACCGTGACCCGAGAATTTACGGTGTAGGGCTGTCTAAGGCGAAGATCCACAACTCACGCCTTTCCGATGTGGGGCTGTCCAGGGCTAAGATCCACGACCCAAGAATTTGTGGAGTGGGGCTGTCCAGGGCTAGGATCCACGACCCAAGCCTTTTCGGTTGGGGCTTTCCAGGGCTAAGATCCACGACCCAAGCCTTTTCAGTATGAGGCTGTCCAGGGCTAGGATCCACGACCCAAGCCTTGTTGTTGTGGGGCTGTCTAGGGCTACGATCCACGACCCAAGCCTTTGCGGTGTTGGGAGCCTTTTCGGTGTGGGGCTGTCCAGGGCTAGGATCCACGACCCAAGCATGTGTGGTGTGGGGCTGTCCAGTGCTAGGATCCACGACCAAAGCATTTCCAGCGTGAGGCTGTCCAGGGCTAGGATCCACGACCCAAGACTTTCCGGTGTGGGGCTGTTCAGGGCTAGGAACCATGACCCGAGAACTTGTGGTGTAGGGCCGTCTAAAGCTAAGATCCACGACCCACGCCTTTCCGGTGTGAGGCTGTCCAGGGCTAGGATCCACAACCCAAGCCTTTCCGGTGTGGGGCTGTCCAGGGCTATGATTTACGACCCAAGCCTGTGTGGTGTGGGGCTGTCCAGGGCTAGGATCCACGACCCAAGCCTTTCCAGTGTGGTGCTGTCCAGGGCTAGGAACCGTGACCCCAGAACTTGTGGTGTGGGGCTGTCTAAGGCTAAGATCCACGACCTACGCCTTTCTGGTGTGGGGCTGTTCAGGGCTAGGATCCACGGCCCAAACTTTTTTGTTGTGGAGCTGTCTAGGGCTACGATCCACGACCCAAGCCTTTCCGGTGTGGGGCTGTCCAGGGCTAGGATCCACGACCTAAGCCTTTCCGGTGTGGGGCTGTCCAGGGCTAGGAACCGTGACCTAAGAATTTGTGGAGTGGGGCTGTCCAGGGCTAGAATCCTCGACCCAAGCCTTTCCGGTGTGGGGCTGTCCAGGGCTAGGATCCACAACCCAAGTCTGTGTGGTGTGGGGCTGTCCAGGGCTTGGATCCACGACCTAAGCCTTTTCAGTGGAGGGCTGTCCATGGCTAGGATCCACGACCCAAGCCTGTGTGATGTGGGGCTGTCCAGGGCTAGGATCCACGACCCAGTGTGGGGCTGTCCAGGGCTAGGATCAACGGCAAAAGCCTTTCCGGTGTGGGGCTGTCCAGGGCTAGGAACTGTGACCCGAGAATTGTGGTGTAGGGCTGTCTAAGGCTAAGATACACGACCCACGCCTTCCCGGTGCTGGGGTGTCCAGGGCTAGGATCCATGACCCAATCCTTTTTGGTGTGTGGCTGTCTAGGGCTACGATCCACGACCCAAGCCTTTCCGGTGTGGGGCTGTCCAGAGCTAGGATCCACAACCCAAGTCTGTGTGGTGTGGGGCTGTCCAGGGCTTGGATCCACGACCTAAGCCTTTTCAGTGGAGGGCTGTCCATGGCTAGGATCCACGACCCAAGCCTGTGTGATGTGGGGCTGTCCAGGGCTAGGATCCACGACCCAGTGTGGGGCTGTCCAGGGCTAGGATCAACGGTCCATGCCTTTCCGGTGTGGGGCTGTCCAGGGCTAGGAACTGTGACCCGATAATTGTGGTGTAGGGCTGTCTAAGGCTAAGATGCACGACCCACGCCTTCCCGGTGTTGGGCTGTCCAGGGCTAAGATCCATGACCCAATCCTTTTTTGGTGTGTGGTTGTCTAGGGCTACGATCCACGACCCAAGCCTTTGCGGTGTTGGGCTGTCCAGGGCTAGGATCCACGACCTAAGCCTTTCCGGTGTGGGGCTGTCCAGGGATAAGATCCACGACCTAGGCCTTTCCGGTGTGGGGCTGTCCAGGGCTAGGAACCGTGACCTGAGAATTTGTGGAGTGGGGCTGTCCAGGGCTAGGATCCACGACCCAAGCCTTTTCGGTTGGGGCTTTCCAGGGCTAGGATCCACGACCCAAGCCTTTTCAGTATGAGGCTGTCCAGGGCTAGGATTCACGACCCAAGCCTTGTTGTTGTGGGGCTGTCTAGGGCTACGATCCACGACCCAAGCCTTTGCGGTGTTGGGCTGTACAGGGCTAGGATCCACGACCCAAGCTTTTTTGGTGTGGGGCTGTCCAGGGCTAGGATCCACGACCCAAGCCTGTGTGGTGTGAGGCTGTCCAGTGCTAGGATCCACGACCCAATCATTTCCAGCGTGAGGCTGTCCAGGGCTAGGATCCACGACCCAAGACTTTCCGGTGAGGGGCTGTCCAGGGCTAGGAACCATGACCCGAGAACTTGTGGTGTAGGGCCGTCTAAAGCTAAGATCCACGACCCACGCCTTTCCGGTGTGGGGCTCTCCAGGGCTAAGACCCACGACCCACGCCTTTCCGGTGTGGGGCTGTCCAGGGCTAGGATCCACAACCCAAGCCTTTCCGGTGTGGGGCTGTCCAGGGCTAGGATCTACGACCCAAGCCTGTGTGGTGTGGGGCTGTCCAGGGCTAGGATCCACGACCCAAGCCTTTCCAGTGTGGTGCTGTCCAGGGCTAGGAACCGTGACCCCAGAACTTGTGGTGTGGGGCTGTCTAAGGCTAAGATCCACGACCTACGCCTTTCTGGTGTGGGGCTGTTCAGGGCTAGGATCCACGGCCCAAACTTTTTTGCTGTGGAGCTGTCTAGGGCTACGATCCACGACCCAAGCCTTTCCGGTGTGGGGCTGTCCAAGGCTAGGATCCACGACCTAAGCCTTTCCGGTGTGGGGCTGCCCAGGGCTAGAAACCGTGACCCAAGAATTTGTGGAGTGGGGCTGTCCAGGGCTAGAATCCTCGACCCAAGCCTTTCCGGTGTGGGGCTGTCCAGGGCTAGGATCCACAAACCAAGACTGTGTGGTGTGGGGCTGTTCAGGGTTAGGACCCACGACCCACGCCTTTGCAGTGTTGGGCTGTCCAGGGCTAGGATCCACGACCCAAGCATATGTGGTATGGGGCTGTCAAGGGCTAGGATCAACGACCCAAGCCTTTTCGGTATGGGGCTGTCCAGGGCTAGGATCCACGACCCAAGCCTGTGTGGTGTGAGGCTGTCCAAGGCTAGGATCCACGACCTAAGCATTTCCAGCGTGAGGCTGTCCAGGGCTAGGATACACGACCCAAGCCTTTCCGGTGTGGGGCTGTCCAGGGCTAGGAACCGTGACCCGAAAACTTGTGGTGTAGACCTGTCTAAAGCTAAGATCCACGACCCACGCCTTTCCAGTGTGGGGCTGTCCAGGGCTAGGATCCACGACCCAAGCCTGTGTGGTGTGGGACTCTCCAGGGCTAGGATCCACAACCCAAGCCTTTCCGGTGTGGGGCTGTCCAGGGCTAGGATCCACAACCCAAGTCTGTGTGGTGTTGGGCTGTCCAGGGCTAGGATCCACGACCCAAGCCTGTGTGGTGTGGGGCTGTCCAGGGCTAGGATCCACGACCAAAGCCTTTCTGGTGTGGTACTGTCCAGGGCTAGGATTTACGACCCAAGCCTTTCCGGTGTGGTGCTGTCCAGGGCTAGGAACTGTGACCCGAGAACTTGTGGTGTGGGGCTGTCCAGGGCTAGAATCCTCGACCCAAGCCTTTCCGGTGTGGGGCTGTTCAGGGCTAGGATCTACCGCCCAAGTCTGTGTGGTGTGGGGCTGTCCAGGGCTAGGATCCACGACCTAAGCCTTTTCAGTGTGGGGCTGTCCAGGGCTATGATCCACGACCCAAGCCTGCGTGGTGTGGGGCTGTCCAGGGCTAGGATCCACGACCCAAGCATTTCCGGTGTGGGGTTGTCCAGGGCTAGGATCAACGGCCCAAGCCTTTCTGGTGTGGGGCTGTCCAGGGCTAGGAACCGTGACCCGAAAACTTGTGGTGTAGGGCTGTCTAAGGCTAAGATCCAAGACCCACGCCTTCCCGGTGTGGGGCTGTCCAGGGCTAGGATCCGTGACCCAACCCTTTTTGGTGTCTGGCTGTCTAGGGCTACGATCCACGACCCACGCCTTTGCGGTGTTGGGCTTTCCAGGGCTAGGATCCACGACCCAAGCCTTTCCGGTTTGGGGCTGTCCAGGGATAAGATCCACGACCTAGGCCTTTTCCGGTGTGGGGCTGTCCAGGGCTAGGAACAGTGACCGAAGAATTTGTGGAGTGGGGCTGTCCAAAGCTAGGATCCACGACCCAATAATTTGTGGTGTAGGGCTTTCTAGAGCTAAGATCCACGACCCACGACTTTCCGGTGTGGGGCTGTCGAGGGCTAGCAACCGTGACCCGAGAATTTACGGTGTAGGGCTGTCTAAGGCGAAGATCCACAACTCACGCCTTTCCGATGTGGGGCTGTCCAAGGCTAGGAACCGTGACCCAAGAATTTGTGGAGTGGGGCTGTCCAGGGCTAGGATCCACGGCCCAAGCCTTTTCGGTTGGGGCTTTCCAGGGCTAGGATCCACGACCCAAGCCTTTTCAGTATGAGGCTGTCCAGGGCTAGGATCCACGACCCAAGCCTTGTTGTTGTGGGGCTGTCTAGGGCTACGATCCACGACCCAAGCCTTTGCGGTGTTGGGCTGTACAGGGCTAGGATCCACGACCCAAGCCTTTTCGGTGTGGGGCTGTCCAGGGCTAGGATCCACGACCCAAGCCTGTGTGGTGTGGGGCTGTCCAGTGCTAGGATCCACGACCCAAGCATTTCCAGCGTGAGGCTGTCCAGGGCTAGGATCCACGACCCAAGACTTTCCGGTGTGGGGCTGTCCAGGGCTAGGAACCATGACCCGAGAACTTGTGGTGTAGGTCTGTCTAAGGCTAAGATCCAAGACCCACGCCTTTCCGGTGTGGGGCTGTCCAGGGCTAGGATCCGTGACCCAACCCTTTTTGGTGTCTGGCTGTCTAGGGCTACGATCCACGACCCACGCCTTTGCGGTGTTGGGCTTTCCAGGGCTAGGATCCACGACCCAAGCCTTTCCGGTTTGGGGCTGTCCAGGGATAAGATCCACGACCTAGGCCTTTTCCGGTGTGGGGCTGTCCAGGGCTAGGAACAGTGACCGAAGAATTTGTGGAGTGGGGCTGTCCAAAGCTAGGATCCACGACCCAATAATTTGTGGTGTAGGGCTTTCTAGAGCTAAGATCCACGACCCACGACTTTCCGGTGTGGGGCTGTCGAGGGCTAGCAACCGTGACCCGAGAATTTACGGTGTAGGGCTGTCTAAGGCGAAGATCCACAACTCACGCCTTTCCGATGTGGGGCTGTCCAAGGCTAGGAACCGTGACCCAAGAATTTGTGGAGTGGGGCTGTCCAGGGCTAGGATCCACGGCCCAAGCCTTTTCGGTTGGGGCTTTCCAGGGCTAGGATCCACGACCCAAGCCTTTTCAGTATGAGGCTGTCCAGGGCTAGGATCCACGACCCAAGCCTTGTTGTTGTGGGGCTGTCTAGGGCTACGATCCACGACCCAAGCCTTTGCGGTGTTGGGCTGTACAGGGCTAGGATCCACGACCCAAGCCTTTTCGGTGTGGGGCTGTCCAGGGCTAGGATCCACGACCCAAGCCTGTGTGGTGTGGGGCTGTCCAGTGCTAGGATCCACGACCCAAGCATTTCCAGCGTGAGGCTGTCCAGGGCTAGGATCCACGACCCAAGACTTTCCGGTGTGGGGCTGTCCAGGGCTAGGAACCATGACCCGAGAACTTGTGGTGTAGGGCCGTCTAAAGCTAAGATCCACGACCCACGCCTTTCCGGTGTGGGGCTGTCCAGGGCTAAGATCCACGACCCACGCCTTTCCGGTGTGGGGCTGTCCAGGGCTAGGATCCACAACCCAAGTCTTTCCGGTGTGGGGCTGTCCAGGGCTAGGATCTACGACCCAAGCCTGTGTGGTGTGGGGCTGTCCAGGGATAGGATCCACGACCCAAGCCTTTCCAGTGTGGTGCTGTCCAGGGCTAGGAACCGTGACCCCAGAACTTGTGGTGTGGGGCTGTCTAAGGCTAAGATCCACGACCTACGCCTTTCTGGTGTGGGGCTGTTCAGGGCTAGGATCCACGGCCCAAACTTTTTTGTTGTGGAGCTGTCTAGGGCTACGATCCACGACCCAAGCCTTTCCGGTGTGGGGCTGTCCAGGGCTAGGATCCACGACCTAAGCCTTTCCGGTGTGGGGCTGTCCAGGGCTAGGAACCGTGACCCAAGAATTTGTGGAGTGGGGCTGTCCAGGGCTAGAATCCTCGACCCAAGCCTTTCCGGTGTGGGGCTGTCCAGGGCTAGGATCCACGACCCAAGCATTTCCGGTGTGGGGTTGTCCAGGGCTAGGATCAACGGCCCAAGCCTGTCTGGTGTGGGGCTGTCCAGGGCTAGGAACCGTTACCCGAAAACTTGTGGTGTAGGGCTGTCTAAGGCTAAGATCCAAGACCCACGCCTTTCCGGTGTGGGGCTGTCCAGGGCTAGGATCCGTGACCCAAACCTTTTTGGTGTCTGGCTGTCTAGGGCTACGATCCACGACCCACGCCTTTGCGGTGTTGGGATTTCCAGGGCTAGGATCCACGACCCAAGCCTTTCCGGTGTGGGGCTGTCCAGGGATAAGATCCACGACCTAGGCCTTTTCCGGTGTGGGGCTGTCCAGGGCTAGGAACAGTGACCGAAGAATTTGTGGGGTGGGGCTGTCCAAAGCTAGGATCCACGACCCAATAATTTGTGGTGTAGGGCTTTCTAGAGCTAAGATCCACGACCCACGACTTTCCGGTGTGGCGCTGTCGAGGGCTAGCAACCGTGACCCGAGAATTTACGATGTAGGGCTGTCTAAGGCGAAGATCCACAACTCACGCCTTTCCGATGTGGGGCTGTCCAGGGCTAGGAACCGTGACCCAAGAATTTGTGGAGTGGGGCTGTCCAGGGCTAGGATCCACGACCCAAGCCTTTTCGGTTGGGGCTTTCCAGGGCTAGGATCCACGACCCAAGCCTTTTCAGTATGAGGCTGTCCAGGGCTAGGATCCACGACCCAAGCCTTGTTGTTGTGGGGCTGTCTAGGGCTACGATCCACGACCCAAGCCTTTGCGGTGTTGGGCTGTACAGGGCTAGGATCCACGACCCAAGCCTTTTCGGTGTGGGGCTGTCCAGGGCTAGGATCCACGACCCAAGCCTGTGTGGTGTGGGGCTGTCCAGTGCTAGGATCCACGACCCAAGCATTTCCAGCGTGAGGCTGTCCAGGGCTAGGATCCACGACCCAAGACTTTCCGGTGTGGGGCTGTCCAGGGCTAGGAACCATGACCCGAGAACTTGTGGTGTAGGGCCGTCTAAAGCTAAGATCCACGACCCACGCCTTTCCGGTGTGGGGCTGTCCAGGGCTAAGATCCACGACCCACGCCTTTCCGGTGTGGGGATGTCCAGGGCTAGGATCCACAACCCAAGCCTTTCCGGTGTGGGGCTGTCCAGGGCTAGGATCCACAACCCTAGTCTGTGTGGTGTTGGGCTGTCCAGGGCTAGGATCCACGACCCAAGCCTGTGTGGTGTGGGGCTGTCCAGGGCTAGGATCCACGACCCAAGCCTTTCTGGTGTGGTACTGTCCAGGGCTAGGATTTACGACCCAAGCCTTTCCGGTGTGGTGCTGTCCAGGGCTAGGATTTACGACCCAAGCCTTTCCGGTGTGGTGCTGTCCAGGGCTAGGAACTGTGACCCGAGAACTTGTGGTGTGGGGCTGTCCAGGGCTAGAATCCTCGACCCAAGCCTTTCCGGTGTGGGGCTGTCCAGGGCTAGGATCTACAGCCCAAGTCTGTGTGGTGTGGGGCTGTCCAGGGCTAGGATCCACGACCTAAGCCTTTTCAGTGTGGGGCTGTCCAGGGCTATGATCCACGACCCAAGCCTGCGTGGTGTGGGGCTGTCCAGGGCTAGGATCCACAACCCAAGCATTTCCGGTGTGGGGTTGTCCAGGGCTAGGATCAACGGCCCAAGCCTTTCTGGTGTGGGGCTGTCCAGGGCTAGGAACCGTGACCCGAAAACTTGTGGTGTAGGGTCGTCTAAGGCTAAGATGCAAGACCCACGCCTTCCCGGTGTGGGGCTGTCCAGGGCTAGGATCCGTGACCCAAACCTTTTTGGTGTCTGGCTGTCTATGGCTACGATCCACGACCCACGCCTTTGCGGTGTTGGGCTTTCCAGGGCTAGGATCCACGACCCAAGCCTTTCCGGTGTGGGGCTGTCCAGGGATAAGACCCACGACCTTGGCCTTTTCCTGTGTGGGGCTGTCCAGGGCTAGGAACAGTGACCGAAGAATTTGTGGAGTGGGGCTGTCCAAAGCTAGGATCCACGACCCAATAATTTGTGGTGTAGGGCTTTCTAGAGCTAAGATCCACGACCCACGACTTTCCGGTGTGGGGCTGTCGAGGGCTAGCAACCGTGACCCGAGAATTTACGGTGTAGGGCTGTCTAAGGCGAAGATCCACAACTCACGCCTTTCCGATGTGGGGCTGTCCAGGGCTAGGAACCGTGACCCAAGAATTTGTGGAGTGGGGCTGTCCAGGGCTAGGATCCACGACCCAAGCCTTTTCAGTATGAGGCTGTCCAGGGCTAGGATCCACGACCCAAGCCTTGTTGTTGTGGGGCTGTCTAGGGCTACGATCCACGACCCAAGCCTTTGCGGTGTTGGGCTGTACAGGGCTAGGATCCACGACCCAAGCTTTTTCGGTGTGGGGCTGTCCAGGGCTAGGATCCACGACCCAAGCCTGTGTGGTGTGGGGCTGTCCAGTGCTAGGATCCACGACCCAAGCATTTCCAGCGTGAGGATGTCCAGGGCTAGGATCCACGACCCAAGACTTTCCGGTATGGGGCTGTCCAGGGCTAGGAACCATGACCCGAGAACTTGTGGTGTAGGGCCGTCTAAAGCTAAGATCCACGACCCACGCCTTTCCGGTGTGGGGCTGTCCAGGGCTAAGATCCACGACCCACGCCTTTCCGGTGTGGGGCTGTCCAGGGCTAGGATCCACAACCCAAGCCTTTCCGGTGTGGGGCTGTCCAGGGCTAGGATCTACGACCCAAGCCTGTGTGGTGTGGGGCTGTCCAGGGCTAGGATCCACGACCCAAGCCTTTCCAGTGTGGTGCTGTCCAGGGCTAGGAACCGTGACCCCAGAACTTGTGGTGTAGGGCTGTCTAAGGCTAAGATCCACGACCTACGCCTTTCTGGTGTGGGGCTGTTCAGGGCTAGGATCCACGGCACAAACTTTTTTGTTGTGGAGCTGTCTAGGGCTACGATCCACGACCCAAGCCTTTCCGGTGTGGGGCTGTCCAGGGCTAGGATCCACGACCTAAGCATTTCCGGTGTGGGGCTGTCCAGGGCTAGGAACCGTGACCCAAGAATTTGTGGAGTGGGGCTGTCCAGGGCTAGAATCCTCGACCCAAGCCTTTCCGGTGTGGGGCTGTCCAGGGCTAGGATCCACAACCCAAGACTGTGTGGTGTGGGGCTGTTCAGGGTTAGGACCCACGACCCAAGCCTTCGTAGTGTTGGGCTGTCCAGGGCTAGGATCCACGACCCAAGCATATGTGGTATGGGGCTGTCAAGGGCCAGAATCCACGACCCAAGCCTTTTCGGTGTGGGGCTGTCCAGGGCTAGGATCCACGACCCAAGCCTGTGTGGTGTGAGGCTGTCCAAGGCTAGGAGCCACGACCCAAGCATTTCCAGCGTGAGGCTGTCCAGGGCTAGGATACACGACCCAAGCCTTTCCGGTGTGGGGCTGTCCAGGGCTAGGAACCGTGACCCGAAAACTTGTGGTGTAGACCTGTCTAAAGCTAAGATCCACGACCCACGCCTTTCCAGTGTGGGGCTGTCCAGGGCTAGGATCCACGACCCAAGCCTGTGTGGTGTGGGACTCTCCAGGGCTAGGATCCACAACCCAAGCCTTTCCGGTGTGGGGCTGTCCAGGGCTAGGATCCACAACCCAAGTCTGTGTGGTGTTGGGCTGTCCAGGGCTAGGATCCACGACCCAAGCCTGTGTGGTGTGGGGCTGTCCAGGGCTAGGATCCACGACCCAAGCCTTTCTGGTGTGGTACTGTCCAGGGCTAGGATTTACGACCCAAGCCTTTCCGGTGTGGTGCTGTCCAGGGCTAGGAACTGTGACCCGAGAACTTGTGGTGTGGGGCTGTCCAGGGCTAGAATCCTCGACCCAAGCCTTTCCGGTGTGGGGCTGTCCAGGGCTAGGATCTACAGCCCAAGTCTGTGTGGTGTGGGGCTGTCCAGGGCTAGGATCCACGACCTAAGCCTTTTCAGTGTGGGGCTGTCCAGGGCTATGATCCACGACCCAAGCCTGCGTGGTGTGGGGCTGTCCAGCGCTAGGATCCACGACCCAAGCATTTCCGGTGTGGGGTTGTCCAGGGCTAGGATCAACGGCCCAAGCCTTTCTGGTGTGGGGCTGTACAGGGCTAGGAACCGTGACCCGAAAACTTGTGGTGTAGGGCTGTCTAAGGCTAAGATCCAAGACTCACGCCTTTCCGGTGTGGGGCTGTCAAGGGCTAGGATCCGTGACCCAAACCTTTTTGGTGTCTGGCTGTCTAGGGCTACGATCCACGACCCACGCCTTTGCGGTGTTGGGCTTTCCAGGGCTAGGATCGACGACCCAAGCCTTTCCGGTGTGGGGCTGTCCAGGGATAAGATCCACGACCTAGGCCTTTTCCTGTATGGGGCTGTCCAGGGCTAGGAACAGTGACCGAAGAATTTGTGGAGTGGGGCTGTCCAAAGCTAGGATCCACGACCCAATAATTTGTGGTGTAGGGCTTTCTAGAGCTAAGATCCACGACTCACGACTTTCCGGTGTGGGGCTGTCGAGGGCTAGCAACCGTGACCCGAGAATTTACGGTGTAGGGCTGTCTAAGGCGAAGATCCACAACTCACGCCTTTCCGATGTGGGGCTGTCCAGGGCTAAGATCCACGACCCAAGAATTTGTGGAGTGGGGCTGTCCAGGGCTAGGATCCACGACCCAAGCCTTTTCGGTTGGGGCTTTCCAGGGCTAAGATCCACGACCCAAGCCTTTTCAGTATGAGGCTGTCCAGGGCTAGGATCCACGACCCAAGCCTTGTTGTTGTGGGGCTGTCTAGGGCTACGATCCACGACCCAAGCCTTTGCGGTGTTGGGAGCCTTTTCGGTGTGGGGCTGTCCAGGGCTAGGATCCAAGACCCAAGCCTGTGTGGTGTGGGGCTGTCCAGTGCTAGGATCCACGACCAAAGCATTTCCAGCGTGAGGCTGTCCAGGGCTAGGATCCACGACCCAAGACTTTCCGGTGTGGGGCTGTTCAGGGCTAGGAACCATGACCCGAGAACTTGTGGTGTAGGGCCGTCTAAAGCTAAGATCCACGACCCACGCCTTTCCGGTGTGAGGCTGTCCAGGGCTAGGATCCACAACCCAAGCCTTTCCGGTGTGGGGCTGTCCAGGGCTAGGATCTACGACCCAAGCCTGTGTGGTGTGGGGCTGTCCAGGGCTAGGATCCACGACCCAAGCCTTTCCAGTGTGGTGCTGTCCAGGGCTAGGAACCGTGACCCCAGAACTTGTGGTGTGGGGCTGTCTAAGGCTAAGATCCACGACCTACGCCTTTCTGGTGTGGGGCTGTTCAGGGCTAGGATCCACGGCCCAAACTTTTTTGTTGTGGAGCTGTCTAGGGCTACGATCCACGACCCAAGCCTTTCCGGTGTGGGGCTGTCCAGGGCTAGGATCCACGACCTAAGCCTTTCCGGTGTGGGGCTGTCCAGGGCTAGGAACCGTGACCTAAGAATTTGTGGAGTGGGGCTGTCCAGGGCTAGAATCCTCGACCCAAGCCTTTCCGGTGTGGGGCTGTCCAGGGCTAGGATCCACAACCCAAGTCTGTGTGGTGTGGGGCTGTCCAGGGCTTGGATCCACGACCTAAGCCTTTTCAGTGGAGGGCTGTCCATGGCTAGGATCCACGACCCAAGCCTGTGTGATGTGGGGCTGTCCAGGGCTAGGATCCACGACCCAGTGTGGGGCTGTCCAGGGCTAGGATCAACGGCAAAAGCCTTTCCGGTGTGGGGCTGTCCAGGGCTAGGAACTGTGACCCGAGAATTGTGGTGTAGGGCTGTCTAAGGCTAAGATACACGACCCACGCCTTCCCGGTGTTGGGGTGTCCAGGGCTAGGATCCATGACCCAATCCTTTTTGGTGTGTGGCTGTCTAGGGCTACGATCCACGACCCAAGCCTTTCCGGTGTGGGGCTGTCCAGAGCTAGGATCCACAACCCAAGTCTGTGTGGTGTGGGGCTGTCCAGGGCTTGGATCCACGACCTAAGCCTTTTCAGTGGAGGGCTGTCCATGGCTAGGATCCACGACCCAAGCCTGTGTGATGTGGGGCTGTCCAGGGCTAGGATCCACGACCCAGTGTGGGGCTGTCCAGGGCTAGGATCAACGGTCCATGCCTTTCCGGTGTGGGGCTGTCCAGGGCTAGGAACTGTGACCCGATAATTGTGGTGTAGGGCTGTCTAAGGCTAAGATGCACGACCCACGCCTTCCCGGTGTTGGGCTGTCCAGGGCTAAGATCCATGACCAAATCCTTTTTGGTGTGTGGTTGTCTAGGGCTACGATCCACGACCCAAGCCTTTGCGGTGTTGGGCTGTCCAGGGCTAGGATCCACGACCTAAGCCTTTCCGGTGTGGGGCTGTCCAGGGATAAGATCCACGACCTAGGCCTTTCCGGTGTGGGGCTGTCCAGGGCTAGGAACCGTGACCTAAGAATTTGTGGAGTGGGGCTGTCCAGGGCTAGGATCCACGACCCAAGCATTTCCAACGTGAGGCTTTCCATGGCTAGGAACCGTGACCCGAGAACTTGTGGTGTAGCGCTTTCTAGAGCTAAGATCCACGACCCACGCCTTTCCAGTGTGGGGCTGTCCAGGGCTAGGATCCACGACCTAAGCCTGTGTGGTGTGGGGCTGTTCAGGGTTACGACCCACGACTAAGCCTTTTTGGTGAGGGGCTGTCTAGGGCTAGGATCCACGACCCAACCTGTGTGGTGTGGGGCTGTTCAGGGTTACGACCCACGATCAAGCCTTTGCGGCTTTGGGCTGTCCAGGGCTAGGATTCATGACCACAGCCTTTGCGGTGTGGAGCTGTCCAGGGCTAGGAACCTTGCCCCGAGTATTTGTAGTGTAGGGCTTTCTAGGGCTAAGATCCACGACCCACACCTTTCCGGTGTGGGGCTGTCCAGGGCTAGCAACCGTCACCTGAGAACTCACGGTGTAGGGCTGTCTAAGGCTAAGATCCACAACCCACACCTTTCCGATGTGGGGCTGTCCAGGGCTAGGAGCCGTGACCCAAGAATTTGTGGAGTGGGGCTGTCTAAGGCTAAGATCCACAACCCAAACCTTTCCGGTGTGGGGCTGACCAGGGCTAGGAACCGTGACCCAAACCTTTTTTGTGTGTGGCTGTCTAGGGCTAAGATCCACGACCCACGACTTTCCGGTGTGGGGCTGTCTAGGGCTAGGATCTACGACCCAAGCCTTTTCAGTGTGGGGCTGTCCAGGGTAGGATCCACGATCCAAGACTGTGTGGTGTGGGGCTGTTCAGGGTTAGGACCCACGACCCAAGCCTTTGCAGTGTTGGGCTGTCCAGGGCTAGGATCCACGACCCAAGCATATGTGGTATGGGGCTGTCAAGGGCTAGGATCCACGACCCAAGCCTTTTCGGTGTGGGGCTGTCCAGGGCTAGGATCCACGACCCAAGCCTGTGTGGTGTGGGGCTGTCCAAGGCTAGGATCCACGACCCAGCGTGAGGCTGTCCAGGGCTAGGATACACGACTCAAGCCTTTCCGGTGTGGGGCTGACCAGGGCTAGGAACCGTGACCCGAAAACTTGTGGTGTAGACCTGTCTAAAGCTAAGATCCACGACCCACGCCTTTCCAGTGTGGGGCTGTCCAGGGCTAGGATCCACGACCCAAGCCTGTGTGGTGTGGGACTCTCCAGGGCAAGGATCCACAACTCAAGCCTTTCCGGAGTGGGGCTGTCCAGGGCTAGGATCCACAACCCAAGCCTGTGTGGTGTGGGGCTGTCCAGGGCTAGGATCCACGACCCAAGCCTTTCTGGTGTGGTACTGTCCAGGGCTAGGATCCACGACCCAAGCCTTTCCGGTGTGGTGCTGTCCAGGGCTAGGAACCGTGACCCGAGAACTTGTGGTGTGGGGCTGTCCAGGGCTAGAATCCTCGACCCCAGCCTTTCCGGTGTGGGGCTGTCCAGGGCTAGGATCTACAGCCCATGTCTGTGTGGTGTGGGGCTGTCCAGGGCTAGGATCTACGACCCAAGCCTGCGTGGTGTGGGGCTGTCCAGGGCTAGGATCCACGACCCAAGCATTTCCGGTGTGGGGTTGTCCAGGGCTAGGATCAACGGCCCAAGCCTTTCTGGTGTGGGGCTGTCCAGGGCTAGGAACCGTGACCCGAAAACTTGTGGTGTAGGGCTGTCTAAGGCTAAGATCCAAGACCCAAGCCTTTCCGGTGTGGGGCTGTCCAGGGCTAGGATCCCTGACCCAAACCTTTTTGGTGTCTGGCTGTCTAGGGCTACGATCCACGACCCACGCCTTTGCGGTGTTGGGCTTTCCAGGGCTAGGATCCACGACCCAAGCCTTTCCGGTGTGGGGCTGTCCAGGGATAAGATCCACGACCTAGGCCTTTTCCGGTGTGGGGCTTTCCAGGGCTAGGAACAGTGACCGAAGAATTTGTGGAGTGGGGCTGTCCAAAGCTAGGATCCACGACCCAATAATTTGTGGTTTAGGGCTTTCTAGAGCTAAGATCCACGACCCACGACTTTCCGGTGTGGGGCTGTCGAGGGCTAGCAACCGTGACCCGAGAATTTACGGTGTAGGGCTGTCTAAGGCGAAGATCCACAACTCACGCCTTTCCGATGTGGGGCTGTCCAGGGCTAGGAACCGTGACCCAATAATTTGTGGAGTGGGGCTGTCCAGGGCTAGGATCCACGACCCAAGCCTTTTCGGTTGGGGCTTTCCAGGGTTAGGATCCACGACCCAAGCCTTTTCAGTATGAGGCTGTCCAGGGCTAGGATCCACGACCCAAGCCTTTTTGTTGTGGGGCTGTCTAGGGCTACGATCCACGACCCAAGCCTTTGCGGTGTTGGGCTGTACAGGGCTAGGATCCACGACCCAAGCCTTTTCGGTGTGGCGCTGTCCAGGGCTAGGATCCACGACCCAAGCCTGTGTGGTGTGGGGCTGTCCAGTGCTAGGATCCACGACCCAAGCATTTCCAGCGTGAGGCTGTCCAGGGCTAGGATCCACGACCCAAGACTTTCCGGTGTGGGGCTGTCCAGGGCTAGGAACCATGACCCGAGAACTTGTGGTGTAGGGCCGTCTAAAGCTAAGATCCACTACCCACGCCTTTCCGGTGTGGGGCTGTCCAGGGCTAAGATCCACGACCCACGCCTTTCCGGTGTGGGGCTGTCCAGGGCTAGGATCCACAACCCAAGCCTTTCCGGTGTGGGGCTGTCCAGGGCTAGGATCTACGACCCAAGCCTGTGTGGTGTGGGGCTGTCCAGGGCTAGGATCCACGACCCAAGCCTTTCCAGTGTGGTGCTGTCCAGGGCTAGGAACCGTGACCCCAGAACTTGTGGTGTGGGGCTGTCTAAGGCTAAGATCCACGACCTACGCCTTTCTGGTGTGGGGCTGTTCAGGGCTAGGATCCACGGCCCAAACTTTTTTGTTGTGGAGCTGTCTAGGGCTACGATCCAGGGCTAGGATCCACGGCCTAAGCCTTTCCGGTGTAGGGCTGTCCAGGGCTAGGAACCGTGACCCAAGAATTTGTGGAGTGAGGCTGTCCAGGGCTAGAATCCTCGACCCAAGCCTTTCCGGTGTGGGGCTGTCCAGGGCTAGGATCCACAACCCAAGTCTGTGTGGTGTGGGGCTGTCCAGGGCTTGGATCCACGACCTAAGCCTTTTCAGTGGAGGGCTGTCCATGGCTAGGATCCACGACCCAAGCCTGTGTGATGTGGGGCTGTCCAGGCCTAGGACCCACGACCCAAGCCTTTCCGGTGTGGGGCTGTCCAGGGCTAGGATCAACGGCCCAAGCCTTTCCGGTGTGGGGCTGTCCAGGGCTAGGAACTGTGACCCGAGAATTGTGGTGTAGGGCTGTCTAAGGCTAAGATACACGGAACACGCCTTCCCGGTGTTGGGCTGTCCAGGGCTAGGATCCATGACCCAATCCTTTTTGGTGTGTGGCTGTCTAGGGCTACGATCCACGACCCAAGCCTTTGCGGTGTTGGGCTGTCCAGGGCTAGGATCCACGACCTAAGCCTTTCTGGTGAGGGGCTGTCCAGGGATAAGATCCACGACCTAGGCCTTTCCGGTGTGGGGCTGTCCAGGGCTAGGAACCGTGACCTAAGAATTTGTGGAGTGGGGCTGTCCAGGGCTAGGATCCACGACCCAAGCAATTCTTACGTGAGGCTTTCCATGGCTAGGAACCGTGACCCGAGAACTTGTGGTGTAGCGCTTTCTAAAGCTAAGATCCACGACCCACGCCTTTCCAGTGTGGGGCTGTCCAGGGCTAGGATCCACGACCTAAGCCTGTGTGGTGTGGGGCTGTTCAGGGTTACGACCCACGACACAAGCCTTTTTGGTGTGGGGCTGTCCAGGGCTAGGATCCACGACCCAAGCCTGTGTGGTGTGGGGCTGTTCAGGGTTACGACCCACGACCAAGCCTTTGCGGTTTTGGGCTGTCCAGGGCTAGGATTCATGACCACAGCCTTTGCGGTGTGGAGCTGTCCAGAGCTAGGAACCTTGCCCCGAGAATTTGTAGTGTAGGGCTTTCTAGGGCTAAGATCCACGACCCACACCTTTCCGGTGTGGGGCTGTCCAGGGCTAGCAACCGTCACCTGAGAACTTACGGTGTAGGGCTGTCTAAGGCTAAGATCCACAACCCACACCTTTCCGATGTGAGGCTGTCCAGGGCTAGGAACCGTGACCCAAGAATTTGTGGAGTGGGGCTGTCTAAGGCTAATATCCACGACCCAAGCCTTTCCGGTGTGGGTCTGTCCAGGGATAAGATCCACGACCTAGGCCTTTTCCGGTGTGGGGCTGTCCAGGGCTAGGAACCGTGATCTAAGAATTTGTGGAGTGGGGCTGTCCAAAGCTAGGATCCACGACCCAAGAATTAGTGGTGTAGGACTTTCTAGAGCTAAGATCCACGACCCACGACTTTCCGGTGTGGGGCTGTCCAGGGCTAGCAACCGTGACCCGAGAATTTACGGTGTAGGGCTGTCTAAGGCCAACCCACGCCTTTCCGATGTGGGGCTGTCCAGGGCTAGAAAACGTGACCCAATAATTTGTGGAATGGGGCTGTCCAGGGCTAGGATCCACGATCCAAGCTTTTTCAGTATGAGGCTGTCCAGGGCTAGGATCCACGTCCCAAGCCTTTTTGTTGTGGGGCTGTCCAGGGCTAGGATCCACAACCCAAGCCTGTGTGGTGTGGGGCTGTCCAGTGCTAGGATCCACGACCCAAGCATTTCCAGCGCGAGGCTGTCCAGGGCTAGGATCCACGACCCAAGACTTTCCGGTGTGGGGCTGTCCAGGGCTAGGAACCATGACCCGAGAACTTGTGGTGTAGAGCTGTCTAAAGCTAAGATCCACGACCCACGCCTTTCCGGTGTGGGGCTGTCCAGGGCTAGGATCCACGACCCAAGCCTGTGTGGTGTGGGGCTCTCCAGGGCTAGAATCCACAACCCAAGCCTGTGTGGTGTGGGGCTGTCCAGGGCTAGGATCCACGACCCAAGCCTTTCTGGTGTGGTACTGTCCAGGGCTAGGATCTACGACCCAAGCCTTTCCAGTGTGGTGCTGTCCAGGGCTAGGAACCGTGACCCGAGAACTTGTGGTGTGGGGCTGTCTAAGGCTAAAATCCACGACCTACGCCTTTCTGGTGTGGGGCTGTTCAGGGCTAGGATACACGGCCCAAACTTTTTTGTTGTGGGGCTGTCTAGGGCTACGATCCACGACCCAAGCATTTCCGGAGTGGGGCTGTCCAGGGCTAGGATCCACGACCTAAGCCTTTCCGGTATGGGGCTGTCCAGGGCTAGGAACCGTGACCCAAGAATTTGTGGAGTGGGGCTGTCCAGGGCTAGAATCCTCGACCCAAGCCTTTCCGGTGTGGGGCTGTCCAGGGCTAGGATCCACAACCCAAGTCTGTGTGGTGTGGGGCTGTCCAGGGCTTGGATCCACGACCTAAGCCTTTTAAGTGGAGGTCTGTCCATGGCTAGGATCCACGACCCAAGCCTGTGTGATGTGGGGCTGTCCAGGGCTAGGATCCACGACCCAAGCATTTCCAGTGTGGGGCTGTCCAGGGCTAGGATCAACGGCCCAAGACTTTCCGGTGTGAGGCTGTCTAGGGCTAGGATCCACGACCCAAGCCTTTTTGGTGTGGGGCTGTCTAGGGCTAGGATCCACGACCCAAGCCTGTGTAGTGTGGGGCTGTCCAGGGCTCGGAACCGTGACACAAGAATTTGTGGAGTTGGGCTGTCCAGGGCTATGATTTACTACCCAAGAATTTGTGGTGTAGGGCTGTCTAGGGCTAAGATCCACGACCCACGACTTTCCGGTGTGGGGCTGTCTAGGGCTAGGATCCACGACCCAAGCCTTTTCAGTGTGGGGCTGTCCAGGGATATGATCCGCGACTCAGACCTTTTTGTTGTGGGGCTGTCTAGGGCTACGATCCACGACCCAAGCCTTTGCGGTGTTGGGCTGTCCAGGACTAGGATCCACCACCCAAGCCTTTTCGGTGTGGGGGTGTCCAGGGCTAGGATCCACAACCAAAGCCTGTGTGGTGTGGGGCTGTCCAGGGCTAGGATCCACGACCCAAGCATTTCCAGTGTGAGGCTGTCCAGGACTAAGATCCTCGACCCAAGCCTTTTCTTGTGGTGTAGGGCTTTCTAAGGCTAAGATCCACGACGCACGCCTTTCCGGTGTGGGGCTGTCCAGGGCTAGGATCTACGAGCCAAACCTTTTTTGTGTGTGGCTGTCTAGAGCTACTATCCAAGCATTTCCGGTGTGAGGCTGTCCAGGACTAAGATCCTCGACCCAAGCCTTTTCTTGTGGTGTAGGGCTTTCTAAGGCTAAGATCCACGACGCACGCCTTTCCGGTGTGGGGCTGTCCAGGGCTAGGATCTACGAGCCAAACCTTTTTTGTGTGTGGCTGTCTAGAGCTACTATCCACGACCCAAGCCTTTGCGGTGTTGGGCTGTCCAGGGCTAGGATCCACGACACAAGCCTTTTTGGTGTGGGGCTGTCTAGGGCTAGGATCCACGACCCAAGCCTGTGTAGTGTGGGGCTGTCCAGGGCTCGGAACCGTGACACAAGAATTTGTGGAGTTGGGCTGTCCAGGGCTAGGATTTACTACCCAAGAATTTGTGGTGTAGGGCTGTCTAGGGCTAAGATCCACGACCCACGCCTTTCCGGTGTGGGGCTGTCCAGGGCTAGGATCCACGACCCAAGCCTGTGTGGTGTGGGGCTCTCCAGGGCTAGAATCCACAACCCAAGCCTGTGTGGTGTGGGGCTGTCCAGGGCTAGGATCCACGACCCAAGCCTTTCTGGTGTGGTACTGTCCAGGGCTAGGATCCACGACCCAAGCCTTTCCAGTGTGGTGCTGTCCAGGGCTAGGAACCGTGACCCGAGAACTTGTGGTGTGGGGCTGTCTAAGGCTAAAATCCACGACCTACGCCTTTCTGGTGTGGGGCTGTTCAGGGCTAGGATACACGGCCCAAACTTTTTTGTTGTAGGGCTATCTAGGGCTACGATCCACGACCCAAGCATTTCCGGAGTGGGGCTGTCCAGGGCTAGGATCCACGACCTAAGCCTTTCCGGTATGGGGCTGTCCAGGGCTAGGAACCGTGACCCAAGAATTTGTGGAGTGGGGCTGTCCAGGGCTAGAATCCTCGACCCAAGCCTTTCCAGTGTGGGGCTGTCCAGGGCTAGGATCCACAACCCAAGTCTGTGTGGTGTGGGGCTGTCCAGGGTTTGGATCCGCGACCTAAGCCTTTTAAGTGGAGGTCTGTCCATGGCTAGGATCCACGACCCAAGCCTGTGTGATGTGGGGCTGTCCAGGGCTAGGATCCACGACCCAAGCATTTCCAGTGTGGGGCTGTCCAGGGCTAGGATCAACGGCCCAAGCCTTTCCGGTGTGGGGCTGTCCAGGGCTAGGAACTGTGACCCGAGAATTGTGGTGTAGGGCTGTCTAAGGCTAAGATACACGACCCACGCCTTTCCGGAGTTGGGCTGTCCAGGGCTAGGATCCATGACCCAATCCTTTTTGGTGTGTGGCTGTCTAGGGCTACGATCCACGACCCAAGCCTTTGCGGTGTTGGGCTGTCCAGGGCTAGGATCCACGACCTAAGCCTTTCCGGTGTGGGGCTGTCCAGGGATAAGATCCACGACCTAGGCCTTTCTGATGTGGGGCTGTCCAGGGCTAGGAACCGTGACCTAAGAATTTGTGGAGTGGGGCTGTCCAGGGCTAGGATCCACGACCCAAGCATTTCCAACGTGAGGCTGTCCGAGGCTAGGAACCGTGACCCGAGAACTTGTGGTGTAGCGCTTTCTAAAGCTAAGATCCACGACCCACGCCTTTCCAGTGTGGGGCTGTCCAGGGCTAGGATCCACGACCCAAGCCTGTGTGGTGTGGGGCTGCTCAGGGTTACGACCCACGACACAAGCCTTTTTGATGTGGGGCTTGTGCAGGATTTAAACCTTAGTAAACTTAAAAAGAAACTCACACAAATCGAGCAGATGAAGGAAAAACAAAAGAAAGGAGGCAAGCTGGAGAAAAACCAGCTTGAAAAACTGGCGAAAGAGGATGAACTTAGAAAAGAGTGTTATATATATACTAAATACTAATGAAGAGTGTTATATATATACTAAATACTAATGAAGAATTTGGAAAGGCTAAAAGCAGCTTTCATACAAGCTTCGAATGCCTTTATCTTACTCTCAGCACCCTTCGGGTGCTAGGGTTCACTTAGCCTCCACAGCCAGTAGGCCTAGAGGAGACGTCAAACCGATGCATGGCTTATGTAGGTGACCATTGACAACGGCGGCGCAGCATTAGAACAACACTGTCCCAACGTCACGCGCCGCCCACATTCACAGCCACGTGCATACGCTGCCCAGCAAACACAGACCATTTGTAGAACATTTGTACAACCTCGGCCTAACGTCTTCGACGCTGGTCCAACATTGTACAAAGGATAAACAAATGTTTTGTGTTTGCTTGGAAGCGGCAGCCAGCTATGAAGGCCCTGATTTAGGACGAGAGTCTCGTCTCGCTGAAAAAAAAGTTAGGATGATCTTAACTTTTTAAGATAAAACAGCCATTACTACAGACAATAACAATGAAGTTAAAAATGTGATTTTAAAATGTCGTTTTGTCTGTTTCTTTTTATGGCTACTGTCCACTAATTTTGGCTACAAGTTTTTCCATCTGGCTCAAAATTTGGCTATAACGTTTTTGAGGTCAGATCGGCCCCTGGGATAGCTATGGTTTGTTTCAACACCTCTTTCTTAAGGCCACCCTTGGAATTCCAAGGTCAAATTAATTCAATTAACACTTTCCAGGTTCCAGTCCTCCTTTCCATCCAGACATCTTCGCTACAGATGCTCTCAGCACCCTTCGCTTGCTAGGGTTCCACACACTGTTTATACACAAAATTTCAAAACCAGTCACAACCACAGGAGTCTCGTTTATTAGAGTTGGGGTTAATAGCAGTTCCAACAGTTCAGCTGTAAGGTCTGCTCTAGCAATGTAATGCAGTGGACAGTCAACAACATAATGCTCAGAGGTTTTTATTACCCCACAGGGACAATATCAGCAACGTGATGCTGATGCAAGTGATATAGCAGTTTACAGCTGATGTAATGTTAATTTATCTGGAACACATGTGAAAATACGAGATTTTCTCAGGTAAACTACGATATAAATTTGATTTAAGGTTATTACGATCATCTATATACTTAATTGTCTCGTGAGTTCCAATTGTTAGTTGTGGATGGGACCAAGTTTTCGTGTGTAGAGTTGACTGAGGTCTTACTTACTGTAGATCTGGTAATATTTGGGTGTTTACATTTTTGCGAATTTCTGACTTCGGGACTTTTTACTAAGTTAAGAATTCGTGAATTTTCATTGTACTTTAATAGCCTATTAAAATAATAATTTTCGCGAGATTCTTAAATTCACGAATTTCTCCTCTTCGCGAAATTTGCGAGAACTAAAACCTCGCGAATATCACCAGATATACAGTATTTCGGAATTGATAACGGTTTTATGTTTTAAATTGGACAGATTGGGGGGGGGGGGGGGTGGGGGGGGTGGGGTCATCTTGTAAATAGTATGGCACTATGATGTTGGAATATAATATTTTCATGGTATGACATGGCATTATTTGATATTACATGATAATGTTCAGATATGCCAATAAAATATTTGGCAAATGGCCTATTCTTTGGCAATACAATGTAAAGATATAGCACTAGGATAAGACTATGCCAATCTACGACTGGGTCTATAACACAAGACGATCGATATAAACTGTTTCTATAACACAAAACATAATATAAGAGACAATACTACCTTACAATTTACATGATATAATAGTTGACAAAATGACTTGCAGTTTTTCACATTACCCCTTGCTTTGTTAAGGAAATGAAATAGATAATTTATATATCTTCATAATTAACTTTTATCTTTGACTTGCTACTGTCTCTTAGATATATTAAAGACCATGCAGGGTATGTTTTTGAACCAAAGCAGTAATTTGAACTGATAAAACACCAGAAATGTAGGCTAACAAGTTGCAAAAATTAAAATTCCCGTCACCACCAAAAGTTGTTTTTAGAGACTCCCAACAGATAAACATTCCAATAAGTCTTAGAGCTGTGGATTATTTTAGGGTTCACTTAGCCTCCACAGCCAGTAGGCCTAGAGGAGACGTCAAACCGATGCAGGGCTGATGTAGGTCACCATTGACAACGGCGGCGCAGCATTAGAACAACACTGTCCCAACGTCACGCGCCGCCCACATTCACAGCCACGTGCATACGCTGCCCAGCAAACACAGACCATTTGTAGAACATTACCATAATATTACAAATTATTCACCTTCACAATACCGCGATCCACAGCTTCAACTGACTGTAAATTATAGGGCCTATTAATTTTGTGAAATTAATGTTAAGCGCATGTCATCTTTTCCACCACGCTAGTGACACATATTAAATACATGACCGTAAAGTTACCAGGGGACCATGTGTTGGTGGCTTCTTGGTGAGGAGGCGATTTCAGAGCTCTGCCTAAGAACACATTTTGAGAAGTTATCGGCACATCAATCTAAAAGCTAAGTAGCTGAATAGCATTAAAGTATATCATAAATCACTATGCCAAAGCTAAATTAATAAATAGACAGTCACAAAGTGGCCAAATCTCAAGATTTAATTACAGTGGGCGATAATATAACGCCTTTTTGTTGTTGTACACTGCCTGTGCGTCTTCACTCAGACCGCCAGGTCGAAATATTATTCAATATAAATATAGGCCTATATTTTTATGCTAATTTTGAAATCTCCTTATCTAATCAGTAAATCAATGTTATAAGTAAGTAAGATTGATACATAATACGATAATTATCTAATATCGCAAAAAGTACTGCCCCACTGTTCTGCCTTTAGAATCTCCCTGGGCAGTCAAGGGTCATCCATTGTGGTGTGAGAGCGGAGCGTGTACAACACAACCTACCGGTATCCAGTATACTGTTGACCGGCCTGACAGCTGATTCACTCAATACAGACAACATGTCCACTATAAACACACCAACAGCAAACAGCACCATTGCGGATGTTGATGATATTGTTTTTCACCACCTCTGCAGACTCGATGCAGACTGTACAAATGATGTCATCGAAAATATGATTTTTGATGTTGACGAAGACCTGTTGGCAGAAAGTAGGGAGGCAATGTTAAATGAGGCAGTCGAACGTTGCTGCCAAGATATGATTGCCAGGGGTGAATATACAAGTCATCCAAACTTTGTGTTGACCTAACATGATGGCCCCAATGCTACGGCGATGATGGCAAAGGATATAGTCAGGCTCTATGTGTATGCCACTAGACAAACTGATGATTTTCCAAACTTAAAATCCCCCAGTAAAGCCCCAAACAATGTTGATCAAGATACAATTAATGTACTAATTGGAAAAAAAATTAGAGACAATGATTCTGCTACAACATGGAAATTGACCATGCAGCAGAGTTTAAAACGAATTGAAAAAATGCAACGACATGTATCAAATATGTCTCAAACAAACACCGATTCCGATAAAGTCACGTCCTGTGACATTAGTAATTTGGTAAATTCAATCCCCGAAACACCAAACACTGTTAGATCATCACCTATTACATACCCAGAATCACCGGTGTTTCCAAAATACACAATACAACGTAAAAACAAACTACACTACGGCACCACAAAATCAGAAAAAGAGAACGAACAGCCCGTGCTGGATGTTCACTTCAGTGATACCGCAGATAAGGACAAAACCCCCATCGGTAAACTAAACAAATCACATGAAATTAGTAACAAGGAAGACGAAGACTGTAGTCCTAAAGATTGTAGCCGACTGAGAGGGTTAGAACAAAAATTACAAGAAACCACGGACAAAAACACCAAACTCGTGAAACAAATTCGTGGACTACGTCAACAAAGCATGAGGCAGAGAAAAGAGAATATTAAACTCATCAAAGGACGCGATAGCCTTATGACAGAAAAAATAAAGATGCGAAAAGAAATCACTCGCCTAGAACTAAAGCTTGAGAAAGCCAATCAGAATAGGCCTAATAAAAATGAAAAGAAAGTGACTTTTAAAGAAAATGAAATAGATGATAACGATAATGCATGGGAAACTGTGGGTGCCACAAAATCGAAGAATAGCATTAAAACACGGACAGCAGTAAATACTTGTGCTAAAGCTACACCGACGAAAGGCCAAAAAGTGATAGAAAATAAAAATCGGAAAAAACAAACCAGACAAAAAAGCACAGTTAAAAAAACACCAAAATAGATAAAAGACAACCAAATAAAAAGGATTTAGACAACCAAAATGTCAAAAACAATGAGAAAAATAATAGGCTCAGTAGTTCTACAGAATGTAGCAGCACCACCAGCAACAGTAACAGCAGTGATTTAACACAAACCATCAATGACCTATCTGACAAAGACGATAATGCAAACGTGACAAGACAGATCCCCATCGTCAAATCAAAGAAAAAAAAGTGTATCATTGGTGACTCTAATATGCGCGGACTAGCCAAACAATTAAAACCAAAACTTGACAACCCAGATGCCGTATGTGTATATAAAACATCTGGAATGAGAATAGAGCACTTGATACCTAGATTAAAAGGATATATATGTGAGAACACCGATGCTGTTGTCCTCCATCGATATTAGTGGATCATTAAACAAGGTAAAGGAGGATATTAACAGACTGGCTGATAAAATGAAGGGATTCCAAAACACACATTTCTACGTGGCTGAAATCCCCCCTACAAAACAGAACAAATATAATGCCCATATTCACCACATAAATTGTCACATAGGTGAAATATGTGCAAAATTGTCCAACGCTGACTATTTGCCCACTCCCGTGAAAAAACAACACCTTTATCGTGGTGGAATCCACTTAAATGAGGAGGGACAGCAAATACTGACTTCTGCCATGGCGGAAGTCCTCAACAATCACTCCATTAATGGTCAGTGTTTTCCCATAAAAACAATCATCACTCGGACATAACAGATGTGAATAGAGTAATTAACAATGATCAGGTCAGTAAAATACGCGTGCTGTCATGGAACATAAATGGTCTAGGTAACAAAATGACAGACCCTGATCTATTTACATTTATCCGCAACTACGATATAATATTTTTCATAGAAACAATGAAAGGGAATGATTTCACATTGTCAATACCTGGTTATAAATTCCACCATGTAAGTAGAAAACTCAAACATAAAAATGCCTGTAGAGCTTCTGGTGGTATTGGCATACTTATTTCAAATAAATATGCAAATTTAACTAGGATAGACCACACCTATGACTATTTGGTATGGTTAACATTAGCTACAGACTGTTGTCAGAAAAACATTAAAATTGGGTGTACCTATATACCACCAGAAAACTCAACATATGTTGGTGTAAGAAATGATTATTTTACTATGCTAGAAGAGGAAGTGGCTAGGTATATAGAAACGCACCAGATCCTATTATGTGGTGACTTTAATAGCCGAACTGGTCAGGCTCCGGACTATGAAGCTGGGGTAATAGATACCAATGTAAATGTTCCAAATCAACGTTCTAATGAAGATAAAGTAATTAACAAATACGGTCAACTTTTACTAAAGTTTTGTATAAACACAGGTTTCAAATTAGCCAATGGGCGGATGTATAATGATAATGGTATCGGCCGCTTTACATACTACTCTCCCAATGGTTCAAGCACAATAGACTATCTGATTTTAAATGAAGATAACATAATCAGCAAATTTGAAGTTTTACCGAAATTGGTGGAATCAGATCATTGTCCCATACAGTTCAATATTTCAAATACTAAACTCTATGATCATGATGATTACAACCCATTAAAAATAGATACCTGTGTAAATGACAAAGCTTCTTGCTCTAATGTTTTCATATGGCAAGACGAGAAAAAGCAAGAATATCAACTAGCTTTACGAAATGAGCAAACGTGTCATGCATTTGAGGAAATGCTGTGTGCCGTCATCGATGGGTGTAATACTGACACTCTATGTGACATGTTCAATGGTATGATAGAAAATGTAATTTCGCCATTATTCCCAACAAGGAAACATATTTCGAAGCAAAGAAAAAACACTCAAAATAATTTTCCCTCTAACCCCTGGTATGATAAAGAATGTAAATCCTTGAAGTATGTTGTTAATAATATTGCTAAACAGAGAGACTTTAACGCACGGCATGGCGAATATAATATAATGTTACGACAATATAAGCAATCAATCCAAAGAAAGAAAAGACAATACCAGCAAGCCAAACTTAGTGAGCTGGAAAATATGAGAACGGAAGATCCTAATTCCTATTGGAAATTCTGGAAATCTTTAAATCCTAGAAATGTTACTACAGGGCCTACTTTGGCAGACTTTGTGAAATACTTTGAACAACAAGTTTACCCACCACATGTGGATTATTTTGATTATGAACACATGAATAATATTATAAAGCAAGTTACTTCATTTCAACATAATGTAGAGCACGATAAATCTAATATGACACAGTTCCTAAACAGTCCCATAACTGCAGAAGAAATTAAAAAGGCAATTCAAAAGTTGAAATGCAAGAAAGCAGCGGGTGTAGATGGTATTTCTGCCGAATTTTACAAATATGGATGTAATGAACTATTGCCAGCATTAGAATTGTTGTTCAATACCATTCTTACCAATGGTGAATATCCATCTAGATGGGCTACCGGTATAATCCACCCTGTCTACAAAAAGGGGGACCATGGTGTTCCAGATAATTACAGGAAAATCACAGTCATGCCGTGTATTGGGAAACTATTTGAATCTATACTTAATAACAGACTCTCATTTAAAAACGAAGTGTGTAATGATAATGATCCTTATCAAGCTGGTTTTAAAAGCAATTCGCGAACTACGGACAATATATTCATACTATGTGCCATCATAGATAAACAAAGGTGTCTTTCTAAACCCCTGTATACATGCTTTGTCGATTTCACAAAAGCATTTGACTATATTGATAGAACAGCATTATACTACAAATTATTGAACAGGGGAATAGACGGCAATTTGCTAAACATAATAAGAAGCATGTTTTCTAAAGCAGAGTGTCGTGTAAAATGGGACTCGCGTATCAGTGACATATTAAAAAGCAAATATGGGGTTCTACAAGGCGGTATGCTCAGTCCCAAACTATTCACGGAATTTCTACAAGACATATCCGCAACATTTGACCAAGATCAAGGTATCCCTGTGGACACCTTACTAATGGTATATCTGTTATTTGCAGATGACCTTGTCCTTTTTTCAGAATCTGCTGAGGGATTACAAAAACAGCTAACTGCTCTGTATTTATATGCTTCCCTTTGGCATATCATAGTAAGCATTCCTAAAACAAAAGTTCTAATCTTTAATGAGCGTTACACAAAAGTACACGGAAGCTTCCACTATGGTGATAACATTATAGAAAAATCTGAACAATATAAATACCTGGGTGTGGTGTATAGCACCAAGTCTACTAATAACGTGTTAAAAGAAACTTTTTCTCATCTTGCTTCCCAAGCTGGGAAAGCAATTTTTTCTCTACGTAAACAGTCCCGTCCTGTGGTCGGTAAATTGTCACCCACTATTGCGTTCAAGGCATTTGATTGTCAAATATTGCCCATACTAGAATATGGAAGGGATATATGGTACACAGGCGATGATGTTAACGATCTGGAAAAAATCCATCTAAAATTTATTAAATCTACACTTGGAGTTAGAAAGCAAACACCTACACCTGCAATATATGGGGACACGGGACGATTTCCACTGATCATCCGACAACACATAAAAGCCGTAAAATATTGGTGTAGAATTCTAAAACTATCTCAGAGCCATCCAGTCAGAAATGCCTACAATATGCTTCTTGAGCTAGATGGCATTGGCTTCACGAATTGGTGTTCCCGTATTCGCTCTGTCCTCGAACGAGCCGGGCTTGATCAAATTTGGGAATCACAGAATATTGGGGATACAAATAAATTCATGCTTTTATTTAAAGAATCAATTGTTAGAATATTTACACAGCAGTGGAGAAAAGATATTGAGAGTTCGAGTAAGCTGCGCACATATGCATTAGTAAAAAAGTATTTCTGTGTTGAACCATATATCTTACACACAAGGGGTAACCATCTCATAACATCAATGGCGAGATACCGAATGAGCTCACATGATCTAAATATAGAAAGAGGACGATACAATAATCCAATCACTCCAATAAACCAGCGAATATGCACAAGGTGTGAATTAAACGAAATTGACGACGAAATACATCTTCTTCTCCACTGTAACGCTATGAATAATGAACGCAAAATCTTGTTTAACTCGGTAACCGCAACTATCAATATACAGCCGACAAATGAACAAATTATGACATCTAGAGACATAACAGTGGTGAAGTCACTAGCGCAATTTATCTATGGCTGTTTTAAACAAATTAATTGTTAAAAACACCGAGTATAATAAATCAAAGTCACCTATCGCTATATTATCCATATTATCATGCCTTCATGATCTGACTTGGGTATTACCACATATCAGGACGGCTGTTGCTCTCGGATTTATTATTTGGCTTTTTAGGGCCGGTTAGGGACGTTTCCGTCGCCTTTGTTATCAGACGAGATGGGGCCTTATGGATGATTTCAGAGTTGCTAAGTCAGCTGATTTTATCTATGAGGTCGGGAATGTTTTTCTTCGATTGTAACTCCAAGTATGTGGTACTAACGAGGTCGTGAGTGAAATGGTATGAAATAAACAATATAGTGAATTAAAATAAGCTGTAATGTTTTTTTTTTGTGCGAGGGCCATATAGGTAATAAATCACTAGTTAATTAAATAAACTTTAATGTTATTGTGTGAGTGCCATGTCCTGCGTGAATGGCACACATAATTATTATCCGTAATTGTCATTGTTATTACATCACAAGTCTGCAACACTCGATAATATGTATGGTTCTGATGCAATACTTTGTTGGCAGTCGACGAACCACAATGTCCGACTTTTATTAGTATGTATATATTGTGTTACGGTAGTAGTACTGTTATTACGTTGTTAAGTTTACACCAATAGTCATTATCAGGGAATCTGCGAGTTCATAGCAACTGTGCTTGCATGGTCACATGGCTCGGAGCTACCTGTTTCGCGGATTGCCACATTAATTGTACTGCGTTATATTATATATACATATATATATTTTTTAAATACCATATAATTTTTACCATTGTCTTATTTCATACTCCAGTTACTGTAGCATAATTATGCACCTGTATATATTTTTGGTTTCTACGCTTTCCAGAGTGTCTTTTTTGCTACTATATATAATTAGTATATTAAACATAGTAGCTATTTTATCTCTGGTTTTGGTGCGGGAAGCAAAATGATAGACCCCCATGTTATCTTGGCTATGCCTTTTAATTTTATTTTAAGAAGTAGTCATTTGTATCACCGAAATACCCAGTTTTTATTATGGCAATGCCACCTAACATGATTTTAGTTGTTTATCATACTATGTATATTGACTCATATGATTTTAACAAACTAACATTCTTGTATATACATGTACATATATCTCTCTTATTACTATGACAAATAAGTCTGTAATGACTTTTATCTCTGTCAATAAAATATCTGTCTGTCTGTACACCTCACAGCAATGTGCCATGACCATAAAGGTTACGTCTCCACTTATATAACATGCCCATTGTACGACATACAATGTACCGTCTGTACGAGAGAACCATGTGTACACCTCACAGCAAGTATGACATAACCATAAATGTTACGTCTCCACTTATATAACATGCCTATTGTACGACGTACAATGTACCGTCTGTACCAGAGGACCATGTGTACACCTCACAGCAAGTGTGACATGACCATAAAGGTTACGTCTCCACTTCTATAACACGCCTATAATACGAAGTACAATTTACCGTCTGTAACAGAGGACCATGTGTAGCCTGCACCTCACAGAATCAGAAATGGACTAGCATTATTTTCATGTGAAGTGTTGACCTCTCCGTGGTTTTCAGCACAAGTGTAATTCAATGAACCACAGAATTCAAACTTAACTTTTAGCTCAACAAAAGGAAACAATAATACATCCGCTGTGCCAATAAGACGAGAAACTGGATGTTTAACTCTACATATCATAAAAATTGCTTTAATAGGTACAGCTCATTTAGATGTGACATGCCATTTAAGTGAAGACATTTAGACAATTATCTGATTAAGTATGTGAAAAGTGTGTCGAACGTGAAAGATTTCCATGTTTAAATATTATTTTAAACTGTTTTTATTTTGATCAATGCAGTGAAACCAATTCAATCCAAAGTATCGTATTCTAATCTTTAAATAAATTGAGGTTGATATATTGTATCACATGACATAATCCACAAATCTCATTCCGCTGTTACATAAATTAGGGCATTGTACAATTCTGAAATGTGTGTATTTTATTTATTGCTATCGATCATGGTGTGATATTTGGGACAAAGTCAAACAACATCAACATGTTTACTTTTATACCAGTTACTGAAGTGTTTCTTTGAACGGCTGTATCATCCAGTTTGCTTCACAGTTTGTTTGTAAGAAACAACGTACATTAATTTGTTGAGTCAATGATTTCACAAATACAATAAATAATGATATTTTTTACAAATGATAATATATAACATTACGGACACATCAGTCTAAGTATTATGGCTGCAATCATTGATAAACTACAAAATGCTATGGCAACTGTGCGTTTAATCTTCACTCGTTTAGACAACACAGAACACTGGTGAGTATCATCTTCCGAATCAAGCAGATAGAATTTCTCTGTTGAAACCCCTTTCGCTTCTGCAGAGAGAGATAATATTTAAGGATTAGCTATGCTTATCTGCAGGTAGTTTTACTTTTTATTTAGAATAATTAAATATTTGCGCAACTATGGTGATGTCAGAATGGGTATGTATTCAAATAGTATACAGCTGAATGGAATAATCAAATGATTGTTTCAGATATGTTTATCTTATACCATAAAATAAATGATATGATCATATTAATATATGACAAAAAAATAAATACGTAAATAAGAAATATCTAACAATAAAAGGTAGCAATAAAATAATGTTTCATTACATTATCATGCACACACACACACTAAGCTAACTCAACACAAAGGTATGTTTTACACAATACTGTCTGATGATAATATCTTGATCGAATCAGATATAAAACACTAGCCAAGATGTAAAAAATATAACATAAATAACTAAATGTTCATGATAAATTTATGTTCAATTTCAAAATATGCTCAACAGCAACCTACATCTACGGGCAGATAAGACATTCGTCATAGTTATTATATAATTATGTACATACAAAATATAATACAAATACTAAAAATAAAATGTACAAAAACTGGTTAAAAGAAACATAATCATTGAAAACACGAACTTACCTGCAAACAAATGCATAAAATATACATTTCAATAACTAAAATAATATAAACGAATTTAAATACATACTAAATAACTACTTATCAGTAGCTTACTAAATATTTGTTGAATGCATAACCATCTGGAATACAATTAATCTGTCACAAAAAACATATTTAAAAAACAACAGTTGTGTCGCGATACCGCGACTTACAAAAAAAAAAAAATTACTGAAAATTAAAACATATAAACTGGTGAAAGGAAACGTAATTATTGAAAACATAAACTTATCAGCAGCAGTTTACTAAATACTTGTTGAATGTATAACCCTCTAACCCCCTGGTGGCATAAATTGATCTGCCACAAACAGATCTACTTAATAAAGTGCAGTTGTACCACAACTTCACGTGTTTGAAAATTACTAATATTTGTTCAATTTGAGACCTAACCTACACTATTCTTGGTAATAAAGCAAACATCACACGATCAAAGCACATGACCACCGGATATATATGTATCTTAATATCTGAGATCACAGAAAATCGGTAATCACGGATTTTAAGAAACAAATCAGTAAAATCGGTTGTAAATAAACTGAGAAATCGGTGAAAATCAAGATTTCTGTGACAAACAGCATAAATTAGAATGAAATGTATTCAATATTTGTTTTTAATTCATCTCAATAAAGACCTTCTGGGTTTTCAATTTTGTATAAGGCTGCCAGTGTGAAGAGAAATTAAATGAACGTGCCAGATTAAGACGTTAATTAAATTTGCTGGATACCACGCACAACATCAATCTATACTATAAGGACCGAGACAGGGAGAGATACAGGGAGATACACCATTAGCAACAAATCCGACAACAGACCGTAAATAAGCAGCCCAGTTACCGTTCTCGACTGGAAGCATGACTTCACTTTCCCCCTGATCACCTGTGTGTGGCACATTGCCCGCGTCGGTCCTGACGAGTGCCTATAAAAATACAAGATTAAATCAATTAAAATACATGTTACTTGGATGTCAATCACGACAATAATACATTTACTCAAATTTGAGGGGTATATCTTCTCCTCATTTCAGTGACAGAAAAAGGGTACTATCTGCTACTCATTCGTTAGCTCCGAGTGATAAAGTATTTTAATCTTTTGATGAACATATAAAATGGCGTTTTTCTGAACTGAAGTTTGTGCTTAACAAACAAGAATTGCAAATATTTGGTTCAGAAGTAAAAAAGTAATTTGCTGGGGATCAAATAATTAACATTTAAAAAATGCAATTGTACCTAAAAGGTGCTACAGCAACTGAGCATGTTGAATCATGTTGAATCATTATGCCAATCCTCAACAAAACGTAATCTAACAGTGATCAAAAATCATCAATTTTTGTTCACACATAAACTATGGTAATTCGTTCCCATCACTCACTAAGTTGCTCATACAACATAACAGCTACTTTAATTATACCGAATATGTTAATATTGCTAGTTTATCTTAATTTTTGCTCTCACCTCCTTTGTAAATTGATTCCAGTCTCCAATATGATATAAATATATAGAAATCGACATTATTCCGAAAATCATTCCTATGTAAAGGCCTATCCAAAAACCTGAAATTTGAATATACCATGATTACTTGGATTATCATGATTATGTTAAACATTGTTGTTAAAACTGACGTGGCGATTATCAGAGCAGATTTAAAGACAGTGTATAACTAAATCTTTCTTGTAGTTTGCGGCTATTTGCTTTAAATTTTATTTTTCAGAACGGGTCCGCTATACTGGTTTCGGGACACTTTGGGAGTTAGGTGAACTTGTGTTCACTTTGCCTAATATAGTTTATTCTTTGCTTGCCCCAGAAGAAAAGTTGTATCAATGGAGTTTTAACAAAGCAATCGCCGAAACTGCATTGACTCGCATTGGTCGCTGAGGTGGGCAGGAAGGCGTGCGAGTCTCAGTTATTGTCTGCCATTCCTGTTATATATTGGAACGTTGGAGTAAGTAGAGGTGTGCTTTCCCGCTAGTCTTCTGGAGATTTGTCAGTTGTTAATACTGGGAAATAATATTGACATAATACCACAGCTTTAACAGCTCCAGCATGCATAATGACATTGTGATCACTGGAAATAATTTCACAAAAAAAAATATAATTTCAAATACAATAAATTAAACTAAACCAATATATTTATGATAATTGAGGTTATTATTACATATAAAAACATTATCAAATCAAAGAAACAATATAGTTATCAGGTTATAAAACATCTAAAAATATATGTTATTGTGAATAACTTAACTTGATCAATAACGTGTCTTCGTTATACATGTTAACATATCGTCGCCAAATAGCCAAGTGTTGTTGTTCCACTGGAATGAGTGATGCAGTCATACAACACTTTGCCTGTTAGGGGGAGATATCATGGCATGTTTAGTTACCAAATAATCCCAGCTGAGTCATAAACATGAGTGTGACTGCGACTGGCAAACCGATGACAAAGTAGCTGACAAAAACCAACACGGAGCCTTTTGATTGTTTCCCACACCCTCGCAACACGTACCGAGAAACAGTCTGTAAAATAACACAGAAATCTTGGAGAGATAGAAGATGAATACCATGTGATATTGATTTGTCTTAAATATTTCGATCTAAGAAGTCTATTTATTTTATCTAAATATTACTTTCAACCATCTTTACAACGATTGTACCAATTAAAGAATAACAAAAATACAGATGTCATATGTAAATCAGCAGCATTTGCACACCATGTATTGCAGAGACAGTCAGCACCTGAATTTGTATTTGCACCTCAGGCCAGAAGCTTTTATTGCACGAATAAAATAATTGAATTGAATTGAAAAGTAAAAAAAAGAAAGAAATGTAAAAAGGAGTGCAAAAAAAAGAAAAAAAAGAATGTAATAAAACCTTTTTTTTTGTGTTATTGAACCGAGACCGTGATCAACCAATTTTTGATTGGCTAAGCATAGTGTCATCACACCCATATAGGGCACCCAAATAGAAGAAATAGATACATTATTTTGCATGTACAAATTAGCATATTTAGCACGTTTTTCGTCAAGCATAAATATATTGCTTTGCTATTACACATCACTGCATGACAGTTTGTAGTGTTAGTTATAATAAAATAACCCTTGTTCCTCGTCTTTATTCATGTACGTGGTTTTTTAATCATCCAAGGATTTATCCGTTTTTGATATTTGACAAGACAAGACAAGACAAGACAAGACAAGACAAAGTTTATTCCCCAAACCAAAACTTTGGTACAGGGTGAAAGCATGGTGAGATGTGTAAATGCTGTCAAGTAAAATATTTTCAAAACAATACATATATTAACTTCATATTGTAGTAACCATATACAGCCACATAATATTTGCTATGATGCAGTGTAATAAGATAAAAATAAAAAGACAACCATTTTCTAACACAACTGTACTTCTTGTATGATACACACATATATACACATACATATACACATATACATACATATACACATACATACACATATACATACATACATATACATACATATATATATATACATACATATATGTATACATATACATATACACACACATATACACACACACATGCATACACACATACATACACATACATATATATATATATACAGATAAACAGATAATGATTGAATATATTTTAATAATTTTATAACTTATTAAGATCAAAATAAGAAGGATTTCATTAAGTGTCAACTAAAGTACATTGGAGACTTTTAAGAAAATCGTCAAATTGATAAGCGTACTGTGATTATCTGATCCTAACAAATTTGCAAATTTTAGGACATTAGGACGAATTGTATATACGGATGGTAAATATTTGGCTCTGAACGATTTTAGTTTTGAACACTCGAGCACATAATGAAATTCGTCTCCAATGCATCTTTGATCACACAGTGTACATAGTCGCTCTTGTCTGGGAATATTGGTATATCTACCAATCTCGATTGGTAACATATGGTTGCAAGTTCTGAATTTCACAAATATAAAATATTTTGGATACGGTAAAATGTCAAAGTATTTTTCAAAACCAAATGTCTGTTTATACAATTTATAGTTAAAACATTTGGGAGAATTATTAATATCTGACGTCCATCTCTGTATGAATTGATCTTTAATGTTTTGCTTCAAAATATAATCTACCCAGGTATCTGATTGTTTACACTGTTGTAACCAAATATAGGTGAAGCCGCATGAGTTTAAAATGTTTTCTATGGCGCAGATCCATGGGGAGGAGTAAATATTGGCTACGTGCATATTAAATAAAACTTGATAAATTTTGTTTGACAATTTGTTGTTATTTGTTGCGATTAGCCTCATCCAGAATTTAATCATTCTTTTTTTTATTTCACATTCAATTGGGAGTCTGCCAAGCTCTCCATATATCATACACAGTGGGGTGCTATTTTTTAAATGCAAAGTATATTTTAAAAATTGTAAATGCACTTTTTCTATAATAGCAAGATTTTCAAATCCCCATATTTCGCAACCATAGAGAAGTACGGGCAATACTACAGAATCAAATAGCTGCAATTGAACATCAATGGGTAACTGTTTTAGTCGTATGTTTTTAAGTAAACTAAACATGGCTCTTTGTGCTTTTTTATACCTATCATCTCTACATTTTTTAAACGTACCCGTTCTACTGAACGTGACACCAAGATATTTAAAATCGTCAACAATATCTAATACTTTATTATTTAATGTGAAATTTACGTTGCCAGAATATTTCCTTCTACTAAAAATCATAACTTTTGTTTTTTTTTCGTTCACAGTTAATTTTCACTCTTCACAATATTGATTTAAAGAATTTAATGCTTTTTGCAAGCCCTTTGCAGAGTCGGCAAACACAATTGTGTCGTCGGCGTACAATAAAACAGTAATTTTTAAAAAGTTTGCAGTTTCTACATCATTAAAACTGAGTTGTTCACAATCATTTTCAATCAAATATTTCTCTAGATCGTTCACAAAAATAGCAAATAGCATTGGGGATAAGTTTTCCCCTTGTCGTACCCCTATGTAACTATTGAAAAATTGTGAGCATTCACCGTTCACAGTCACACATGATCGGATGTCCTGATACATGTTGTAAATCAATGTGTACATCTTTCCGCTAATTCCTGATTTAATGAGTTTGTACCATAAACCTGGTCTCCACACAGAGTCAAATGCTTTACTGTAGTCAATAAAGGCACAAAACATTTTTGTTTGTTTTTTGAAATAGATATCAATCAGTGATTTGAGGGTAAATATATGATCCAGGGTACTATGGTGTTGCCTGAAACCTGCTTGATTTTCATTTATATGGACAACCTCACAAAGTCTATTATTGATAATGGATGTAAATAATTTACCCAAACAGCTTAATAAAGTTATACCTCGATAGTTTGCTGGGTCGGTGGGTGAACCGTTATTTTTAAATATTGGGATGATCTTACCTAACAACCAATCATTTGGGATTTCGCCTGAATCCAACATAGAATTAAACAGATTAACATAGACAGGAAGTAATACATCGATTGTACTTTTAATATATTCGTTGTTGATGTTATCTAATCCACACGCTTTATTATTTTTTAAGTTCTTCACAACAGTTAGAATTTCTTCATTTGTTATTTCTTTATCCAGTAAAACATTGATATCTGAATTAATACTATTTCCGAGTGTATTGTCAGGTTCGTTATTATCTTTGTTAAGGTTTTTGAAATGCTCCATCAAATCATCTAAAGAAACTTTTACGTCCGCTTTGGATTTATTACCATTTAGAATTTTCCAATATTCTTTGGGGTCAGTCGTTTTAAGGTTTCTTATTCTATTTGCTTCAGTGCGTCTATGCTTGACTACGCTGCGTCTAATACATCTCTTATAGACTCGGCTGGAGTTCCGCATCGAAACTAGATCAGCCGTGGTTTTTGTGTGTTTATATCTATTCTTAGCTGATTTATATTTTTTTCTTGATTCTTTGCATGAATCATCGAACCAAGGTTTGGGTATGGATGTTTTGGTACTTGTTTTGGGTTTCTTAGTTTTACATGTTATACAAAAACTTTTGAATGTATTGTTCGCGGCTTTTAATAACATATTTTTTAAGTCTTCGCAAGCACTATTAACTGATGTGACTGGGGATAGGATTCTCAAGTATAGCTAATTGGACTTCAGCCTTAAAAACGTCCGCCTTTGTCTTATCCCATACTATCTTTCTGTCGTGTGAGGCGTTACAAACTTCAGAAGAGTCTAGTTTTGGGTGATAGGATATGTTTTTGTTTGAATTTGTGGAAATATCAAGACTAATACGTAAGTTACATAATATGGGACGGTGGATATCTGAGAACATGCTGTCGAAATTTGATATAGCAAACTCATTCATATTAGTTAAAACTCCTGTGGAGCCAATTACATAATCTACAATGCTTCTTTTAACAGTCGTAAAACTCCCCTCGTTACAGTCGCGCCCGATTCGACCATTGCATATATATAGGGCATGACACTGGCAAAATTCAATTAACCTATTCCCATATTCATTAATATGGTGGTCAGACGAAACCCTTTTACATGGAATGCCTTTATCGTCCATTTCGCGCTGGTTCAATAAGGTTCTATACAATATTGGATCAATATCAAAATCTGACGGCTCTACATCTGATTCAACTACATACTCGGACTTTACACCACACCTGGCATTAAAATCGCCAGTCAGGCAAACTTGAATGTTCTTACTACAGGTAAGTGTCTCTAGTTCTGCTGATACTCGATTGAAACCTTCAGAGTCTGAATAAGGTGAGCCACTTGGTGGAATATATACATTACCCAGTAATAGATCATTATTACCATCAACAGTGACACGTAGCCACATAACAAATTGACAAGACATGTCATAGTAATGTACAAGATTTTCCCATTTATGTTTTACACATATAATTAAACCTCCTGATCTGACGTTTGACAACCTCTTTCGGTTTTTCATAAATATCTTAAAACCTAGTCGATCCAATGCGTTTTTTACAAAATCATAGTCAGCATCATCACATTTGGTCTCTTGTAACATTAAAACATCATACATTTGTATCAAGTCCTCAAATTCGGGCGAGCAAAGTTTGCTCTGTAAGCCACATACGTTGAGCGATAAAATTGGAATTTTTTGAAAATGTATATCTGATGTACCATTGTCGACACTATTACTATGGCCAGTAACAGCCATAGATGTAGTGTCAATGGCTTTTGTAATTAATGTTTTAAAATGGCTCCTGTGGACAGTAGAGACTATGTATTAAGCGGAATATATTTTTCCGTTTTGGTGCAAAACACTTGTCAACACTCCCAGCAAACACTACGTTTACTCATTGCTGGTCCGAAGCTGGCCCACCATCTGCGACGCTTGCCTAGCATCAAACCAACACTGGTTAAATGCCTCGTATTTGCTGGGCTGCGTTCAACCCAGTAAACACAAAACATTTGTATAACACATGTACAATGTTGGACCAACGTCGCCGACGTTGTACAAATGTTATACCAATGTTTTGTGTTTGCTGGGAATAGCAGCTGGTCTGGTATTGCTTACTGCTGGCGGCGATTACAAGCTGACACCGACACAATGTCTTTTAAATGTTGGGCCAGCGTCGCCGTTGCTGGCCAGTATCCATTCAGTCCTAGTCAGTACTTCATGCTGGAGGTACCGGCATGCTGAAGGTACAGGCACGATACTTTGAACCAAAGCTGGATTAATGTTGGCCCTCCATCTGTGACGCTGGCACACATTCAGCGTGGCGCCAAACACGAGAAGTTGACCCAATGCCAAGCTAGACGGCGTAGATGGAGGGCTAACATTAGCCCGGCATTGGGTCAACCTCCCGAGTTTGACCGCCTGCACGATAGAATTAGCTGGCAGAAATGAATGGGACAGAACGCACAGACCGAGCGGACAGTGGTAAAGCAACATGTCCCCACTTCTCTGTGAGAGGGGAGACATAATAATTCACCTGACCTGACATCTGGTGAGTATTGAGGTAGACATAGCATGTTCCAATAGCAACTTCACTCCCACAGCAGCGCCGTTCGTTGTAACTTCACTCCCACAGCAGCGCGGTTCAATTGAACTATCAACGTGCACCGCAGCTGTTTAGCTACTGTATTTTGTCTTTGAACGCCAGTATAATACGTAAGGATATATACTCACCATAAGGTTATCCAGAAATATGTAGCACCCTATAATAGGCATTAGTGATGACGTCAATGCAATGACTTCACTGAAACATCAAAGAGGATCAAATGTAAGCATGGACTGAAACAGTAAAAATACATCGATCTGACATACACGATACAATGAATGGTGTAACCACAGACTGAAACAGTGAAAATACATTGACCTGACATACATCAGACGATAAATGGTGTAACCATAGACTGAAACAGTAAAAATACATTGATCTGACATACACGATACGATGAATGGTGTAACCATGGACTGAAACAGTGAAAAGAATTTAGATTTAGTTAGTTCTTTCAGATTCATTTGAATACCTAGACTATGTTACCCAGCCACCAACCCAATTTTTTTTTTTTTTTGAAACATGTACAACGACAAAAACAACACAATAAAACACAATATTTCCAAAAAAAAAAAAAATCCGAGCTGGGGCTTGACCCAGTCACCCACTTCGGAGTTTTTCTCGGATTTTTAGATTTTTTTTAACTTGACTAAACCCCTTACAGGGCGGGGATTGACTTTAGACGTAGAAAACTGACGTCTGTGGACGTCAGATTCTGATGTCTAAAGTCGATCCCCACACTGTAAGGCTTACTGTTGGTGAAGTGTTGCAGACGGATGTGAGACATGACCTATGTTTGGGAAAATTTGTTTAAAGTTGTAACCCACCTGTTATCTGTTATTAGGCGTGGAAGTTGGTCTTTGAGTGAAATCACCAGTAAGCATTCGACCAGTGAAGCAATGGCTGTGTAAATTACAAGAAAGAAAACGAGAAATAAAAACAGTGCACTGCATTTCAATGCATAGGTAAACTGTAACTGCTTACTAGAAAAGTGAGCGGTTATTGGTGTTTACCTTTGCTACATATGTCGTAGGTAGAGAATACATCGGCATCGGTATTGCTTTCACATTTCTTATTGCAATATTTCACCCACGCTCAGCAGTGTTTTTCATACAAAGTAATGCATGAGCTCTAAATACAGATATACTCTCATTTTATTTTTTTTAATCATTTGTTTTATTTGGTATTTTTGAGAAAGACTTCACATACACGTGGAAACTTTTTTGTACCATTTTTGTAAGATGCTTGATAACACTTATTCAGTGATACTTACATGCCACAATCAGTGACGCTCTGTTGACCACAAGCGCTGCTTCTGTATTACCGGCGCCAAGTGCTTGACCCACTCTGATGCCGGCAGCTCGGCCCAGACCACTTGGCAACTGAAAAAAAACCATACAAATAACTGATAACCTGAACTTACCCCGAACTCTGGCATATCAGACGATGGTTCCAGCGTTGCTTCCTCTTCGAAATACAACATAACAGATAAAAGGGCTCAAACAGTTTTGCTACGTTTTGTAGCTCAATTAAAATAGCTAAATTAAACAAAAATACAACTATACAAATATCTCGAATGTTGCTATGACCTAAAAAGTTAGCTTTGATGACAAACTAGCTGTTGATCCAATCCTGTCACCACGATTGGATCAACAAAACCATGGTGCTTTCACCATGAATATCTACTCACACAGTGTAATAATAGCGCCCATTGAAAAGCTACAGACTGTGATGATAGCTCCGTCAACCCCAATTGTCCTGCAAGCGAACGATCAAAATGTTTAAATACTACACGCATTTATAATACATGACACACATATACAATTTAAAAGAAGATCATGAACAAGCTAGCGAGTCGAGGACGAATTATCAGGGCTGGTGCGATGCACGAATTTACAGAGCATAATTGTTATACTCACTAAACAAACTCGACTGTAGGTATGCATTACATTAGGTACTACATAGGTATTCATTCTGCTGTTACGTGTGGCGAGGTTTGGGTCATTTTACATAGGTTGTTCATTTAAAGCCCAATCACACATAGACGACCGACAGCTCACATACTGAAAATGGAACGGACAAAGCGGAAGAGTTATGGGATGCGCTGGACTAACCTATGTATTAACATGTGCTGGGGAATGCTGAAAGAAGTTGTGCTTGCACATCTTCAAGTGGGGAAAATTTCAATTATTTAATTAAGCGCTTCAAGGGTTAAGTCAGAGAATGACCTCAAGAACTGAGAACTGAATGTACTCAGCACTGCGATCCACTAATCTGTCGAATTCCGTTCTTCTTCCATGATCCAGGTCAATCTACCCACCTGCCAGTAGGACGCCCAACTCGTAGGTTATCCATTCGGCAGTCATCATAAATACACTGTGAGACATCAGCTTGAAAAAATCACCCCACTCTTGAAAAGATTTCCAGCTCCATCCTGTGCAAAGGGTCATAAAAGATCAATTTGATAATTGCTAATTCGTTGTTTTTTTATTTAAAAAACCGGGGACAACAATTGGTTGAACTTATATATTTTATACACATCAAGTTTAACTTAGTATACAGATTGTAATGGTATGTTTAATGCTAATTAGTTTAGACGTAGCTCGTCGAAACTCTTGTTCTTCAAGTGGATATTCTTCTTCTTATTATTACTACTAATTTTGACGTGATCGACTTGAAATCTGACCAAAATGGTCTTTGGGTAGTGCGGTAGGGTGTTGTATATTTTCTAGGCGACCCGACCAATAGAGTACAGCAGCGTTTAGGGTGAGAAAAACCCCACTAACAATACATTACAAAAACTTTACACTGGCTTGTCTCAAAAACGGTGCGTCGGAGATGAAAAATGAGAGAAATTATACCACATAGCCCAATTACGGGTGGCATTGTATTCATATACATCATTGATCACTTAGCATCTAAAGAAAATTTGGCATGACCCCTCCCGATTTTTTGTAAAAACTACTATAAGTCCAATCAGAAGGAATCTTTTCCAAAAAATAATGCATGGTCTGCCACAAGCAACCTCTTTAACAAGCAATTGAATTGTGGAAAAATGTTTGTTTGCTTTAGCTAAGAAGAAATGGATTTCACCCTGATTAGACGTATCTCATATCTACAGCTATTCTGTGTTATTGCCTGTAATACGTGACTCCCCCCCCCCTCCACTACCACGTTTCTCTTATGCCTCACCTAATCCCTTGAAAGGTGAGGACTGTGTCCACACAGGGCTACTGGGGTCGACCCGACAGACAGTATTATACGATGTTGCAGACAGCCAATGGCACAGTATATTTTCACTTTAAAAAAAAATGAAAAAATTCAGTGATTATCTATCACTTATGGGTCTAGCCTTAACCACCAGTAGGTAAGAAAAACTATTTGATTTTATTGAATTTTTAAATATTTTATTACTTTTTTATTGAATCCTTCACACACCACAGTCACGCAACAAAATCAGCAAAAAGTTTTTTATTATTGTCATTTTATTAATCATATTGGAATGTATCATCATTTTATTGGTTACTGCAGCTCTAATCCAAACAAGTGCTTCATTGGTTTTTGTTGTTAGGCTTCTGACTGAGACGACTTTTCCAATTTCATTTAGGATGTGTAACAGCAATTACCTTATATTACAAGCTAATGTGAGAAATCCACATACTCCGATTTAAAATGTATTTCCATACATAAAAGTACAATTTTATATATGCCTACTACATTATTTTTTAACTATGCTAATTACATGGCATTTTAAAAGTGTTGTGGACTCTATATTACTAAATATTGACCCTTCCCATGCGGCTCCCGGAATTATGTACAGTTAAGAGTTTGTCACTGGTTATTCCAGTACTGACAGGGCCATGTGTGTGAGTTACCACTCAGTCGTGTTGTGCAACATTCAGATGTCATTTTGTAACCCATGTACGCGGAATCTACCCTTGCGTTACGATTGGGGTGGGGGTAGGGGTATCAATCTCATTAAAGCTGCACTCCCTTCACAGCCAGCCTGTTTCACTACCATGTAATTCCAGGGGAGGGAATATTCGTAGTGCATAATTAATTTTCACAAGCATGACCCATGTCTAGTCACAACTATATTAACATGATTGTTCTTTATTACTTCAAATAGTTAGGGCCTATCTCCTCAAGGTCATGCAAGGGTAACATCAAGGTCATCTCAAGGTCAAATTTTCAAAAATTAGAAAATAGACTTTTTGTCATTTATGAGCCCATTTAAAATGACTAAGATGACACTGTCGGGGTACCCTTGTAAATGGGTAAATTCTAAATTTTACCATTTGCTCGATTGCTGGGTAAGGCCCATTTCATATTGGAGGCCAAGTCTTAGAATTGGATGCAATTGAACTCTCACGTTTTGATTGGTACTGTCCTTTGATGTACTGAGAATAGACTTAAGGTCGCAGGCAACTAGCCTACTACTTTGGAAATATCAAGTAGAAGTCCACTTTAGTGGTAATTCCTTCTAGTTGTTGATTTGTGATTTCGTATATTATTAATAATATGCGCTGTACAATGAGCCAGTTGAACTCATACACATCAAGTTAAACTTGATACATGGACAATAATACCACCTTTTATGCAATCTAGGCAATTTATTAAATCTAGTTTGACTACACAATCACATGTCTACACGGATCAAACAGGAGACATTGTCGAGCTGATGGGTCAACGTTGGATCGTCATTGCAAACTGTGGCCAACATCAACCCGTCAATAATTTAAAACGGTTAAGTAACATATTTCAGATGAATTGTGCATTTGATGATAAAAGCACCAAAATTGGAGGAAAGCTAGATCGGAATGTCCTTATCCAATTAAAGATGGGAGACACCTAAAATACATGTATTTTTACATTTTCAGCGTAAAAATGTTTGCCCCCTCCCTGAAATTTAAATTTTCCAATCAATTGGTGAAACTTTACACACATAATATATTGATAGTTCGCACAAACATATTGGGATCTGGATTATGTGAGTTAATTATTATTCTAAGATGATGTGAGATGATCAGCCCATACAAAAACATGACTAAAAGTTGGCAAGTGATGTACCATTTGACATCTTAGGGGGGTAATCCAGTTGCTTAACGAAATTATCGTGGCATAAGTGATACAAGCATCAGGTTTGGCATGGAAAAACCGTTTCCGACCTATTATCAAAAATGGAAGGGGAGCAACCCAAAAAAACATTTCATTTGTTGTTTAATTGCATAAATGCAAAATGGCCGTCGGCCCTCTTGAATTTTTAACTTTTGACATACTAGCCGTAAAATTTATTGTAATACCTCATTTTTGACTAATTTAAACACGTTGATTTCATTGGAATGGTTTATTTTACGTTTCAATGTCATCTGGAGGTCAAAAACAAGATGGCTGCCAATAATAACCTTGAAAATGATATATTTTCTCCAACTACCAACAAATGTCCGTGTTTTGAAATAGTAAGTCTAGAATCTAATAAAATACATTATTTAAGACTAAGTTGAATAAGTAATTTTTTTTGAAAAGGTCAAGGTCAAGATCATCAAGAGGTCAAAGTCAAAGTGGTTACTAATAACCATCACGAAAATGATCTACTTTAAAAAGCTTACCATTAATTTCCATGTTATGAAATAGTAAGCCTAAAATATAACGCAAGGCCTAAATTTGAACTAAATTAAGTACACAGATAATTTTTTTGAAATGCTCCATCATGTTATTTTTGCGCTACAATGTCATCTATGGGTCAAAAACAAGATGGCTGGCAATAACAACCATTAACCAGCGACCACCATTATTGTTATGTAATAGTAATCCTTGATTCTAATGCAATACCTAATTTTTGTCCGAGTCGAATACATTGAATTTATTGAAAATTTTATTCTTGTGTTTCAATGTCATCTAAAGGTTACGCCTAAGGTCAATCGTCTATGTAATTAACCATTTTCACAATAGACCATCCTGAATTTTAACTGTTGAAATAGGTCTTGCAATGTAATGACATGGGGTTACAGTATTCTTACCTACCTATTTCATTGATGGCTATTATTAATTTACCTAATTTTCGATCAATTTTAATATGCTTTTTTGAAATGGTAATTTTACGTTTCAAAATCATCTAGAAGGCAAATCTAAAATGATCGCAATAAAATTGATAATGTCTACTACCGGATACGGATAAAAGCAAAACTTAGCGACCAATGTCACATATGAAAATGCTAAATCATGTCATTTTAAAAAGAAAAAAAAGTCCTCACAAACTCTTATAACATACAACAACCCTTAATATCACAAATCCCTGTATCTGTTTGTTTACATTTTTATACTCGAATGCCGCTAATGGAACAATGTGAGTTAAATTCCACTGCACAAAGATAAAACGATCCTTTTCTGCTTGGCTAGCTACAGTTGTTTTAGAACACCCAAGGTAGTGGATGGAAACATGCCTTAACTTAAGCTGAAATTGTCAGCAGTGGAACCGCTGACTCTTTTCTACGGGCTGCTCATATTGGCAAAACTAGAAGAGCAAATCGGATCACAGCTGCTTCTCTAAATATGTTGAAAGACAAAGCCTATGACATGAACACTACTGTGAAATGTTCCAAGAGACAACAGAGATTGCCATGATCTTTGAACTATGGTGTGAGCATAAAGCTAGCTCTTGTCCACAGTTAAAGTACTTGGCAACTGTATTGGGGTTTGAGCTGTGTATGCTTGTCTTTGTACGCTCTCTAAGGGAAGCTAATTTCAATATGTACATTGACGCTCTGACAGAGATATCTCCATGGTTCTTTGCACTGGACCATACCAATTATGATCTATGGATTCCTGTACACTTGAGGGATATGTTGAATCTGACAAATAAACATCTTGATGTGGCAAGTGCTTTTGCTAAAGGGATGTTTACAATGCAGAAGACAAATCATGTTCTTTCATGAATTGCGATAGATCATGCGCATGAACAGAGCAATGCGGTGATCAAGGGTGACGGGGGAGTTGTAGGTATCACAGACAACCCAAGTGCCCATCGGTGGATGACCGCAGGTCCTGAGGTTGCTAGATAAATCACGGAATTTGAATCCACCTTTCCACACAGGAGAATGCACATGATAATCACTGATAATCAACGGCATCATGATCAAATACCTAGTGTACAGCATGCGTTTCGTAAGGATGTGCTTTCGTAAGGATGTCTCTTGTAGGAACTTGGGAATCCATTTTTAGAGGAAAGTACAGATTTGATAGCCCTCGACACCAAGGAGATGGCCAGTACATCATCTGTGCAAACTGTACAGAATGCTAAAATGATTGGCCACAAACAGTTCAATGAATTCAAGAAGAGACGTCTCATCCTGGAGACCAAACCGCCTGATGACGTAATATCAAGAGACAAATTTACTTTGTTTGTCAAAAAATCCACTACTCAATATCAAAACAAGCAACATATTGCTTCTTTGAAGGGAGATTTAGAGCTCTTTTCGTGTATGTACATAGCCTGTCAGACACGGGATTGAAAACTGGATGATTTTTCTGCCATGAAAATCATCAATGGCCACCAGCCTTGTCACAAGGGGGGTCACTTTACCAAGGTACTAAAAGCGATTTAATGGCGGTCTTGGAAAAAGCATCTGCAGAAATTCCACAAGAACCCGATGTCACATGCATGTTAATGAATGGAGCTGTTGTTGTTCAAATGTTGAAGCCAAGAATGACGGAAACGTTTGATGAATATGCTCAGCCAGTATTTATCCCCTATCTTGAAATACAACTCCGAAATGTGTCAGGCTTTGATCTTGTGTGGTATAGGTACATCTCTGATAGTTTGAAGGGTTTCGTCAGAACAAAACGTGGCAAAGGCATTCGCAGACGTGTCGTAGGCTCTCCACCTTTACCAGGCAACTGGCAAAACTTTTTAAGGGTTGCCGAAAATAAGGAGGAGCTGTTCCGATTTTTTATCGAGAATAGTGATTAGTTTCTGTAGGTCACAGGATAAGGATGTTTTAGCTACATCTGGTCAAAATGTCTTGTGCACTTCAACCAGAATTGATGTCACCTCTCTAGAACCATGCATCCACGAAGAAGCAGACACTCGTCTCCTTCTTCGTGTAAAACATGCATTAGAAAATAGCCACACTAAGGTATTGATACGTATGGTGGACAATGATTTCACTGTGCTGGCCGTTAGGGCTTTGCAACTTGTACCGATCAAACACTTTTGGTAAGGACAAATCATCTGCACTCCCAGTATTTCACGCTTTAATAGGGTGCGACACAACGTCAGCATTTGTGGGGCATGGCAATAAATCATCTTGGTCAGTGTGGAATGCTATGCCAGAGCTGACTGGTGCCCTTCTTAGGTTATCATCGTCTCCTGTGATGGTGTCAGATGAGTATTTCAGTACAATGGAGCGGCTTGTTATCCTCCTTTTAATGACCGCACTAGTGCATGTACTGATGTGAATGAGGCACGGGCCAAAATGATCCCTCAGAAGAGAACACCTGATGCAGTAACACCCAGTAATGCTGCCCTTGAGCAGCACATAAAACCCGCCGCGTATCAAGGTGGGCATATTTAGGAGCAGACTCATATTGCATCTCCATCAATCACTTCACCCGAAACCTGGGGTGGCTCTAACGCCGGCTTATGTGAACCAAACTGGACAAACCTACCAAAAGCATCCAAAACATGCTACGACAGGCCCGTGGCAGTCTTGATAGTAGTGGGGGGGGGGGGGCTGGAGCACCGTAGGTGCTGTTAATGGTTGCGAGGCGTGCACAGGCACGCCGTAAGGCGCGCATCAGCAAGCCGTAAGGCGTGACCCCCCAGGATTTTTTTTTTAAGGAACGAAATCGTGCAATCTGAGAGGCTTTATGGCCAATATTCTGTAATTTAATAAATTCACTTTCCTATCATTTATAAATTAGCTAAGTAATATTAAAATGTGCAAAGAATCTGGAGTTAGGCCTCTAGAGCATATCCCAGCGAACACTATACATTGACCCAATGTTGGTTCAATGTTGGGCCAGCGTCGCCGGTTCAAATGGAAAAAAACAGACTATGCTGGCAAAAAATGGCATTACGTACAGCCCACAGTTAGGTGTTTTTTGCCCAGGAAAACACTTACTCATTGGTTTAATTAAACATATTTATTTATGATGGGAACACGCAAAAGTAACATGTAATTCTAGTACAACATTTGAACTTGTTACCTGTGTTTGTATTCAGTTAGCTTCACTGAACTTGCCAAAATGGCGACTCCTATTCTCTACTGGCTTAGTGAATTCATTTCTAAGCCATACCAAGTCCAATAATCTGTTTTCTCTTTGTGTATATGGAGCTACATGCAATGATTGAGTCTTTTCTGTGTCATTGTTGCTCTCATATACGTCTTGATGCGTCTGAGGGCACTAAAACTTCTTTCACTGACAGCATTAGTTGCGGGTAGGACCAAGATCAAACGCACCAGGGCGACAACTTCATTCAGTAGGAGTTGCATGAAGTTATCTAAACTCTTGATATGTTGGATCAGCTTACTGATGTCAGAAGAATGTCTCAGTACGTTTGGAAGTATCGACCTCAGCGTAATGAACTTATCTCTCAGTCTAGACATATCAATGTCATCCTCATAGAGCTTGGAGACTCTTTTGACATTATCTTCCAGTGTATCCTCCATACCTGGGGCGTGAGATGGGTCTTTGGTGACCTGTAGGAGAAGTTCTTGCAGCTCCTCATACACTGCATAGCCTGGTTGATCGAAGCGATTAGTTATTCCCATTATCAGCCGATCTAAAAAGTCATAATATATCTGACGGTAATGTTCCTTCACATCACTGTGAAATTCTGGAGCAGCATCTCCATCTTCGTATCGACTTGGACGTTTCCTCTTCCGAGGTAAGGATGGTTCCTCAACTTCTGATGACTCCCGACATTTCTCTACTGTGGACCAGAGCTTTTCAAAGCTCACCTCATTTCTATGGTCCTGCAAAGTTTTTACTGTACAGTTTGCCATTCTGTGACCTTCAGCAGCAGATACCTGAGTGCCTTGAAGGGCGGTCGCCAAGTTGTCACAATGGCCAAGAAAGTTTGCACCCAAATGCACACCAAAGAAATAGTTGAATGTCCCCATCTGATATGCTGCACCATTGATCCGGTTTTTCATCTCGGAATCAGTCGTCAGTGGCAAGACTTCGTCCCAGCAGTCCTGCAATGAAGTATAGTTCTCAATAATACTTCTGAAAGCATTTGCCCGGACAGTCCACCTAGTTGCACACAACAGCCTCACCGATGTACCTCCAGGGGTCACCTCTGCCTTGATTCTCTCAAACACTCTGTCCCTACGTGGTGAAAACTTTGTCAGTTTAGTCACCTCATATGTCATATCTAAAGCATCGTTCATCACTTTGCATTTTCTGATTGAATCTTGGCAAGCAAGATTGAGTGAGTGTGCGTAGCAGTGAAGGTAGAAGGCCTTTTTCTCCTTCCTCTGAATTTGGGTAGCAACACCAGACCGTTTTCCCGACATATTTGACGCCCCATCATATGTTTGGCCTCGACAACTGGTTAAGTGTAATTGCATTCGCAGTAGTGTATCCTCCAACACTTGAACGCTATGATCTGCTTTGATTGTCTCAAGGGCATAAAGTCCAACAAATTCCTCGTGAGCCTCTAACTTTGCATCGACCCAACGAAAGCACAGGACTAACTGCTCTATATTGGATGTATCCGTTGCTTTATCTAGTATAATCACGAAATGGTTTATACCTATGTCTGACGCAATATCACGAAGAATCTTCAGTCCCATGATCTGAAAGATCTCGTTCTGTATTTCAGGAGAGGTGTACTTGTCATTTCTTGACTGCCCCATCCAATTAAGTACTGCTGGATCATCTAGACCCCGAAGTTTCTAAGTCTGGATGAAATTGCTGTTAACTTCTGATTCATCAGTCTTCGAATAGTACCCTCTGAATTGCAAACCTTGTCTAGCAAGAAATCTAATGTAACTCAGTATTTTTAGGAGAATGACACGATTTTCTTTTCTAGCCTCCGCTCTCTTGGAGCTGAGGATTTCTCCAACATCTTTAGTCGTTTTCCTGTCGTTGATGACTTGGATGGCTGTACTGTGGCATGATGAGAACTGGTGCTTCTGAAATCGATCAGTCGCTTTCTTCCAATTGGAAAATCCAGTTTTTACGAAGACTGCTTCTTTACAGGGTGCGCTGAGCTGACCAGCCTGATCTACACTAGCACATGTATAACACAAAACTCAGTCCATGTTTTGGTCATAGTGGATCCAAGGCCACTTACGACACCAGTTGGGTTGAAATCGTCTAGATTGACCTCCCATTTTGGTTGCTGGTAGTCTAAGTCCCTCGTTTGGGTGGTAAGGTTCACCTGGGAGAAGTGTGATACTAGAACTTGGCTTGGCCTCTGGTTCTGACACAGCTGGTACCGTCACATTAAGAATGCATTCTACACTCTCGGCTGAAGAGTCAGGGTCTGACTGTGTGATGACCTCTATAAAGTCGAAAGGATCATCTGAGAATTCAGAACTATCACTCTCCAGGATTCCTCCTCTATGACTATGTAGGAGCTATTAAGTCTACAGACTATCAGCAAAATAAGATAATATTAATAGGCCTATTGATCAGTGATAGGTTGGTCTCATTTAGTGTGTAACGTTACTCCACGTATGCCTCCTCTAACTGCCTGACTGATCCCGATACAGAGCTTACATACATCATGCCTACAACACACGTTCTAAGAGCTAAGACTTAAGTTGTAGGAGTTAAGAGCTGTACACACCAACGCTATTGCCCTCGCTACGTCCCACTCACGTTTGGGACAATGTTGTTCAAATTGTGGGCCAGCGCGTGCGACGCTGGCCCACAATTCCAACAACATTTTCCCGAACGTTGCAAGGGACAGCAATCCGGTTCTGTGTACATCACTTTATTAGGGTAATTGTGACGTCATACTTAGCTAAATCATAAATGGAAAGTTCTAAGTACCGGCTACTATAATAGGGCCTATAGTCTATAGATTATAATAATTTAGGCCCAGACTACTCTGACTGCAAATCCCACAGGAACACATCTGACACTGAAATTAAAATCGATGCTGGAGCCAAAGTATAAATATTCTTTGGCTAAAAAGTGGGGGGGGGGGCGGCTGTGGATGCAAGAAGGGTTGCGATGGCAAATGCATGTACAAAAATGTACTGTTTTTGTGTGTGTGGGGTGTGTTCATAAGACAGCATTTACAATCTACTAGCTAACACTAGGTATATTTGAAACATATATTGTTTTTACTTAGTTGTTATTCAAAAGACAACATTTTCTGTCCATTAAATGTGTGGTAGTTTCAAAGAATGGTGGTGGTGTAGATAAATATTACATTTATGAAAATGCAAAACATGATTTTAAACATACTTGGTATGTAGGATCCCTACTTCGTGTAGGGTCGCAATGGCGGACGAGGGAAACTGCCCGATCTTCACCATTTCAACTCAAACTTCCTTCCCCGTCGAGTCGACGGTTCCAAATAAATCATAAAACTCTTTCTCCACTTGTCATGTATATTCGTTAGACATCTAGCAACAACAAAGCACAACCTCCGCGCACGGCACGTCCTGTTTGACTTAGCGAGAGCGACCTACGGCACGTCCGTAGTCGCCGAGTGTAACGTCTGAAGTGTGGGAAAAGTACCAATACCGCACGGGCTGCAATTGTGTGCGCCCGTCACCAAGGTACGGAAACGAGGCGGTCGTCCACAGCTTCCGGCGCGAGGGGCTCTACATCCCACCATAAATATATTCAACACATTTTGGCGTATATGTAACTGATAATTAAGGAATTTCGTAAGAAATGTCACAATTCATGGAACGTTAGCGATTTTGTTTCGGTATTTTGTTAATACAAATACTGTTTTTATTTACCCTAGATGTGTTTAAAAACAATTTTATTTGCTACTGAAAGTGTTTTGTATGCATCGTGCAGACATGACCATGTTCTGTTACTGGTATTTTGTTTTTATTGACCGATTTTGAATGTCGTCCGTAGTTATCGCGAAGACAGTAAATGTCAATAAATAATATTTTGGTACCATTTTATCTTTTGTCCAGTATATATCTATTTTTAAGATATTTGAGTGTCTCCCAGCTTTAAAATGACCACTATTATATGTAGTTGACGTGTACCAAGTTTGGTGCTTTTATCACCAAATGCACAATTGGTTTGGTTATCTGCTCCACTACAAGACATTGATCCGATGCTAGTTTAATGTTAGGCCTCCGTCTGCGATGCTAGACCAACCTTAAGACCACAATGTTTTTTTCTCTGTTTTAGAGGAGCGCGCGCATTAGATTTAGGCCGCGCATTACCAAAAAACATGTGTTTTTTTCTGCCCAGCGCGCGCATTGGCGATTTCCGAAAAAAACAGTCAATTTCGGGAGAGAAAAAGAACATTCAGAAAAAAAACAAGCTCATTTCGAGAGATAAAAAATGTTTTTTTCTGTTTTTTTATTTGCTTGTTTTTTCCGTCGCCCCCAAAAGTTTTTTTATTTTATATTTTATTTTATTTTATTTATATTTATTTATATTTTATTAACTTTTCCAGAAATATGTGCAATGTTTTTTTTTATTCGGTCGCCCTCATTATTTTTTCCAAAAAATAGGTTGAAAGTAAAATTTTTCTTAAATGTCTTTTTTTCGCCCCCCCCTCATTGGATTTTGGATTTTTTCTGATGTAAAACAGAGAATTTAAACAAAGTAGCCTAAACCAGCATCGGATCAATGTCTCTTGTCTGTTGAGGTAGTTCGATCGGAAATGGTGAGTCAATTTATGAGCTGCTATGGCAAAAAATAAAAAATAGTAAAAAGTAATGGTGAGTATTGCCATGGTTCCCCTTACCTTCCAAGGTCTCCTTATTAATCCCGGCAAAAGCTGTGTATAAACATGAGATCACCATCAGACTGAAATAACCTATGTTCTGCCCCAGCGCTGACCCCCTGAAACATTGTGTATACATATCGATATGCCTGCATGTATGTAAATGTAAATATATATGTCGTATCACAGTACAGTTTTCGACACAAATCATTAACCACTGATAACTTACTACATGTACCGTAACGCACGTGTGACATTGTCATTTCAGAAATTATGGAGAGAGAAGAAGAAGTAATGCATAAAATTATTGTACGAAAGTCCATCCCCCGCCCCCCCATGCGTATGAACTGTCCATAAGCCCTCCGTTCATTTGTTGTACACTTATTTTTAACACAATCACGCCCACCCCCAACATGTTTTTTTCTCATGGCAGCGTCACCTCGATACGGAACACAATTAGATGAGATAAGATTACTTACAGTAAGTCCATCTGTAAGTGCTCCACCATTAAGTAGCTAGCCATGGCCTCTATACCCACAGCAGCGAACCCAATCCATATGAAGGGGACAACCACGTTCTGTAAAAAATCACTCTGCCATCATTGCATATTCACATAATATTAACCGTTTCAGCGTCAACTTTATCAATCTAATTGTTCACCTACCTTAAGGCCAAGTCACACTGGGGCACGGATTGACACAGTCATTTGCGAAAAGAGCAAAAGCTTGTCTATCCGTCGGCTGCTGCGAATCAATTTATTGTTAAAAAATCTGCGTCAAGCGAGGGTGTCAGCGGGGACCCAATAATTATTAACCGCTAGATGGTGTACATACACTGTAGGCATCGCACATACACCGTAGGTAACGTGAGCGTGCGCGACGGAGCGCAGACCGGAAATGGCTCATCCTGAACGTGCGTGGGTTGTACACACACCGTCTCTGGGTGTAGACAGACCGTTGCTTTGTATAGGCATCCCGTCTGCCCATGCGGTGAGCGCACACACTCCTATCGCCTCAGACCGACTCCATTCTTCAGCTCCCGTGAGTGAGCTCCTGGCTAACGTCATAAAGCCATGCTAGTCACGTGACTTGCGGTTGCTAGGAATCAGAATATCTAATCCAAGATGGCCGCCAATCTGGATATATTTGGCCATTTTTGGGCATTTTGAACAAATCATTCATTTTAAAATATAACTGTTTTAGTCCGAGCCAACCTGTCCTTGTTACTTATACAATGTCTTTTTGATGTTTCTTATATATTTTTTTGTGCTGAATTCATATCCGGTGAATACTAGCTTGAAAAACTCGGGCATTTGTGTAAAAACAAGGTCAAAGGTCAATTTCAAGGTCAAATATGATTTTTTAACAAATTAAGCTAGGAACAAGTGCAATACCTCATTTTCACGTGATTTTGACTGGGCAATCCATTTCTAAAATTATTTTGAATATTCAAAGTCATATTCAAGGTCAAAAGGTCAATTTCAAGATCACTTCAGAGAAAATATCCTTTTCAACAAGTAAAGCTAGGAACGCGTGTAATACCTCTTTTTCAGGGAATTTTGACAGAAAAATCCATTCATAATATAATTCAAATGATAAATATCTTATATGTATATATTGGGGCTGAAGGTTGCGGTTCAGATGGAGTCGCATTCTGCGATACAAGCTTCTTCAAGGCAATTAAGTACGATAGAAGCTGACCAGAAGCTGACACACTACCTGGAGGGACACAGCCTTATTGTTTCGTTACAGGTGATGGTATTGAAATACACTCGCTGCACGATTTTGCGCGTAAACAGGAGTCCCAACTAAATAGTTCTGCTTTCTGATTCTGAAGCCGGATAACGTAATCAAAGGTCTACTGTCTTGCTGCGTGGGAAGATGCGCTTTAAACACAAGCTTCATTTGTTGAAAAATAATAATTAACCTTAAAATTGACCTTAAAATTGACCTTGAATTTACAAAAAGTGCTAAACTTTTTAAGCCGGCACTTATCGGATTTAAATTTAGCACAAAAAAATATATTAGAACCATCAAGAAGATGACCTTGAATCACCAAAATAATACTATAAATGGATTTTCCCGTCAAAATTCCACGAAAAAGAGTATTACGCATGTTCCTAGCTTTCCGTTTCTGTTACCTGATTATTTCAATTACAGCATATTTAACCAATGACCTTGAAGATGACCTAGAATCACCATAATTATATTACGAATGGGTTTTTGTTTCAAAATCCCATGAAAAAGAGGTATTATTACACGCGTTCGTAGCTTTACTTGTGAAAAAAAAGATTTATTCTCTCAAATGACCTTGAAATTGTCTTTTTGACCTTAAAGATGACTTTAAATAATTAAAATAATTTTAGAAATGGATAGCCCAGTCAAAATCACATGAAGTTGAGGTATTACACTTGTTCCTCGCTTCATTTGTTGAAAAATCATATTTGACATTGAAATTGACATTTGACCGTGAATTAAAAAAAATAACCAAACTTTTCAAGCTAGCACTCATTGGATTTGAATTCAACATAAAAAACTCTATAGGAAACATTGTATATGTAACAAAACAAGGTTAGGCTCAGACTAAAGCTATTATTTTTTTAAATGAATAGTTTCCCAATATGCACAAAATAACAAACAATGTACAGAAAAAGGGGTATTACACATTATGTTCCTAATTTTTCTTAGTAAAAATGGTATTTCCTTTTACTTGACCTTGAAATTGACCTTTTTACCTTGAAGATGACCTTGAATAATTGAAATAATTTCAAAAATGGATAGCAGAGGCAAAAAAAACACATACAATTGAGGTATTACACTTGTTCCTAGCTTCATTTGTCTTTTTCAGGGGATTTTGACTGAAAAATCCATTCATAATATAATTTTGATGATTCTAAGTCATCTTCAAGGTCATTGATTAAACATACTGTAAGTGAAATGATCAGGTGACAGAAACTCATTCAGGTCATTGGTGAGGCGTTAAAAGGCAACAGTGAAGTGATAACGGACGATGGGGAGGCGTTAAAGCCTTTTAGGGCAGCGACAAGGCGCTAAAAGGCGACCAACAGGGTGCTAAAGGGGGACTGAAAAAGGTTAAACGGCAATGGTGAGGCTTTAAATGGCAGTGAGGAGGTGTTGAAGGGCAAAGAGGATACGCTAATGGGCAACCAGCAGGCGTTAAAGGGCGAAGAAGAGAAGTTAAAGTGCGACCGAATGTGTTAAAAATTGGCGGAGAGGCATTTTTTGATGCGACAGTGCAACGTTAGAGGACAAAGAAGATGGTGAGGCGTTAAAGGGAGGTGTTGAAGGGCAATGAGGATACGCTAAAGGGCGACAAGTAGGCATTAAGGGGAGAAGAGGGGACATTAAAGTGTGACCAGATGTGTTACAAGTTGACGGGGAGGCATTAAAGAGCTGTGGAACAGCGTTAGAGGACAACAAGGGAGCATTAAATAACAATGCAAGTATGGTAATGGGTGAGGGGGGCATTAAAGGGTGATGCGAAAGCATTTATGGGCGAGGAGAAGGGCTGAATGGTGAAGGACAGTCATTAGAGAGCGACGGGAAGGCGTTAAAAAGGCAAAGAACAAACGATAAAGGTCGAAGCAGAAGCATTGAAGGGCAATGTAAGGTGTAAGAAGGGGCCTTAAGGGGCTATTGAGAGGCGTTAAAGATCGATGTAGAGGTGCTAAAAGGTGACGGAAATGTGTTAAAGAGCAATGGAGAGGTGTTTGGGGCGAAGTGGTTCCAAGGTGAACTAAAAATCTATTTGAATTTGTGGAGTGTAGACATTTTGAGCATTTTCGCCCAAGAAGTAAGTCAGTGAGATAATCAGGTTTGTTGTCGAAGGCAGCCGACAAGTCAAGCAGTGTCAGAGTTGTAACTTCACCCTTGTCCATACTAACAATTATACTTTGTGTACTTGTGTACTTTCAGTAGAGCTGATTCTATAGAATGATTGTAATGGATCAGATAGATGGCCATATTGTATATGATGTTCCAGACGATTGGCTACTACATTTTCTAAGATTTTGGAATTGAAACACAAGTTAGATACATAAGTATTATTTATCAGTTTGTTTTTAGGAAGAGATGTTTTTAACTGGTAGTCTTATATGTGCATCTGTGAAATTTTAAGGAAATGTACTAGTTCCCATTGAAATGTTGATTTTATCAGTGATGGGAGTTATTAGTATGTCAAGAGAATTTTTCAGCACCCTTGTAGGAATGGAGTTCAGATCACATGATTTTGACAATGAGTTCAAAATAGGCTTTTTAATTTCATCTTCTGTCGCACATTCAAAGTCTTTCATTTTGGATTCGATTTCAGGTTTTTTGCACTGCTGCAATATTTTGTACTTTATACACAAATTTGGAACTCATAGTTGCAATTTTATGTAAAAAATATTTCGATAAATGCTCACAAAGTGATTTTACTGATGTGAATTCTGGCAAAGCAGGAGGTGGAATTCTATGCAGAATGTTGATTATAAATGTGACGCATATTGTCTGAATTGTCTGAAATAACATCAGCTAAATATTCAATTTCGCTTTAGGCATCATTCTATTATGCATGTGGCACTGGACGTACTTTAGCTCCTCTTTGTCGCCCTTTAACTCCTCCTCATTGCCCGTTAATATTCCTCCTCATTGCTCTATAATACCTCCTCATTTTCCTTTAACGCTTTAGCATTGCACGTTCACGCCTCCGAGTCGACCGTTAAAACGTTTACTTCAGACTTAAACACCTAAATAACTTGTAGCATATATAGTACTAATCATATTTTATCCTGAAATTAACCTTTTCACCTTGAGAATGACCTCAAATCACCAAAATAATAGATGACATGGCTTTTTCAGTCTAAATCCCGCGAAAAAAGTTATTATACACCTTCCTATAGCTTTATATGCAAAATAATATTCTCCTTTACTTTACCTTAAAATTAACCTTTTGACCTTGAATTATGATCTTTAATCATCAAAATAGTACCAGAAATAGATTATTCAGTCAAAATTACGCAAAAAAGACGCACACTGCTTTCTATTTTTGTTACTTAAAAATCATATTTTCACATATTTAACCTTGGAATTGACCTTTTGACCTTGAAGATAACCTTGAATCACCAAAATAATATCATAAATAGATTTGAATCCTACAAAAAAGAGGTATACACATGTTCCAAGTTTTATTTGGTAAAAATGTCATTTTTGCTTACTTCACCTTGAAATTGATCTTTTGACCTTGAAGATGACTTTGGGTTCATAAAAATAATATAACAAATATATTACCCAGTCAAAATCACATGAAAATGAGGTTTAATAGCTAGATCTCACTTATGGTCAAGTTACCTCACGGGCAGCACGAGTTTACCTGCAAAACATATGGTCCGCGCTGCTTCCATGAGGTTACCATGAGGTTGTTTAACAGTCACTTTACGGGTGCCACGGTCAGTGTGCACTGAGGTCATTGCTCAGTTATGATACGGCTACTAGGGTCATAATTATGCGGTTTATGTAAGGTCTGCGTACTGTCTTTGTACAAACCCCTATTTTTATAAAAATGGACTGTTCCATTTGTGTAAATAGATCTTGAGAAAAATTAATTTTACAGTAGTGTTTCTAACTCTGGCTTGGCTGCTACATTTTCAAGGAAGAACTATTTCTCAGAGCTGCAGCTGCAACAGCTGAGTTGGCTTTTATTCAAGAAGATGGAAAGACAAAGAAAATGTGGTGTGGCGAATACACAAAGGTTATTAAAGTCAATTAATGCCAGATTTTCTTGCATGTAATAATAGTAACTCTTACAAAAACTTTCTACGTCTGGAGGACCTCTTCCAACAAATTGTGTGACATCGCATTGAAAAAAGACACACAGCTTCGTGAGGCTATTTCACCAGATTTAAGGCTGGCCATATATAATCATCTATAACCACTGGGGAAACATATCAATCTTTCTTCTGTGGCTTTCGCGTTGCCAGTAACACAATGGTCAGCATCATACCAACCACGTGCGATGCCATAATTGAGGAGTTCGCAGAAGAGTTCATAAAATGTTCATCATCGGCTGGAGAATGAAAATATGTATCAGAAGGTTTCCTGAAAAAATGGTACTTTTAAGATACATTATGAGCCCTAGATTAGAAGCATATTGCTATGAAATGCCCAGCAAATGGTGGATGCATCAATTACATTTCTAAAGGGTTTCATAGCTGGTGTTGATGGCTTTCGTTAATTCAAATGATAAATATCTTATATGTATATATTGGGGCTGAAGGTTGCGGTTCAGATGGAGTCGCATTCTGCGATACAAGCTTCTTCAAGGCAATTAAGTACGATAGAAGCTGACCAGAAGCTGACACACTACCTGGAGGGACACAGCCTTATTGTTTCGTTACAGGTGATGGTATTGAAATACACTCGCTGCACGATTTTGCGCGTAAGCAGGAGGCCCAACTAAATAGTTAAGCATTCTGATTCTGAAGCCGGATAACGTAATCAAAGGTCTACTGTCTTGCTGCGTGGGAAGATGCGCTTTAAACACTTGTTCCACAAGCTTCATTTGTTGAAAAATAATAATTAACCTTCAAATTGACCTTAAAATTGACCTTGAATTTACAAAAAGTGCTAAACTTTTTAAGCCGGCACTTATCGGATTTAAATTTAGCACAAAAAAATATATTAGAACCATCAAGAAGATGACCTTGAATCACCAAAATAATACTATAAATGGATTTTTCCGTCAAAATTCCACGAAAAAGAGTATTACGCATGTTCCTAGCTTTCCGTTTCTGTTACCTGATTATTTCAATTACAGCATATTTAACCAATGACCTTGAAGATGACCTAGAATCCCCATAATTATATTACGAATGGGTTTTTGTTTCAAAATCCCATGAAAAAGAGGTATTATTACACGCGTTCGTAGCTTTACTTGTGAAAAAAAGGATTTATTCTCTCAAATGACCTTGAAATTGTCTTTTTGACCTTAAAGATGACTTTAAATAATTAAAATAATTTTAGAAATGGATAGCCCAGTCAAAATCACATGAAGTTGAGATATTACACTTGTTCCTCGCTTCATTTGTTGAAAAATCATATTTGACATTGAAATTGACATTTGACCGTGAATTAAAAAAAATAACCAAACTTTTCAAGCTAGCACTCATTGGATTTGAATTCAACATAAAAAACTCTATAGGAAACATTGTATATGTAACAAAACAAGGTTAGGCTCAGACTAAAGCTATTATTTTTTAAATGAATAGTTTCCCAATATGCACAAAATAACAAACAATGTACAGAAAAAGGGGTATTACACATATGTTCCTAATTTTTCTTAGTAAAAATGGTATTTCCTTTTACTTGACCTTGAAATTGACCTTTTTACCTTGAAGATGACCTTGAATAATTAAAATAATTTCAAAAATGGATAGCAGAGGCAAAAAAAACACATAAAATTGAGGTATTACACTTGTTCCTAGCTTCATTTGTCTTTTTCAGGGGATTTTGACTGAAAAATCCATTCATAATATAATTTTGATGATTCTAAGTCATCTTCAAGGTCATTGATTAAACATGCTGTAAGTGAAATGATCAGGTGACAGAAACTCATTCAGGTCATTGGTGAGGCGTTAAAAGGCAACAGTGAAGTGATAACGGACGATGGGGAGGCGTTAAAGCCTTTTAGGGCAGCGACAAGGCGCTAAAAGGCGACCAACAGGGTGCTAAAGGGGGACTGAAAAAGGTTAAACGGCAATGGTGAGGCTTTAAATGGCCGTGAGGAGGTGTTGAAGGGCAAAGAGGATACGCTAATTGGCAACCAGCAGGCGTTAAAGGGCGAAGAAGAGAAGTTAAAGTGCGACCGAATGTGTTAAAAATTGGCGGAGAGGCATTTTTTGATGCGACAGTGCAACGTTAGAGGACAAAGAAGATGGTGAGGCGTTAAAGGGGGGTGTTGAAGGGCAATGAGGATACGCTAAAGGGCGACAAGTAGGCATTAAGGGGAGAAGAGGGGACATTAAAGTGTGACCAGATGTGTTACAAGTTGACGGGGAGGCATTAAAGAGCTGTGGAACAGCGTTAGAGGACAACAAGGGAGCATTAAATAACAATGCAAGTATGGTAATGGGTGAGGGGGGCATTAAAGGGTGATGCGAAAGCATTTATGGGCGAGGAGAAGGGCTGAATGGTGAAGGACAGTCATTAGAGAGCGACGGGAAGGCGTTAAAAAGGCAAAGAACAAACGATAAAGGTCGAAGCAGAAGCATTGAAGGGCAATGTGAGGTGTAAGAAGGGGCCTTAAAGGGCTATTGAGAGGCGTTAAAGATCGATGTAGAGGTGCTAAAAGGTGACGGAAATGTGTTAAAGAGCAATGGAGAGGTGTTTGGGGCGAAGTGGTTCCAAGGTGAACTAAAAATCTATTTGAATTTGTGGAGTGTAGACATTTTGAGCATTTTCGCCCAAGAAGTAAGTCAGTGAGATAATCAGGTTTGTTGTCGAAGGCAGCCGACAAGTCAAGCAGTGTCAGAGTTGTAACTTCACCCTTGTCCATACTAACAATTATACTTTGTGTACTTGTGTACTTTCAGTAGAGCTGATTCTATAGAATGATTGTAATGGATCAGATAGATGGCCATATTGTATATGATGTTCCAGACGATTGGCTACTACATTTTCTAAGATTTTGGAATTGAAACACAAGTTAGATACATAAGTATTATTTATCAGTTTGTTTTTAGGAAGAGATGTTTTTAACTGGTAGTCTTATATGTGCATCTGTGAAATTTTAAGGAAATGTACTAATTCCCATTGAAATGTTGATTTTATCAGTGATGGGAGTTATTAGTATGTCAAGAGAATTTTTCAGCACCCTTGTAGGAATGGAGTTCAGATCACATGATTTTGACGATGAGTTCAAAAAAGGCTTTTTAATTTCATCTTCTGTCGCACATTCAAAGTCTTTCATTTTGGATTCGATTTCAGGTTTTTTGCACTGCTGCAATATTTTGTACTTTATACACAAATTTGGAACTCATAGTTGCAATTTTATGTAAAAAATATTTCGATAAATGCTCACAAAGTGATTTTACTGATGTGAATTCTGGCAAAGCAGGAGGTGGAATTCTATGCAGAATGTTGATTATAAATGTGACGCATATTGTCTGAATTGTCTGAAATAACATCAGCTAAATATTCAATTTCGCTTTAGGCATCATTCTATTATGCATGTGGCACTGGACGTACTTTAGCTCCTCTTTGTCGCCCTTTAACTCCTCCTCATTGCCCGTTAATATTCCTCCTCATTGCTCTATAATACCTCCTCATTTTCCTTTAACGCTTTAGCATTGCACGTTCACGCCTCCGAGTCGACCGTTAAAACGTTTACTTCAGACTTAAACACCTAAATAACTTGTAGCATATATAGTACGAATCATATTTTATCCTGAAATTAACCTTTTCACCTTGAGAATGACCTCAAATCACCAAAATAATAGATGACATGGCTTTTTCAGTCTAAATCCCGCGAAAAAAGTTATTATACACCTTCCTATAGCTTTATATGCAAAATAATATTCTCCTTTACTTTACCTTAAAATTAACCTTTTGACCTTGAATTATGATCTTTAATCATCAAAATAGTACCAGAAATAGATTATTCAGTCAAAATTACGCAAAAAGACGCACACTGCTTTCTATTTTTGTTACTTAAAAAACATATTTTCACATATTTAACCTTGGAATTGACCTTTTGACCTTGAAGATAACCTTGAATCACCAAAATAATATCATAAATAGATTTGAATCCTACAAAAAAGAGGTATACACATGTTCCAAGTTTTATTTGGTAAAAATGTCATTTTTGCTTACTTCACCTTGAAATTGATCTTTTGACCTTGAAGATGACTTTGGGTTCATAAAAATAATATAACAAATATATTACCCAGTCAAAATCACATGAAAATGAGGTTTAATAGCTAGATCTCACTTATGGTCAAGTTACCTCACGGGCAGCACGAGTTTACCTGCAAAACATATGGTCCGCGCTGCTTCCATGAGGTTACCATGAGGTTGTTTAACAGTCACTTTACGGGTGCCACGGTCAGTGTGCACTGAGGTCATTGCTCAGTTATGATACGGCTACTAGGGTCATAATTATGCGGTTTATGTAAGGTCTGCGTACTGTCTTTGTACAAACCCCTATTTTTATAAAAATGGACTGTTCCATTTGTGTAAATAGATCTTGAGAAAAATTAATTTTACAGTAGTGTTTCTAACTCTGGCTTGGCTGCTACATTTTCAAGGAAGAACTATTTCTCAGAGCTGCAGCTGCAACAGCTGAGTTGGCTTTTATTCAAGAAGAAGGAAAGACAAAGAAAATGTGGTGTGGCGAATACACAAAGGTTATTAAAGTCAATTAATGCCAGATTTTCTTGCATGTAATAATAGTAACTCTTACAAAAACTTTCTACGTCTGGAGGACCTCTTCCAACAAATTGTGTGACATCGCATTGAAAAAAGACACACAGCTTCGTGAGGCTATTTCACCAGATTTAAGGCTGGCCATATATAATCATCTATAACCACTGGGGAAACATATCAATCTTTCTTCTGTGGCTTTCGCGTTGCCAGTAACACAATGGTCAGCATCATACCAACCACGTGCGATGCCATAATTGAGGAGTTCGCAGAAGAGTTCATAAAATGTTCATCATCGGCTGGAGAATGAAAATATGTATCAGAAGGTTTCCTGAAAAAATGGTACTTTTAAGATACATTATGAGCCCTAGATTAGAAGCATATTGCTATGAAATGCCCAGCAAATGGTGGATGCATCAATTACATTTCTAAAGGGTTTCATAGCTGGTGTTGATGGCTTTCGTTAATTCAAATGATAAATATCTTATATGTATATATTGGGGCTGAAGGTTGCGGTTCAGATGGAGTCGCATTCTGCGATACAAGCTTCTTCAAGGCAATTAAGTACGATAGAAGCTGACCAGAAGCTGACACACTACCTGGAGGGACACAGCCTTATTGTTTCGTTACAGGTGATGGTATTGAAATACACTCGCTGCACGATTTTGCGCGTAAGCAGGAGGCCCAACTAAATAGTTAAGCATTCTGATTCTGAAGCCGGATAACGTAATCAAAGGTCTACTGTCTTGCTGCGTGGGAAGATGCGCTTTAAACACTTGTTCCACAAGCTTCATTTGTTGAAAAATAATAATTAACCTTCAAATTGACCTTAAAATTGACCTTGAATTTACAAAAAGTGCTAAACTTTTTAAGCCGGCACTTATCGGATTTAAATTTAGCACAAAAAAATATATTAGAACCATCAAGAAGATGACCTTGAATCACCAAAATAATACTATAAATGGATTTTTCCGTCAAAATTCCACGAAAAAGAGTATTACGCATGTTCCTAGCTTTCCGTTTCTGTTACCTGATTATTTCAATTACAGCATATTTAACCAATGACCTTGAAGATGACCTAGAATCACCATAATTATATTACGAATGGGTTTTTGTTTCAAAATCCCATGAAAAAGAGGTATTATTACACGCGTTCGTAGCTTTACTTGTGAAAAAAGGATATATTCTCTCAAATGACCTTGAAATTGTCTTTTTGACCTTAAAGATGACTTTAAATAATTAAAATAATTTTAGAAATGGATAGCCCAGTCAAAATCACATGAAGTTGAGGTATTACACTTGTTCCTCGCTTCATTTGTTGAAAAATCATATTTGACATTGAAATTGACATTTGACCGTGAATTAAAAAAAATAACCAAACTTTTCAAGCTAGCACTCATTGGATTTGAATTCAACATAAAAAAATCTATAGGAAACATTGTATATGTAACAAAACAAGGTTAGGCTCAGACTAAAGCTATTATTTTTTAAAATGAATAGTTTCCCAATATGCACAAAATAACAAACAATGTACAGAAAAAGGGGTATTACACATATGTTCCTAATTTTTCTTAGTAAAAATGGTATTTCCTTTTACTTGACTTTGAAATTGACCTTTTGACCTTGAAGATAACCTTGAATAATTAAAATAATTTCAAAAATGGATGGCAGAGGCAAAAAAATCACATAAAATTGAGGTATTACACTTGTTCCTAGCTTCATTTGTTGAAAAATGATATTTGACCTTGAAATTGACCTTTGACCTTGAATTTTAAAAAATGTCCAAACTTTTCAAGCTAGCACTTGTTGGATTTGAATTCAGCAGAAAAAATCCATAAGAAACATTAAAAAAACATTGTATATGTAACAAAACAAGATTAGGCTCGGATTAAAGCGATTATTTTTTTTAATGAAAAATTTCCCAATATGCTCAAAATGGCAAAAAATACACAGAAAAAGGGATATTACACATGTTCCTCGCCTTTCTTAGTAAAAATGAAATTTCGTAACACTTGAATTTAAAATTAACCTATTGACCTTGAAGGTGACCTCAAATAATTAAAATAACTTCAAAAAGAGATAGCACAGTCAAATTCACATGCAATTGATGTATTACACTTGTTCCTAGCTTCATTTGTTGAAAGATCATATTTGACCTTGAAATTGACCTTTGACCTTGAATTAAAAAAACTGCCCGAATATTTCAAACTAGCATTAGTCGGATTTGAATTCAGCAGAAAAAATCTATAAGAACCATCAAAAAAACATTGTATATGTAACAAAACAAGGTTAGGCTCGCACTAAAGCGATTATTTTGAAAAATGAATAATCTCCCAATATGGTCTCACCACCCTAAATAAGCCGAAATCCAGGGAGGTGTCTACTAATGATGGAATCATCACACAAAATATTTTTAATGCGGCTGTTCCAACCTCTATTGAAACAAAATAAAATACAAAGAAGTAGTAATTTTGTGAATATTTAATAAGCCCACGTTATCTTCTTTGTCAAGGATATCATATATAACTGTTTCATGATAACCTCGCAGGGATACAGTGGGTTAAAATGATGTGTGTCTGTTCTGTGAAAGAGAGCACGGATTATAGCCCAATTTTAACAGTATTGACTTTTTTACACTCTAGGGGGCGTAGCTCAAAATCTGTCTGGTAACCATACCCATAGCGGGCCTGTTTTCGAACAAGGACATCTCAAGCTTTATCCTGATATGTCACACTAAATATCTAATAGGGTGAAAAATGGTGAAATCGGCCTGCGGAATTGAGGCAGTTTACATGTGTTTCAATGGGACTGGCATTTGGGGTGGTGAGACCATCAGTAGACACAAGGGGTTTGCATGTTCTGGTCCTTTCTTGACATATTCCAGCTGCTTGATAAAAAATCTGCAGCTTGATATCTATATTTTATTGAGTTTTACTATCGCTGTAACAATCTAAGTGTAATAGTTTTGATTAGAAAGTATATGATTGGTGAATAAATGTGATAACCATGTCTAGAAAAGACCAGAAGAGGCCGTGTTTTGGTGATATAAGTCATAGATGAAATGCCTGGTTGGTAGTTTGATTGTCATATGGGCCCAAATAAAAATAAAAAATAGTGAATTTAAGTATGGATGCTACTAATAGCAGTCCATTCTAATATGTGTGGCATATTTCAACAACAATTTTCGAAATACAAGGTAACCATGACGACTTTGTGTGACGAAATAGAGGCGGGAATAGCCACTTCATTTAACTGTTTTATTCAATGCGACTTTCAAGGAAACCAGGCCGATTTTCATGATATCAATAATTATTCAAAGGGCTCCGAGGGCAACAGTTTTCAATATATTTGCCTAATTCAAAAACTATATTGTTCAGAACACCTTCAAGCATCATACCAGGCCGAAATAAAATAATCAAAGAAAATTATATCTCTACATATGGTCTCACCACCCTAAATAAGCCGAAATCCAGGGAGGTGTCTACTAATGATGGAATCATCACACAAAATATTTTTAATGCGGCTGTTCCAACCTCTATTGAAACAAAATAAAATACAAAGAAGTAGTAATTTTGTGAATATTTAATAAGCCCACGTTATCTTCTTTGTCAAGGATATCATATATAACTGTTTCATGATAACCTCGCAGGGATACAGTGGGTTAAAATGATGTGTGTCTGTTCTGTGAAAGAGAGCACGGATTATAGCCCAATTTTAACAGTATTGACTTTTTTACACTCTAGGGGGCGTAGCTCAAAATCTGTCTGGTAACCATACCCATAGCGGGCCTGTTTTCGAACAAGGACATCTCAAGCATTATCCTGATATGTCACACTAAATATCTAATAGGGTGAAAAATGGTGAAATCGGCCTGCGGAATTGAGGCAGTTTACATGTGTTTCAATGGGACTGGCATTTGGGGTGGTGAGACCATATGCTCAAAATGGCAAAAAATGTACAGATTGGCCGCCATCTTGGATTCCATATTCTGATTCTTTGCAACCGCAAGTCATGTGACTAACATCGCTTTTCTAGACCTCCTGGGTAAAGTCATAATTGCGGTAAGTCCTGGCTAACGTAATAACAGCGACAGCACTTGACTAACTTTATAACCGCGGTAGCTCCTGGCTAATGTCATAACCACGGTAGCTCCTGGCAATAACGTCGTAACTGCAGTAGTTCCTGGCTAACGTCATAACCGCGTGAGCTCCAGGCCATAACACCATACTCGAGCTAGCTTCTCGCTAACGTCATAACCCTATTAGCTCCTGGCCATGTCGTCATAACTGCGTTACCTCCTGGGCATAACGTCATAGCTTCAGTAGTTCCTGGCTAAAGTCATGACTACAGTAGCTCCTGACTAACGTCATAACTGCGGTATTTCCTGACTAACGTCATAACCGCGGCAGCTCCAGGCTAATGTCATAACCGCGGTAACTCCTCAGCCTAACGTCATAAACGCACTAGATCCTGGCTAACGTCATAGCTGCAGTGGCTGCTGGCTAACATCATAACCGCGGTATCTCTACGCTAACGTCCTAACCGCGGTAACTCTCGGCTAACATCATAACCGCGATACCTCCAGGCTAACGTCATAGCCGTGGCAACTCCTGGCTAACGTCATAACCGCGACAACTCCAGGCTAACGTCATAGCCGTGGCAACTCCTGGCTAACGTCATAACCGCGACAACTCCAGGCTAACGTCATAGCCGTGGCAACTCCTGGCTAACGTCATAGCCGTGGCAACTCCTGGCTAACGTCATAACCGTGGTTACTCCTGGCTAACGTCATAACTGCGGTAGCTCCAGGTTAACGTCATAACCGCGGTAACTCCTGGCTAACGTCATAAACGCAGTAACTCCTGGCTAAAATCATACCCGCGATAACATCTGGCTAACGTTATAACAGCAGTAAGTCCTGGCTAACGTCATAATTGCGACACCTCCAGGCTAACGTCATAACCGCGGTAACTCCTGGCTAACGTCATAAACGCAGTAGATCTCGGCTAACGTCATAACCGCAGTGGCTCCTGGCTAACGTCATAACCGTGATAGCTCCTAGCTAACGTCATAACCGCAGTAGCTCCTAGCTAACGTCATAACCGCGGTAGCTCCCAGCTAAAGTCGTAACCGCGGTAGCTCCCAGCTAACGTCATAGCCGCAGTAGCTCCTAGCTAACGTCATAACCGCAGTAGCTCCTAGCTAACGTCATAACCGCGGTAGCTCCCAGCTAAAGTCGTAACCGCGGTAGCTCCCAGCTAACGTCATAGCCGCAGTAGCTCCTAGCTAACGTCATAACCACAGTAGCTCCTAGCTAACGTCATTACCGCGATAGCTCCTAGCCAACGTCATAGCCGTGATAGCTCCTAGCTAACGTCATAACCGCAGTAGCTCCTAGCTAACGTCATAACCGCGGTAGCTTCTAGCTAACGTCATAACCGTGATAGCTCCTAGGTAACGGCATAACAGCGGTAGCACCTAGCTAACGTCATAACCGCAGTAGCTCCTAGCTAACGTCATAACCGCGGTAGCACCCAGCTAACGTCATAACCGCAGTAGCTCCTAGCTAACGGCATAACCGCAGTAGCTCCTTGCTAACGTCATAACCGCGGTAGCACCCAGCTAACGTCATAACCGCAGTAGCTCCTAGCTAACGTCATAACCGCGGTAGCACCCAGATAACGTCATAACCGCGGTAGCACCCAGCTAACGTCATAACCGCAGTAGCTCCTAGCTGACGTCATAACAGCGGTAGCACCTAGCTAACGTCATAACCGCGGTAACTCCTAGCTAACGTCGTAACCGCAGTAGTTGCCGACTAACATCATAACTGCGTCACACATTATCATGATTAACTCGGTTTCTTTGCAGGCTTTTATGTTCAATCATCTAAAATTATACAAACACCAGACGTCTACCTGCTACCGCTTCAAGTTCGCCTAGCCCAGATAAGCATAGTAAAATGCACATTTTGATTTCTTATTATTACTAATAATTAGCGGAACATTTATACATTTTTAATAATTAATAAAATGTAAATGTAATCGCGATAGCCGATGTAGACTGTCTGAGCTGAAAATAACTATATTAACTTAGATCGATAAAGATAGAAATTGTGTAATCTTTAAATGGTGACTTTGGATTTGAAAGGTTATATCTGCTACTTTAGAAAACGGAAGATACACTGTTTGAATTGCTCAAGTAATCTAATAATATATAGTAATAAACCATGTCCATCAAAACGATAAGGGATGGAAATATGGAAATAACTATAGGCCTATGTTATAATGTGTATGCCTGTGTAAGCCATGTGTAAAATGTACATTAAAAATCTAATAATTACACCGCCAATGCGGTCAAGTACGGGCCAGAATTTTTTTACTGTATTGGCGGTCCGACCGCATTAGTGATCGGGCAATAAATACCACATGGCGTCCTGCAATTTGATATCAAATGTCTATATGCTCCAAATAATGAAATGAATAATAACAATAGTAAATTTATTAAGTTTATTGCAGCTGTTTAGAAAAACAGTGTTTTATTTAGTGCAAAGTTAAAAGTGATTATATAATTATGCACAATTAAATAAAAAAGTATTTTAACAAAAACATTTTTTTTTAAATGAATGTCACAAAACAGCTTACTGCAGTTTGAAAAATGAATTGATGGATAATCGTTGACCGGTGGATTCTATTTTCACACGAGAGTCTTGTAATTTATCCTCAATATTGAACATAGAATGTAGAATGCCATCTAGGCCACGGTTTGCTATACAGTCTTTGAGGACAGAAACCGCTGCCATAGTCTCATGAAATGAGTATTTTTTATTAACTGACTGTCACTTGTTGACGATGAGATTTGCCGGCACTAGCCTTGATAAATCTCACTTTATCCCTTAGGGTAAGTTATGCACGCTTACGCGCAGACATGATTATGGTTATGTGCAGCATAAAAATTAATGATTGAATGATTTCTCACTTTCAAAAGCGTATTCTAATATCGGCCTGTGATCCGTGTTCATCGCTTCCCAATGTGTATTGG
>OZ024907.1:84168446-84207671 GCA_964017125.1 Flabesymbios commensalis
GACCCTTGTGCTTACAGCGTAAGAGCAGCGTGGTGCGCGAAGCATAACGACCCTCATGCTTACAGCGTAAGTGCAGCGTGGCGCGTGAAGCATAACGACCCTGCTGCTTACAGCGTAAGAGCAGCGAGGTGCGTGAAGCATAACGACGTTTGTGTTTACAGCGTAAGAGCAGCGTGGCGCGTGAAGCATAACGACCCTCATGCTTACAGCGTAAGAGCAGCGTGGTGCGTGAAGCATAACGACGTTTGTGCTTACAGCGTAAGAGCAGCGTGGCGCGTGAAGCATAACGACGCTCATGCTTACAGCGTAAGAGCAGCGTGGCGCGTGAAGCATAACGACCCTTATGCTTATAGCGTAAGAGCAGCGTGGCGCGTGAAGCACAACGACCCTTGTGCTTACAGCGTAAGAGCAGCGTGGCGCGTGAAGCATAACGACCCTGCTGCTTACAGCGTAAGAGCAGCGTGGCGCGTGAAGCATAACGACCCTTATGCTTACAGCGTAAGAGCAGCGTGGCGCGTGACCCTGCTGCTTACAGCGTAAGAGCAGCGTGGCGGGTGAAGCATAACGACCCTTGTGCTTACAGCGTAAGAGCAGCGTGGCGCGTGAAGCATAACGACCCTGCTGCTTACAGCGTAAGAGCAGCGTGGCGCGTGAAGCATAACGACCCTGCTGCTTACAGCGTAAGAGCAGCGTGGCGCGTGAAGCATAACGACCCTCATGCTTACAGCGTAAGAGCAGCGTGGCGCGTGACCCTGCTGCTTACAGCGTAAGAGCAGCGTGGCGGGTGAAGCATAACGACCCTGCTGCTTACAGCGTAAGAGCAGCGTGGCTCGTGAAGCATAACGACGTTTGTGCTTACAGCGTAAGAGCAACGTGGCGCGTGAAGGATAACGACCCTGCTGCTCACAGCGTAAGAGCAGCGTGGCGCGAGAAGCATAACGACCCTTGTGCTTACAGCGTAAGAGCAGCGTGGCGCGTGAAGCATAACGACCCTGCTGCTTACAGCGTAAGAGCAACGTGGCGCGTGAAGCATAACGACCCTTATGCTCACAGCGTAAGAGCAGCGTGGTGCGTGAAGCATAACGACCCTGCTGCTTACAGCGTAAGAGCAGCGTGGCGCGTGAATCATAACGACCCTTATGCTCACAGCGTAAGAGCAGCGTGGCGCGTGAAGCATAACGACCCTGTTGCTTACAGCATAAGAGCAGCGTGGCGCGTGAAGCATAACGACCCTTGTGCTTACAGCGTAAGAGCAGCGTGGCGCGTGAAGCATAACGACCCCTGTGCTTACAGCGTAAGAGCAGCGTGGCGCGTGAAGCATAACGACCCTGCTGCTTACAGCGTAAGAGCAGCGTGGCGCGTGAAGCATAACGACCCTTTTGCTTACAGCGTAAGAGCAGCGTGGCGCGTGAAGCATAACGACCCTGCTGCTTACAGCGTAAGAGCAGCGTGGTGCGCGAAGCATAACGACCCTCATGCTTACAGCGTAAGAGCAGCGTGGCGCGTGAAGCATAACGACCCTGCTGCTTACAGCGTAAGAGCAGCGTGGTGCGCGAAGCATAACGACCCTCATGCTTACAGCGTAAGAGCAGCGTGGCGCGTGAAGCATAACGACATTGCTGCTAACAGCATAAGAGCATAGTGGCGCGTGAAGCATAACGACCCTTGTGCTTACAGCGTAAGAGCAGCGTGGCGCGTGAAGCATAACGACCCTGCTGCTTACAGCGTAAGAGCAGCGTGGTGCGCGAAGCATAACGACCCTCATGCTTTCAGCGTAAGAGCAGCGTGGCGCGTGATGCATAACGACCCTGCTGCTTACAGCGTAAGAGCAGCGTGGTGCGCGAAGCATAACGACCCTCATGCTTACAGCGTAAGAGCAGCGTGGCTCGTGAAGCATAACGACCCTTGTGCTTACATCGTAAGAGCAGCGTGGCTCGTGAAGCATAACGACCCTGCTTCTTACAGCGTAAGAGCAGCGTGGTGCGCGAAGCATAACGACCCTCATGCTTACAGCGTAAGAGCAGCGTGGCTCGTGAAGCATAACGACCCTTGTGCTTACAGCGTAAGAGCAGCGTGGTGCGCGAAGCATAACGACCCTCATGCTTACAGCGTAAGTGCAGCGTGGCGCGTGAAGCATAACGACCCTGCTGCTTACAGCGTAAGAGCAGCGAGGTGCGTGAAACATAACGACGTTTGTGTTTACAGCGTAAGAGCAGCGTGGCGCGTGAAGCATAACGACCCTCATGCTTACAGCGTAAGAGCAGCGTGGCGCGTGAAGCATAACGACCCTTATGCTTACAGCGTAAGAGCAGCGTGGCGCGTGAAGCACAACGACCCTTGTGCTTACAGCGTAAGAGCAGCGTGGCGCGTGAAGCATAACGACCCTGCTGCTTACAGCGTAAGAGCAGCGTGGCGCGTGAAGCATAACGACCCTTATGCTTACAGCGTAAGAGCAGCGTGGCGCATAACCCTGCTGCTTACAGCGTAAGAGCAGCGTGGCGGGTGAAGCATAACGACCCTTGTGCTTACAGCGTAAGAGCAGCGTGGCGCGTGAAGCATAACGACCCTGTTGCTTACAGCGTAAGAGCAGCGTGGCGGGTGAAGCATAACGACCCTGCTGCTTACAGCGTAAGAGCAGCGTGGCGCGTGAAGCATAACGACCCTCATGCTTACAGCGTAAGAGCAGCGTGGCGCGTGACCCTGCTGCTTACAGCGTAGGAGCAGCGTGGCGGGTGAAGCATAACGACCCTGCTGCTTACAGCGTAAGAGCAGCGTGGCTCGTGAAGCATAACGACGTTTGTGCTTACAGCGTAAGAGCAACGTGGCGCGTGAAGCATAACGACCCTGCTGCTCACAGCGTAAGAGCAGCGTGGCGCGTGAAGCATAACGACCCTTGTGCTTACAGCGTAAGAGCAGCGTGGCTCGTGAAGCATAACGACCCTTGTGCTTACAGCGTAAGAGCAGCGTGGCGCGTGAAGCATAACGACCCTGCTGCTTACAGCGTAAGAGCAACGTGGCGCGTGAAGCATAACGACCCTTATGCTCACAGCGTAAGAGCAGCGTGGTGCGTGAAGCATAACGGACCCTGCTGCTTACAGCGTAAGAGCAGCGTGGCGCGTGAAGCATAACGACCCTTATGCTCACAGCGTAAGAGCAGCGTGGCGCGTGAAGCATAACGACCCTGTTGCTTACAGCGTAAGAGCAGCGTGGCGCGTGAAGCATAACGACCCTTGTGCTTACAGCGTAAGAGCAGCGTTGCGCGTGAAGCATAACGACCCTTGTGCTTACAGCGTAAGAGCAGCGTGGGCGCGTGAAGCACAACGACCCTTGTGCTTACAGCGTAAGAGCAGCGTGGCGCGTGAAGCATAACGACCCTGCTGCTTACAGCGTAAGAATAGCGTGGCGCGTGAAGCATAACGACCCTTATGCTTACAGCGTAAGAGCAGCGTGGCGCGTAACCCTGCTGCTTACAGCGTAAGAGCAGCGTGGCGGGTGAAGCATAACGACCCTTGTGCTTACAGCGTAAGAGCAGCGTGGCGCGTGAAGCATAACGACCCTGTTGCTTACAGCGTAAGAGCAGCGTGGCGCGTGAAGCATAACGACCCTTGTGCTTACAGCGTAAGAGCAGCGTTGCGCGTGAAGCATAACGACCCTTGTGCTTACAGCGTAAGAGCAGCGTGGCGCGTGAAGCACAACGACCCTTGTGCTTACAGCGTAAGAGCAGCGTGGCGGGTGAAGCATAACGACCCTGCTGCTTACAGCGTAAGAGCAGCGTGGCGCGTGAAGCATAACGACCCTCATGCTTACAGCGTAAGAGCAGCGTGGCGCGTGACCCTGCTGCTTACAGCGTAAGAGCAGCGTGGCGGGTGAAGCATAACGACCCTGCTGCTTACAGCGTAAGAGCAGCGTGGCTCGTGAAGCATAACGACGTTTGTGCTTACAGCGTAAGAGCAACGTGGCGCGTGAAGCATAACGACCCTGCTGCTCACAGCGTAAGAGCAGCGTGGCGCGTGAAGCATAACGACCCTTGTGCTTACAGCGTAAGAGCAGCGTGGCGCGTGAAGCATAACGACCCTGCTGCTTACAGCGTAAAAGCAGCGTGGCTCGTGAAGCATAACGACCCTTGTGCTTACAGCGTAAGAGCAGCGTGGCGCGTGAAGCATAACGACCCTGCTGCTTACAGCGTAAGAGCAACGTGGCGCGTGAAGCATAACGACCCTTATGCTCACAGCGTAAGAGCAGCGTGGTGCGTGAAGCATAACGACCCTGCTGCTTACAGCGTAAGAGCAGCGTGGCGCGTGAAGCATAACGACCCTTATGCTCACAGCGTAAGAGCAGCGTGGCGCGTGAAGCATAACGACCCTTGTGCTTACAGCGTAAGAGCAGCGTGGCGCGTGAAGCATAACGACCCTGCTGCTTACAGCGTAAGAGCAGCGAGGTGCGTGAAGCATAACGACGTTTGTGTTTACAGCGTAAGAGCAGCGTGGCGCGTGAAGCATAACGACCCTCATGCTTACAGCGTAAGAGCAGCGTGGCGCGTGAAGCATAACGACCCTTATGCTTACAGCGTAAGAGCAGCGTGGCGCGTGAAGCATAACGACCCTTATGCTCACAGCGTAAGAGCAGCGTGGCGCGTGAAGCATAACGACCCTGTTGCTTACAGCATAAGAGCAGCGTGGCGCGTGAAGCATAACGACCCTTGTGCTTACAGCGTAAGAGCAGCGTGGCGACCCTTGTGCTTACAGCGTAAGAGCAGCGTGGCGCGTGAAGCATAACGACCCCTGTGCTTACAGCGTAAGAGCAGCGTGGCGCGTGAAGCATAACGACCCTGCTGCTTACAGCGTAAGAGCAGCGTGGCGCGTGAAGCATAACGACCCTTTTGCTTACAGCGTAAGAGCAGCGTGGCGCGTGAAGCATAACGACCCTGCTGCTTACAGCGTAAGAGCAGCGTGGTGCGCGAAGCATAACGACCCTCATGCTTACAGCGTAAGAGCAGCGTGGCGCGTGAAGCAAAACGACCCTGCTGCTTACAGCGTAAGAGCAGCGTAGTGCGCGAAGCATAACGACCCTCATGCTTACAGCGTAAGAGCAGCGTGGCGCGTGAAGCATAACGACATTGCTGCTAACAGCATAAGAGCATAGTGGCGCGTGAAGCATAACGACCCTTGTGCTTACAGCGTAAGAGCAGCGTGGCGCGTGAAGCATAACGACCCTGCTGCTTACAGCGTAAGAGCAGCGTGGTGCGCGAAGCATAACGACCCTCATGCTTTCAACGTAAGAGCAGCGTGGCGCGTGATGCATAACGACCCTGCTGCTTACAGCGTAAGAGCAGCGTGGTGCGCGAAGCATAACGACCCTCATGCTTACAGCGTAAGAGCAGCGTGGCTCGTGAAGCATAACGACCCTTGTGCTTACATCGTAAGAGCAGCGTGGCTCGTGAAGCATAACGACCCTGCTTCTTACAGCGTAAGAGCAGCGTGGTGCGCGAAGCATAACGACCCTCATGCTTACAGCGTAAGAGCAGCGTGGCTCGTGAAGCATAACGACCCTTGTGCTTACAGCGTAAGAGCAGCGTGGTGCGCGAAGCATAACGACCCTCATGCTTACAGCGTAAGTGCAGCGTGGCGCGTGAAGCATAACGACCCTGCTGCTTACAGCGTAAGAGCAGCGAGGTGCGTGAAACATAACGACGTTTGTGTTTACAGCGTAAGAGCAGCGTGGCGCGTGAAGCATAACGACCCTCATGCTTACAGCGTAAGAGCAGCGTGGCGCGTGAAGCATAACGACCCTTATGCTTACAGCGTAAGAGGTGAAGCATAACGACCCTGCTGCTTACAGCGTAAGAGCAGCGAGGTGCGTGAAGCATAACGACCCTGCTGCTTACAGCGTAAGAGCAGCGTGGCGCGTGAAGCATAACGACCCTTATGCTCACAGCGTAAGAGCAGCGTGGCGCGTGAAGCATAACGACCCTGTTGCTTACAGCATAAGAGCAGCGTGGCGCGTGAAGCATAACGACCCTGTTGCTTACAGCGTAAGAGCAGCGTGGCGCGTGAAGCATAACGACCCTTGTGCTTACAGCGTAAGAGCAGCGTTGCGCGTGAAGCATAACGACCCTTGTGCTTACAGCGTAAGAGCAGCGTGGCGCGTGAAGCATAACGACCCTGCTGCTTACAGCGTCAGAGCAGCGAGGTGCGTGAAGCATAACGACGTTTGTGTTTACAGCGTAAGAGCAGCGTGGCGCGTGAAGCATAACGACCCTCATGCTTACAGCGTAAGAGCAGCGTGGCGCGTGAAGCATAACGACCCTTATGCTTACAGCGTAAGAGCAGCCGTGGCGCGTGAAGCACAACGACCCTTGTGCTTACAGCGTAAGAGCAGCGTGGCGCGTGAAGCATAACGACCCTGCTGCTTACAGCGTAAGAGCAGCGTGGCGCGTGAAGCATAACGACCCTTATGCTTACAGCGTAAGAGCAGCGTGGCGCGTAACCCTGCTGCTTACAGCGTAAGAGCAGCGTGGCGGGTGAAGCATAACGACCCTTGTGCTTACAGCGTAAGAGCAGCGTGGCGCGTGAAGCATAACGACCCTGCTGCTTACAGCGTAAGAGCAGCGTGGCGCGTGAAGCATAACGACCCTGCTGCTTACAGCGTAAGAGCAGCGTGGCGCGTGAAGCATAACGACCCTTGTGCTTACAGCGTAAGAGCAGCGTTGCGCGTGAAGCATAACGACCCTTGTGCTTACAGCGTAAGAGCAGCGTGGCGCGTGAAGCACAACGACCCTTGTGCTTACAGCGTAAGAGCAGCGTGGCGCGTGAAGCATAACGACCCTGCTGCTTACAGCGTAAGAGCAGCGTGGCGCGTGAAGCATAACGACCCTTATGCTTACAGCGTAAGAGCAGCGTGGCGCGTAACCCTGCTGCTTACAGCGTAAGAGCAGCGTGGCGGGTGAAGCATAACGACCCTTGTGCTTACAGCGTAAGAGCAGCGTGGCGCGTGAAGCATAACGACCCTGTTGCTTACAGCGTAAGAGCAGCGTGGCGCGTGAAGCATAACGACCCTTGTGCTTACAGCGTAAGAGCAGCGTTGCGCGTGAAGCATAACGACCCTTGTGCTTACAGCGTAAGAGCAGCGTGGCGCGTGAAGCACAACGACCCTTGTGCTTACAGCGTAAGAGCAGCGTGGCGGGTGAAGCATAACGACCCTGCTGCTTACAGCGTAAGAGCAGCGTGGCGCGTGAAGCATAACGACCCTCATGCTTACAGCGTAAGAGCAGCGTGGCGCGTGACCCTGCTGCTTACAGCGTAAGAGCAGCGTGGCGGGTGAAGCATAACGACCCTGCTGCTTACAGCGTAAGAGCAGCGTGGCTCGTGAAGCATAACGACGTTTGTGCTTACAGCGTAAGAGCAACGTGGCGCGTGAAGCATAACGACCCTGCTGCTCACAGCGTAAGAGCAGCGTGGCGCGTGAAGCATAACGACCCTTGTGCTTACAGCGTAAGAGCAGCGTGGCGCGTGAAGCATAACGACCCTGCTGCTTACAGCGTAAAAGAAGCGTGGCTCGTGAAGCATAACGACCCTTGTGCTTACAGCGTAAGAGCAGCGTGGCGCGTGAAGCATAACGACCCTGCTGCTTACAGCGTAAGAGCAACGTGGCGCGTGAAGCATAACGACCCTTATGCTCACAGCGTAAGAGCAGCGTGGTGCGTGAAGCATAACGACCCTGCTGCTTACAGCGTAAGAGCAGCGTGGCGCGTGAAGCATAACGACCCTTATGCTCACAGCGTAAGAGCAGCGTGGCGCGTGAAGCATAACGACCCTGTTGCTTACAGCGTAAGAGCAGCGTGGCGCGTGAAGCATAACGACCCTTGTGCTTACAGCGTAAGAGCAGCGTTGCGCGTGAAGCATAACGACCCTTGTGCTTACAGCGTAAGAGCAGCGTGGCGCGTGAAGCATAACGACCCTGCTGCTTACAGCGTAAGAGCAGCGAGGTGCGTGAAGCATAACGACGTTTGTGTTTACAGCGTAAGAGCAGCGTGGCGCGTGAAGCATAACGACCCTCATGCTTACAGCGTAAGAGCAGCGTGGCGCGTGAAGCATAACGACCCTTATGCTTACAGCGTAAGAGCAGCGTGGCGCGTGAAGCATAACGACCCTGCTGCTTACAGCGTAAGAGCAGCGAGGTGCGTGAAGCATAACGACCCTGCTGCTTACAGCGTAAGAGCAGCGTGGCGCGTGAAGCATAACGACCCTTATGCTCACAGCGTAAGAGCAGCGTGGCGCGTGAAGCATAACGACCCTGTTGCTTACAGCATAAGAGCAGCGTGGCGCGTGAAGCATAACGACCCTGTTGCTTACAGCGTGAGAGCAGCGTGGCGCGTGAAGCATAACGACCCTTGTGCTTACAGCGTAAGAGCAGCGTTGCGCGTGAAGCATAACGACCCTTGTGCTTACAGCGTAAGAGCAGCGTGGCGCGTGAAGCATAACGACCCTGCTGCTTACAGCGTAAGAGCAGCGAGGTGCGTGAAGCATAACGACGTTTGTGTTTACAGCGTAAGAGCAGCGTGGCGCGTGAAGCATAACGACCCTCATGCTTACAGCGTAAGAGCAGCGTGGCGCGTGAAGCATAACGACCCTTATGCTTACAGCGTAAGAGCAGCCGTGGCGCGTGAAGCACAACGACCCTTGTGCTTACAGCGTAAGAGCAGCGTGGCGCGTGAAGCATAACGACCCTGCTGCTTACAGCGTAAGAGCAGCGTGGCGCGTGAAGCATAACGACCCTTATGCTTACAGCGTAAGAGCAGCGTGGCGCGTAACCCTGCTGCTTACAGCGTAAGAGCAGCGTGGCGGGTGAAGCATAACGACCCTTGTGCTTACAGCGTAAGAGCAGCGTGGCGCGTGAAGCATAACGACCCTGCTGCTTACAGCGTAAGAGCAGCGTGGCGCGTGAAGCATAACGACCCTGCTGCTTACAGCGTAAGAGCAGCGTGGCGCGTGAAGCATAACGACCCTCATGCTTACAGCGTAAGAGCAGCGTGGCGCGTGACCCTGCTGCTTACAGCGTAAGAGCAGCGTGGCGGGTGAAGCATAACGACCCTGCTGCTTACAGCGTAAGAGCAACGTGGCGCGTGAAGCATAACGACCCTGCTGCTCACAGCGTAAGAGCAGCGTGGCGCGTGAAGCATAACGACCCTTGTGCTTACAGCGTAAGAGCAGCGTGGCGCGTGAAGCATAACGACCCTGCTGCTTACAGCGTAAGAGCAGCGTGGCTCGTGAAGCATAACGACCCTTGTGCTTACAGCGTAAGAGCAGCGTGGCGCGTGAAGCATAACGACCCTGCTGCTTACAGCGTAAGAGCAACGTGGCGCGTGAAGCATAACGACCCTTATGCTCACAGCGTAAGAGCAGCGTGGTGCGTGAAGCATAACGACCCTGCTGCTTACAGCGTAAGAGCAGCGTGGCGCGTGAAGCATAACGACCCTTATGCTCACAGCGTAAGAGCAGCGTGGCGCGTGAAGCATAACGACCCTGTTGCTTACAGCATAAGAGCAGCGTGGCGCGTGAAGCATAACGACCCTTGTGCTTACAGCGTAAGAGCAGCGTGGCGCGTGAAGCATAACGACCCTTGTGCTTACAGCGTAAGAGCAGCGTGGCGCGTGAAGCATAACGACCCTGCTGCTATTAAAGCGTAAGAGCAGCGTGGCGCGTGAAGCATAACGACCCTGCTGCTTACAGCGTAAGAGCAGCGTGGCGCGTGAAGCATAACGACCCTCATGCTTACAGCGTAAGAGCAGCGTGGCGCGTGACCCTGCTGCTTACAGCGTAAGAGCAGCGTGGCGGGTGAAGCATAACGACCCTGCTGCTTACAGCGTGAGAGCAGCGTGGTGCGTGAAGCATAACGACCCTTGTGCTTACAGCGTAAGAGCAGCGTGGCGCGTGAAGCATAACGACTCTGCTGCTCACAGCGTAAGAGCAGCGTGGCGCGTGAAGCATAACGACCCTTATGCTCACAGCGTAAGAGCAGCGTGGCGCGTGAAGCATAACGACCCTTGTGCTTACAGCGTAAGAGCAGCGTGGCGCGTAAAGCATAACGACCCTTGTGCTTACAGCGTAAGAGCAGCGTGGCGCGTGAAGCATAACGACCCTGCTGCTTACAGCGTAAGAGCAGCATGGCGCGTGAAGCATAACGACCCTGCTGCTTACAGCGTAAGAGCAGCTTGGCTCGTGAAGCATAACGACCCTTGTGCTTACAGCGTATGAGCAGCGTGGCTCGTGAAGCATAACGACCCTTGTGCTTACAGCGTAAGAGCAGCGTGGCTCGTGAAGCATAACGACCCTTGTGCTTACAGCGTAAGAGCAGCGTGGCTCGTGGAGCATAACGACCCTGCTGCTCACAGCGTAAGAGCAGCGTGGCGCGTGAAAATCCGTTTTTTGGGGATGCTGATTATGCATTCATGGAGGGAAGTTTTTTACGGCACGTGACTTTTTTGGCTATCGTATTGGCCAGAGAGCAACGCCGAAAAAACGCGGCGCCGTGAAATATAAACTTTTCCCAGCTTTTATTTCGCGGCGCGACACGGCGTAGCGCGGCGCAGCGCAGCGCAGTGCAGCGCAGCTTGCAGTGTAGCCCCTCCAATGATAAACAGTACAGTTTATCTTTTTTTTAAAGCTCGCGGCGTTTGGTGGGGCCGTATACTGGTATACACCTTAAAAGTACGGCCCCACCAACCAAAATACCAAAATACCAACAAGTCTGAGGACGTGTTGATTTTGAAGGATTATGTCATTTTATCTTGATGATATGCAAACGGTGTACATTCCAATACGATATGGGAAAATACAGCATTCGTTCAGTGAATAACAATGTTTGTATCACGATGAAGGCACACATGACACGATTATCACACAGTGTGCTCAATCTACATAAAAACTGAGATATAGGCTGATACCGATATAGGTCTCACAGTGAAAACTACTGCACAGAGTGTGACAATACATTGTAAAGTGGAGCACATCGGCTTAACCCTTTAAACCCTCACGATGCATTAAAGCATAATTTTACATCCCTAAAAACACACCTAATTTCCCTACAACAAAGGAATTTAGAACGAAAATTTCAATGAAACTGGTTTTGCAATACATGGTAATTTTCTTTAGTTTTTAAACCACATCAAGTGATCTTCATCCACTAAAAGTCGAGAACTGCGACAGCAATGTGCGGCTTGTAGTGAATGAAGATGACAATGGTAAAATCAGGCTTGAGACATAGCATTTTTTTTTTGAAATCATGTTTCCTTGCTCGCATATATTATTTTGTATTTTTCATATGCACGTGATAGATTATATGCTACAGTATATACCACAGAAACGTGAGACGTTGGCCCAACCTTGGCTTTCTGTTTGCCCACCGGCTACGACGCTGGCCCAAGAGTAAGCCAACACTGACACAACGTGTAATGTTTGCTGGGTAATGCACAATAAATAAAGTTACTTGTGGCGTTTAACATAGTAAGCAATCGTTGTAAACTAATTGTTATTAACTTCAAAAATACAAATATTGGTTACATGTTCTGTCTAGGACAAACAAGTAATTTGGAATTCCAGTAATTTGAAAATCCCCTAATAAACAAATTATAATATCGAGCGTGCGGGTAAATAAAGCAGCAGCCGTACATTATCACATATAGTTTTGCAGCGTCGCGTTAAGCTTTATTCATATGAAGCTTGCATGCCAGCTTCATATAAAGAAAAATATCAATGCCAATGTAGTCATTTTTCAAGTCGATCCCCGCACTGAAAGAGTGAAATATTTATAATGGCCGTAGACGCGTAACATAGGTATTCAATGAAACGGAAAGGGCTAATTAAGACATTTATGATGATTTCAAAATGACAAAAAAAACGTCTTGGTTTATTTAACACTTCCAAGCCTCAATTTACCATTGTCATCTTCATCCACCACAAGCCGCGAATTGCTGTCGCAATTCTCTATTTGTAGTGGATGAAGATGACTTGATGTCGTTGAAAAATGTATTGGTAAGCCAGTTTCATGGAAATATGCCTAGTTACAGGAAAATTAGGATTGTTTTCAGGGATATATAAAATAATGCTTTGAAGCATCGCCAGAGCTATAAACCTATAAACCATCAAAACTAAAAAGTTTTTTTTTAATTTGAAATTATCATAAATGTCCTAGTTAGCTCTTTTCGATTCATTCTATGTTCTGGGTCTACGGCCATCATAAATATTGTTACTCTATATAGTGCGAGGATCGACTTTAGACGTCAGATTCCCCAGCACTGTAAGGGATAAGACAACTACTTCGGCTGGTTGTAGTATAGTTTAAGTATAAAATGTTATATTATTCAATTTAGGGTCTGTCTATTTCGTTGGGATCTCCAAATAAAGTCTGATGATTGGATATTGGTTTTATTATGTGCAGGTCTCCACGCTTCCCAGAGTGTCTTTTTCACTACTATTTAATGTGAATGAAATACGCATTCTATCGGTTAATCCAATTTTTATTGGGGAATATTACGTAGTTTAATTCTAAAGCATTTAAGTATAATCATAACTTTGCGTCTATGCAAATATTGTTATCTCTATAATTTGTTCGAATTATAACTATACTAATAATAATCGTTTTATCGTACATTTATAGACGACATGTATAAGATAATATTAGGCTTAGTTTTTTTAAGCATCCTAGAATAATTATACCTTTGTATATAAATATTATTGTTCGTGTTATCATCTGTTAGAATTATTAAAAAATATTTACCTCGAGTAAACACAAAAAATCGATGATCTAAACGTCACCTGCTAAACATGAATCAACAATATACTGCATACTCTACACTGCATACATAGATGTTTCAACGCTGGTCCACCATTGACCCAATATTGAACATAATGTAACGTCTTTGCTGAATGAACTGTTGTGTGAACGCCGCTAAAAGCACGCGTCTTTGAATGGAAATTACAACAAAAACAATCTTGAAAATAAGCTGGAAAAGGGGTATGTTTTTTGGTTCCATCACCTTTTTGTGTTATATCCATATTGGTACGGTAGGTCTACTGCACAATGGATTCTTGCTGTAGCGATGTTTGCCTATACACTGGGCTATGTGAATAAGCGGTGGCGAGCCTAAGTTGCAGTTAAATCACTTTTTTTAAATCTGCACAGACTACTACTGTACCTCCCATCTTTAAATCCCGAGGCACATAAACGGTACACTAGACATAATAAGTGATATGAACGTCCTACCACACAAGGATACCCAGGAAAAGAGGAGTGGCTACTTTGCATAAGGCTCCAAACACCCCGGTACTAATTAAATGAATCCACTCCACCGCTGATTTCACCCGGATTGCTATAGAAGTGAGTGATAGGTTGTTTCAAATATTGTTTGTTACCATACGTTTCTGGTTATGGTTAACATGCTCAGATTAACTGCATTTAAGGTACACAAATTTATCAAAGTAAAATCAAATTTAAACTAGACATGAATTGTGACTTTTCAAGTAACAATAATATTTGGGCTAGGTTTTATGAATTTTTGTGGCGGCCATTTTGAATTTAGTTGGGTTATATTTATTATGACAGATTCATTGGAATTTCGCTAATGAGCTTTTGGGCAGCCATTCTGAACTGGAATTTTAGACTTCGGACTTCAAATTTCATAAGTCCCCACTGAGCTTTGGCACTTTTAAATAGATATATTTGTTTGTCAAATGGAATCGAATTCAGAGTGCCCAGTACACACATTGACTTGTATCTCTGTTGGCTTAAGGTTGTATCACTATCCGCGACGCTAGCCCAACATTAAAACATTGATTCAACGTTTTGTGTTGGCATAGAATTGCAACTGTTAATTTAATTGTAGCATTTCAAAGGTTTCAACTGTCCATACCAAATACACAATATTGGTTTTATACTGTGCCACTGTCTGCGACGCTGGCTCGGAATTGAAACATTGGACAAATGTATTTTTATTATGAAATCTAGAGACTAAAGGGTGGAGTCATTCTGCACATAGGGGAACTCTGTTCACCCTCCTGGCAATGAATGGAGAATCACCCGCCATGTACACCATGGCACCTAGTATAGTCCTACTGCCATGCAAAGCCAAAAGGTACTATCTGCTTACTTTACAAGTAAGCAGAAACTACCTTTTGCCTTTCAAGAATATACGAATCCAGATAAATCCGGAAGAACATGATGGATGATTTAGAAAAGTCATAGCAGTATACCTGACTACTCTGGGAATATCGTGTCCAAATTTCATGTTGATTTGATAAGAACTATCGTCTCAAAAAACCTGCACAGAATAATAAGATTAAAGATCCAAATAAACCAATATTTTCGGGCAATTATTTTACTTCACTACATGAAGTGTGTTATTTAAAGGTATGTGTGATCTTGTTATAATCCGACACACAGGGAAACTGCGTTTAAAAAGAATTGCAACTGTTATTTTATTTGTAGAATTTGAAAGGTTTCAACTGTCTATACCAAATACACAATATTGGTTCAATACTGGACCCAATATTGGACCCAATTATAAGCCTACTGCCGTGCAAGCCAAAAGGCAGTATCTGCTTACTTGTAAAGTGAGCAGAAATTGCCTTGTGCCATACAAGAGTATAGTGATCCAAAAAGTCCTGGATTAATCCGGAAGAACACAATGGATGTCTTAGGAAAGTCATAGCAGAATACCTGACTACTCTGGGAATATGGTGTCCAAATTTCATAATGATTGGATAAAAATTCAGGGAGAAATAGCGTCTTACAAAAACGTGCCAAGAATAATAAGTTTAAAGTTCCGTTGTAAAATCAATATATTTGGGCATAGCCCAAATATAAATATGACTTAGACATCACTACAGGTTACAAGTACTTCCCGTTCATGAGGGTACAGGTACTCGAAAAACTGTACCTAGATACAGGTACAAGAACCTGACCCCAACCATTTAATCAATCAATCAATCAATCAATCAATCATCAATTTATCAATCAATCAATCAATCGGGTGGAGATTATAAAGGAATTTATATTATTATTTTTTTTTTTTTATGTGTGTGAGTATACGTTACAGGACGATGTCGTTGGCAATGCGGGAGCAGATGAACGTTGACCGGCTGCAGAAGATGTCAGACAGAGACAAAGCCATGAAGGTGAAGGCGTACCACAAGAAAATCATGGACAATGATAAGTCAGCCGCGCCACCGACCAACGACACAGGCTCAGACGCCGAGACTGGAAGTCGCCTGTCAGAGTGGCACCCTTCTCTCAACAGCACCTTTATATCACACCACACTAATATCGCGGGGTATTCTGAGACCCCTCGTCTAGGGATCACTGCCTCGTCCCAGGCCCAGATGAACTCGTCCGCCTGCAGACCATCCCCTGTGAAGTCTCTCTCGTGTATGTCCATGTCTAGACCCCTGGGCAGCAAGGCCGTGCCTTTCGGGCAGCCACCCAAGAAAAGAAAGGGCAGGAAGAAATCACACAAGAAGTGAATGTCTGAATCGTTTCATACGAGTCCATGCTTTACGCGGACAGATAGGATGTAGCTGATGTACATGTATAGCGTTTTCTCTGGCCTAAATTAAGAATCATCAACCACCATAAGGGGGGGGGGGGGGTATATTTACAATTTTTAGAGAAACGGTACATTTGTTGCTATGGGACGATTGAGAAGCTTAAGTAAATGTATGATCAACTGTTGTTCCAAGATTGTGTGGCATTCAGATTGTACTAACCGGTTTTAAATGCCCATATTAACCCTTTCACTTCGGAGATCGACTTTAGACATCAGCATTTGACGTCTAAATTCGATCCCCGCACTGGAAGTTTAAATATTTATAATGGCCTCAGACCCATAACCCTTATTCAAATGAAGCAAAAAAGAACAAACTAAGACATTAATGACGATTTCAAACTAGAAAAAACCCCGTTTGTTTTCTTGGTTTATGTAAAATATTTCAGCGCTTTAAGGGTAAAAATTGATTTAAATTGAGCGAAGTAATATAAGTATTAATTCACAATGACAAATGCTGTGAATCTTCACAACATTTTATTCTACTAGTTTTATTAACAAAAACAAATAATGCAAATCTATTTATTAGTTAACCTGGGATGTGCACAACGTCCATCTCTAACGACTCATAACCAATTATGGCAGAAGACAGATATCTGTGGCGCTGGTCCAACATGGAATTCAGTAATCAACAGTTGATATGTCTTTGACATTCCATCTTTTACAATTGGTGAGATTTATTGTGTAGTATATTTACCTTCAGTATTCGTGGTATTTGCTTGTATTAAGATTTCCTGAATTGTTATGTGCAGATAAAATATATGTGCCCACATATTATATAACTACTTCAATTTCCGCCTTCCTTCTCGAAATAAAAAAGCTGATGTTCAACCAAGGACTCGCTGTGGTTTTGACATTGTTTACAATGTGAATGTGATACGGTATTTGCTACAGTAAAAAAATTAAAAGTTTATCTGTGTTTTTTATGCGTTACAATGGATAATATGCAGCTTTTTTAAGATGAACATATAATTGATTTTATTTTTTATTTTTAAAAATTGACTTACATGATAATAATCATTTCAGTGAAGGGACCGAGTTTAGACGTCAGGATCTGACATCTTTTAAATACCTCAAATTCTGACGTCTAAATTTGATTCCCGCACTGAAAGAAATTTACATTTATAATGGCCGTAGACCCATAACACAGGTATTTATAAGCGAAAAGAGTTGGCTAAGGCATTTATGATGACTTCAAATTAATAAAGACCCTCTGGTCTCCATGTTTATATCAAATTATTTCAGCGTTGTAAGGGTTAGCCCCTGGCAGCCACAATGTCGTATATGCCACTCATCTACCTCACTTTTATGTTTATTATTATGCACTTATACAAGTAGGCCGATATTAATTCATTAAAGCGACTCAATCATAAAAAGCAGCTAAAATCATAAAAAAATCGGTGATTTTATTTTGGCTTCTTAATATGACCATATGATGTAAACGTGATGTAGAAAGTGTTTTAATTTTTGTGCTGCGCATTTACCAGTTAAGCGAGATATACAGACGAAATTCCTTTATTTCTTATTTTGAACATGTACCCCAAGAACCAATTAAGATTTGTGCATATTTCCAGCGTTTTTGATACAGTCCCCCTCAAAAAGTGCCCTAAGAAAATGTTGTATGAGAATGATGTATTAACATGTGATTTGCTGTGAGTGGTGTAGTGCATCATTATTTGCATCTGAACTTGGTTTTGCAATATGCCTACCATTCAGTATGGTCTCAATATTGCACATAACTTTATAATCTTTGATTTTGGTTGATAGGCGGCCGGCCACATTCAAATATGTTGACTTCATATGGCATTTCGTGTTACAAGCTGACATCCACCACCAATCACTGCACAATAGGACCACTTTCATCACCAGGGTGGATGTCAGTCTCACTTTTCAGTTTTCATGCCATTTGTTCAAGATGGCGTCCAAGATTGCCACCGGCTTATAATTATACTTTGGAAATAGTGTAATTTCGTTAATTTTAGTTTCTTTTGTTATACACCATTTCAACTATTTTAGTGGGCAATGACTCCATTTAGACCACTCCCATACTATTTGAGGCAATATTTAACCTTCTTAGCACAAAAGGCTTTTAGTGAACAGATCGTTCATATAAATTTGGACACAATAATTATTATAATTATCTATTTCAAAATAAATGGTGATTAATTGCCATCAGCGCAATAATGATGGCTACAGAACGCTTATTGATCAATAAATTTTTATTTTTAGTTATTCAAGATGGCATCCAAGATGGCTTCCGGCGCATAGTCAGGTTTAGAATACCATGTGAGCTGGTTAATTTATCTCAGTTTTTTTTGTAATAGACTATTTCAACTAGTTTGGTGCTTACTGAATCCATCATATCAATTCCAATTCTGATTCTAAATATCATTACCTGCCAAAACTATCAATCAAACCTGGGATGGACTATTAGTAAATGACAGAAAACGCATATCTGTCCTGATTCTGCTGATATATCCAGTACTCATCACAAGCTGTACACTGACCATCAATTGACCGAGGGCTGTGGGTCTCCCATTGATTTTTTTTGTATAAGGTCCATATTGCTTTTTCGTCATTATTCTGCAGGAGTGATTTGCGACAACAATCCATCGTTTTCTTTGTCAAAAGGATTACTTTATTTCTTTAAATTAGATGATTTTTAATGTATATTGTGTTCGAAGAGGCTTGAACTGGTACCAATATCATACATGGTGTAGTTTCTTTGAATATTCAACTCTTTGTGCCAGTTTAAAGAAATCCTTAGTTAGTCGTGCGCATTATGATTAACAATAATTCTATAGACAATCACTGTTTACGCAGCAAACCTGGCTGTGACAGAAATGTGTGCATCTCAGATTAAAGAGGCAGTCCCACGTGCCCTAAATGCTGAGGGCCTAGATGTTGATTTTTTTTTTGATAAGGTCAATGCTGAGAAAAATTCCTTACTTTTTATCACTACAACAGCCACGAACATGCCATAAATAATGCCTGTGTATATGGAGATGTTCACAATGTCCTGCAAAGATTTAAAATGTAATAACATGTCAATCGGCCGGTTCTTTGACGATTTGATACATCTCAGACTTTACATACTTCTTCTAATACGAGTTAGGATTTTTTGTCATGGATTACGGCTAGTGAATTATAAAAAAAATTATCTTTAGAAGGAAATAAGAAAATTGGTGAGTCATATCCTTTTCCTGTCAAATGTCCAAAGACCCTAAAATAGGGGTCGATCTAAAAGGCAAAAATATAATGACATTTTGTCATAATACTTTTTTATCGAAACCTAATTACCTTGACAACGGATGTTTTTAAAAGTGGTAATCTGATGTGTGATGTTATCGACAGGCAGATTTAACCACTAGTCTTACCCCTGCTCACATATACAATCCCATCGTCTCATGTAATCCCTTCTTTAGAGAAGGGGACGTGGCGCTTTGGTATTCGGAGAAATATCGTTGTTTCTCCTTTCTCAATGTGATAATCGGGGCTGTTAGGTATATTTTGGTGCAAATTCTTCCAAAGCTATAAAATTGAGCACATAGATAGAACAGACTATACTTTTTCGATTTACGATGGATGCCAAGACGGGAATCGCGCAGGGCCGGTGTATTGACAAAATCTAAGATGGCCGCTATCCATATTTGAGGTAGACCTTACTAAGGATACATAGCGGGCTGTGACAACGTGATATAGCGCTATTTGTTATAGTTATGGCCAATTTAACTACTTCTGATGGTAGTTTATTTAAATAATTGGATTTGTTCACATTTATTAAACGAAAAAGACAAATTTTGCAAAAAAACCTTGAAAATGATGAGGTGTCATACAGAACGGATTACTATTATTAAGATGGGTGTGAGCACACATATGTAATTACGCATTATGTAGAAATACATTATTATGTAAAGGTCACGCTGACGATTGCATAGGCTCGTAATTTTTTAATTTATAAATAGTGACAGTGGTGAAGAATTGTTCCATATTGTGTTTTAGCCGTTTAATCAATTGGATACTAGGTATCGTAAATTTATCATAATAGTCTATAATATGTCATATAATGATAGAATTACTCATGATTATTGGCACACCCGCGTTCACATTTGCATAGGGTCATGCAACGGACACCTGCACGTTTACACTTGAATTTTCTCATACATGTTTTCAGGCAGCCACAGTGAAGCAGAATTGCACACGAGAATGATGCATCGCTGAGGTCAGTCCAGAGTGGTTCCCATACATTCTTTGTATCATGCACAGACCATCGCCAGTTACTAAAACTAGGTATTATCTGTTGTGTGGAAATGGAGTGATTCCAGTAGAAACTAGTTTGTAACAGAGCACGTTTAACATGCTGGAAAAGTGCAGATTGGGTTAGTGGAATATTTTCCAATTGTCCACTTCCAGTAGTAAAAAGGTCATGGCTAGCATCATTTACATTTAATGCACCGCAATTCTTACTGCATATCAATACAACAAAACGTTCAATACGTTGCATATGCACAGAAGCTAGATTAAAGTTGTTAGGGACCCATAAAAGAGATACCAGAGTGTGAGATCTGGCATGCTGTGCCATGCTGTCCTGACACTTCTCTTCTAATGCCTTAGAAACTGTGAAGTTGTGTCGCACCCCGTGAGACTATGGAAAAGAGGCAGCACCAAAGACTTCGGTGGCCCAGATTAGCGCATATGATATGTACTGGTGTATCACGGAAGGCTTTACCATTACCGAAACCGACTCAGAGCTCTAAAAGCATGAGACTTTCAAACACGTAAATTGTCAAAACCACAACATCGCTGTCGTATGTGTAGTATGACCATTTTTTGCAGATGGAGGATAATCCTAGTGGCTGCTTCAAAATGGTCGCATGGTTGAAGGTCAGAAATATCACAGTGCACTTTGTATGTGGGTAATGAGGAGCAGCCTTTCATATATGGCCATCTTTGTATGTGGGTAATGAGGAGCAGCCTTTCATATATGGCCATCTTTGTATGTGGGTAATGAGGAGCAGCCTTTCATATATGGCCATCTTTGTATGTGGGTAATGAGGAACAGCCTTTCATATATGGCCATCTTTGTATGTGGGTAATGAGGAGCAGCCTTTCATATATGGCCATCTTTGTATGTGGGTAATGAGGAACAGCCTTTCATATATGGCCATCTTTGTATGTGGGTAATGAGGAACAGCCTTTCATATATGGCCATCTTTGTATGTGAATAATGAGGAACAGCCTTTCATATATGGCCATCTTTGTATGTGGATAATGAGGAACAGCCTTTCATATATGGCCATCTTTGTATGTGGGTAATGAGGAGCAGCCTTTCATATATGGCCATCTTTGTATGTGGGTAATGAGGAACAGCCTTTCATATATGGCCATCTTTGTATGTGGGTAATGAGGAGCAGCCTTTCATATATGGCCATCTTTGTATGTGGGTAATGAGGAGCAGCCTTTCATATATGGCCATCTTTGTATGTGGGTAATGAGGAACAGCCTTTCATATATGGCCATCTTTGTATGTGAATAATGAGGAACAGCCTTTCATATATGGCCATCTTTGTATGTGAGTAATGAGGAGCAGCCTTTCATATATGGCCATCTTTGTATGTGGATAATGAGGAACAGCCTTTCATATATGGCCATCTTTGTATGTGAGTAATGAGGAGCAGCCTTTCATATATGGCCATCTTTGTATGTGGATAATGAGGAACAGCCTTTCATATATGGCCATCTTTGTATGTGGGTAATGAGGAACAGCCTTTCATATATGGCCATCTTTGTATGTGGGTAATGAGGAACAGCCTTTCATATATGGCCATCTTTGTATGTGGATAATGAGGAACAGCCTTTCATATATGGCCATCTTTGCAATTTCACTACTGATAAAAAAACATAGTTCAGTTTTGTTGTTAGCATTTTGTAGAAATTCATTACACCCACCCCAGGTTGTTCATTTAGACCTTATACAACAATAATACACAGAGAAAAAAACTTTATCATGGACTCTGAGGTTATCTCACGCGGATATTTCCTTGATATTTATCAAATTCCATGTTTTTTCCCTGACTAGAGAATATGGACCTCATTTTCCAGTTTCCCACTGATCTTCCAAAATAAATAATATGTGACATGTGCGTATTGCACTAATACACCTGAAAATTACAACACTGATATTTGTCCCAGTGGTGTCTATACCAAGCGAGAAGCAGGTAAAGTAGGTCTACAGATGATCGTCACAATCAAGTATCTACAACTGTAACGAGAACTTGATGATATGCTACGGATATTCGACTCGGTGTTTGATCACAGTCTTAGACTCGGAGTCGGAGATCGCATATTGCTCGTCACCCGCTCTGGCATTCAGAAATCAAATAAACACTTGTTTCGTCTACGCTCACTCATAATGATTTGTCTCCGTGACCGACGCGTAGCGTATTCGACCTGAGACTGCTACCCTTGCTGCTACCGGCTTCTGGGTGTGGTGGGATGTTGAGTGTAAAATTAATTGTAGCCCTCACACTTTTAATGGTATACTTTATGTCTGTCTTCGACGATTAAGATTATTATTTAAAACATCACATTATGTCCCTCTAATTGAAAAACCATTTTATTGTATGTGACATTATACATAAAGTATCAATTATATGCATATGCATAATTGAATGCAGAATTTCTTTCTTTAAGCTTCACCTGGTGTGACCTGTAACTTTTATTCTCGTTGTAGTTTTCACTGAAGCATGGAATTATTTCCTACTGGAAATATCTTATTTTTGTTTTGTATTTAATGGATAGCATTGAGGAAAAAAGAATAACAAAATCATTGCATACCTATGGTCAATTGTCTACTCTTTAGCTTATTTGTAATGATTATTACAATTTAAACAACAATTACAATTTACAGAACGTTACATTACAATATAGAATAATAATAAAAAATATCGGCTGTCATTTTGTATTTCACTCTTTACATGACCTCTAAAGTACAAAACAACTCAAAAAATGAGATGTGTACCTTCGAATTAGGCAAAATTGGGATATTACTTGATTTTTTGTGTCGTATGACAAAACAAAACGATCTATTTAATATGATAATAAAGACAATCGTGACGTAAAACATACTTCACCAGCTGCGAATCACGACGAATTATTATCACGTAGCATTTAAAACAAAACAATGGTTGTAAATACATGTACATATGTGTATAAATAATAAGCTATGAGACAATACTGGCATAATACATGGAAATTACACTGGTGAGATGTTGGTCTCATTATGTACGCTACATTTGTTTATGCGTAAGACACATAAACCTAAACTAATGACTTTTAGCTTTTCACCACTGCCTTCATTGCAGATTACAGCTCTCTTGACGCGGGGTTGAATTTAATATCCAGTGTCAGCAGAAATGTGGGCGTGACCCGCTCCGCTACATTCCAAACAGGCCGCCTGCCCACCAGCCTGCTTTCAGACGTCGACCTTATTATGACCTGCTACTAACACCTGTATTATGCTGTCAGCTTTCTGTCTCTTGAACCCAGTTTGAGGATTAGCGTCTTTTGAAGAATAGCGGCAGTCCGTGAGATTGTAAGCACATTTTAACACGTTGTCATCGTGGTTTTACAGGACGTATGTGCCACTTTACAGGACGTATGTGCCACTTTACAGGACGTATGTGCCACTTTAGATTCTGGTTGTCGTATAATAATGTTCCCTTTGATTTGGAATATTTTTTTCATTACTTCTGTTTTTTAATGTTTTTATGTAAGTAGATAAGTAAAATTGACTTTTTACCGTCACTTTTCGACCAGTCCTATGTAATGCTATGTCTTCTGACTGTTTATGCGCGACTTTATAGTACATACTCTTGAAACCACAATGCAGTAAACATAATAAAAAGAGAGAATCAAATTTAAGAAGAATTTGGTCATATAGAAAACAAACTAAAAGTGCGGATTAAGCAAATGTCAAGTAATATATACCTTTTTATTTTTATCTTAAGCGGCTGCCAGTTACTCACCAGGTGGCGATTAGCATACCATCATGCCAGTTGTTGTTTAGAGTTATTTACCAGGTGGTGATTATCCTGCTGTATTTGTAATCCGTTTGTCGTTTTTTGGACATACATTTGTGGTGGTAATGGTGCACAGTGGATCATCACTTTAAAGTAATTGTTTGTCACTACAAACTCAATGATTTGAATTTGCCAATGACCAAAATGACCATCTGGTCATGATTTATAACATGACTTACCTTTGGGCATTGCATAGAAAGAGATATGAAGACATAATTTATAACATGACTTAGCATTGGGCATTGCATAGAAAGCGAGGTGAAGACATGATTTATAGCATGACTTAGTATCAGGCATCACATAAAAAGCGAGATGAAGACATGTTTTATAACATGACCTAGCCTCAGACATTGCATAGAAAGTCAGCTGAAGACATGATTTATAACATGAATTATCCTCAGACATTGCATAGAAAGTCAGCTGAAGACATGATTTATAACATGACTTAGCCTTAGACATTGCATAGAAAGCGAGATGAAGACATGATTTATAACATGACTTAGCCTTAGGCATTGCATAGAAAGTCAGCTGAAGACATGATTTATAACATGACTTAGCCTTAGACATTGCATAGAAAGTCAGCTGAAGACATGATTTATAACATGACTTAGCCTTAGACATTGCATAGAAAGTCAGCTGAAGACATGATTTATAACATGACTTAGCCTTAGGCATTGCATAGAAAGTCAGCTGAAGACATGATTTATAACATGACTTAGCCTTAGGCACCGCATAAAAAGCGAGCTGAAGACATGATTTATAACATGACTTAGCCTTAGGCACCGCATAAAAAACGAGCTGAAGACATGATTTATAACATGACTTAGCCTTAGGCACCGCATAAAAAACGAACTGAAGACATGATTTATAACATGACTTAGCCTTAGGCACCGCATAAAAAACGAACTGAAGACATGATTTATAACATGACTTAGCCTTAGGCACCGCATAAAAAACGAACTGAAGACATGATTTATAACATGACTTAGCCTTAGGAATCGCATAGAAAGCGAGATGAAGACATGATTTCTAACGTAACAGACTCAGTGGATGGACAACGTCTCTTGTTGAAGCAGATGTAGCCTAGTGCGGAAGTGCTGGATCTTTTCTGTCTGCCTCAAATGACGGCAAGTCCATCAAATTACGGCCGGTAGTATCTACAAACGAATGATGACTGGCGTGAAAAACGAGGAAAAACCACAAATTTACTACTGGGACATTGTTCTAATATTTGCCTTGATTTGGTCAGCTATGTAGCTATTGTGAACGATAACGTGGATAATGCACGATGGATCTCCCTTCACCTCAGAGATATAACCCATCGCAGCCAGAATCACCCACAGATCGCTAAGGAATTTAACAAGGGTCATTTGTTATACACAATACTGAGAGTTTTCTCTGCTTTGGCCATAAAAAGCCCAGGCACATGAACAGAACAATGCACTGTTCAAGGCTGATGGTGGTGCCGTTGGGTTAACTGAAGATCATTCTGAACTAAGAAGATGGATGGTGGCTGGACCAGAGGTTGGGTGTCTACTCACAGCATATGAGAAGTCATCTGGCATGAAAGATACAACATCCGACAAACCAATACTGCTCAACTACCCTTCCTTGATGATGTGAAAAGATTGTCTTCTGCTATTAGTGAGATGGTAAATCTTTTCTTGGAAGACTCCACTGATTTTCGTGTACTTGATACCAAGGATATTGCTGACCCAGCACAGCTGACCCCGTGAGGACGCATCTCCGGAGGGACAAAGACCCACACGAGGAGGTTTGTGTACATGCTAAACATGCCACAATAGAGGGCTATAAAGCACTGGTAATTGAGGCCACAGATGTGGTTGTCCTTGCGGTCTCTGTAATGACATTCCGGTAAGACCTTGGTCTGGGGAGAAGGTGGATTGGACTTGGAAAAGGCAGGACGTTCCGGTGGATCCCGGTTCATGAGCTAGTATCCCAGATTGAACCACAGATTGGCCAAGGATTTCATATTTTACACGCCATCACTGGATGTGACGTCGTATCTGCATTCTGCTAAAAAGGGGAAAGTCAGAAGTTAACCAGGATGACATGTGCGGTTCGTGCTGGTCATGTATCGACAGATCGAGTGAAGCAACTAATGTGAATGATGCTAAGTTACGCATGTTTGCTCAGAGAGGATCTAACAGGCTATAGTCAGCCATCCGGAAATACAGAGTCCATCTGACTGGAGATGGAAGAAAGATGGAGATAAATGGAAAATCGTCTGGACGACCATGTCACCAGTAGCCGCCAGCTGACAAGCATTGACCAAATGTGGATGTAAAAAGCTATGCGTTGGAAAGTGTGGGTGTTTTAAAAGTAGGAATTACCATCAGTTTATCATATATACGCGACGTCTCTGTTAGAATAAACATCAATAGAAGTGTACTTTCGTTTTCTTCATCCCAACAAATAGCGGCGGCCATTTTAAAATTATTATGTGATAACAGGTCGGTTGACGCGATCTCAGTACCCATGTCACCAGGCTCTTCGCATGTTCATAGTAAATTTGGTACTTTATATCCCTTATTTGTATCGTGATGTTTTATATTTAAATATTTATTTTTTTGATTATATTTTATTCTTTATATATTTTTGAAATTTTAAATAAATCCTCAATAATAATTTTGCTCTAAAGTGGTAGATGTAGCTTATCAACGGTTAAAAACATACATTAGTCGGTGGGCTGATATCTATAAATTTGAATTTCGCCTAACTCTCATGACAATTATGTTTTGTGGTCTCATTTTGAAGATAAATGTATTACCCTTCATTTCAGACCGGATAACCTCTGACAAATTGTCCGAAAGAAGTATTTTTAAGCCAAATACCTTAAAACCTACCCTCTGGTATCTAAAAGAAATGAAAAATAGTTTTTTATATTTTTTTCACGAGATGAAATTCTAATTTAATTCAAACAAAAAGTATTAATTCTAACATAAATTGAGACTGAACCGAAAAAATATGGTGCATTGTTTGTAGGTGAGCCTAAAATTAACTATAAAGACCCTTTAATCTCTAGGGGTTTTATATTTCTTATTACTTAAAAAAACGTATAAGAAATCAAATTGAAGGGATTTTTTTTTAAATGACACTATACCTTGTCATTTACCCTGTCATATTTGTTGCATTATTACATCAGACAAAAATGTCAGAGAAAATTAAAACTGAGCAAAATATCTGCTTATATAAAAATAGATTTGCGGTAAAATAACTTACAAATACTGTTTATTTGAAAGTGGTAATACTGCAAATTACATGTTTATGCTCAACATTTGAGCTCACGTGTATTGATAAAAGTACATTTAGTATATTTTTGTATAAATTTATATGTATAAATATAAATTAACCCTTTAAGCGCCGCGTCGGATAAAAATGTGTGCCCACTTGAAGTTATGTTCCGCTATCTCAAAACTCAACATTAAGTGGGTTGTTGAATTTTAACAGTGATGTGTGTTGATAAAAAATAAAACAATAGCTATTAACGGAAAAGTCAATTCGTGGGTAGGCCTAATAATTATATCCCGCTGATGAGCTATTTTACAGCCTAGATTACCCTTCTCATTCTAATAGAATGCATATGTTTTACACAAATTAAAGCTTTTTTTCTTTTTCGCATCAGGAGCGGTATTTGTGACCATGGGTGTTTACTAAAAACACAAATGATTAACATATTATAGCCCCATTTCTGATGCAATTGGATAGGTCTACATATGTGTGCACGGTTTAATTAATAACTACACTAGTCAAACACTATATTTTGGTTTATCTCTTTTATAATGACTAATTTCATTCTTATAAACTGAATTAACGCTAGGCTCTCCATATGTACATATCCGCCTGTTTTTCTATTTTCTTCAGGCCGGTGCACAATTTTTAGAGCTACCAGGTAATGCTGTAGGCCTACCTCCTTTCAAACTAGCGGCAACGCGCATGAAGGGGGTAGAGATTCCTTAGTTCCGGAAAAGCTCATGTGGATTAACAATTTAAGTTGTACGTACCATCATTCAGCCTTATGCTATTCTTGAGCAAAATGGGCACGAACAAAATAAATGGCATGATATAGCCTACACCGATGTATGTGCATATGGTTTGAGTAATGATCGTTCAAGTAGTCATTACATATGGCTCTAGCTAGACACAAATGTGAGGTGTTAGAACATAGTAAATATCATACCGCTATATTTAAAAGGGTCTAGAAAACAAAATTAAATCTTATTCAAAAAATGACACCCTTTCTTCGCATCAACATTCATTTATGTAAGAATTAAACAACTTTTTTTGAATTTAATTCAAATTTTATCTTTTGATTCATATACCAGAGGTTCGACGTATCTATTTGGCTCCAAGTTACTTATTTTGAACGAATTGTTCTAAATAATTTAACACTCTGGTCGTCAATCTATAATCGTTTTTAATTATGATCAGCACACATCACTGTAACAAAAATAACAACACACTTAATGGTGTGTTTTGAAGTAGCGAGACATAACTTAAAGTGGGTACACATTTAAATTAGACTTGGTGCTTAAAGGGTTAATTTACATTTATTCCTATATAAATACACTAAATGTACTTTTATCAACACTTAGGAACTCATATGTGTAGCACAACATGTCATCTGCAGTATTAGCATTTTCAAAATATACCAGGTAGGCCCTACAGTAAAAGGCTATTTTACCCCAAATCATTTTTTTCGTACGAAGATATTTTGTTCCATATTCACTTTTTCGAGCATTGTTTGCAAAGGCTACCTAGTCTAACTATGTAACATATTTCATCGCGGTCGTTACGACGTACAGGGTGGACCCTTTTAGGTAGAGCCCCCCCCCCCCCCCCCCCCCAGTAGCGGGTAAGATAACTTATGCCAACACCGATGTGGTTGAAATGGTGGTTTATTCTCACATTGAAGATACAATACAACAACAACAAACAACGACAAACCTGTGGAACAATAATATAATATTACCGTCTGTCCACAATCCCCAGTATAACAATTCCAATAAAGCGATACTTTTAATAAGGCTAAGCTAACAGCTTACCCCGACTATATGTCGATGAGGATGTATGCCAACCACATCAAACATCCCGGACTGGCACTAGGCAATCCGACCTGAATTTAATTAAAACAACGTTGTACTACTGATACACCTCACATAAATAAGGTAATTCATAATTATAATTACCAACTTCATATTCCGTTTCTCAACTTACAAATAAACTATACAATCGCCATTAAACCTTTTACATTTAATATTCAACAATTTGACTAAAATACATAATCTAATATCCTATTTTTATAGTTACAATCATTTGTCATTCACCACATACCTTTAAACATGGTAACCACACTGCAGAATCAAAACGACGCCTATTGGCGCAAAGTTAACGCTTCTTGGCGAAGGATGAACGCTTCTCGGCGCAAAATGTCAATTTAGAGCACTGACGGCTCACAAAATGTGTTAAAAAAGACATCAAGTCCAATTAGTTAGTGTAATGACCCCATCCACGGAGCATTAGATTGTATAAGGACAACGCTGGTGTTTATTTTACTCGCATAGCGACTGTAGTTTGTTCAGACGAATGAAAACAGTTGGCTACCCATCCTGATATTCAGGTCTTATAGTCCTTTTCAAACCCATTTTTGCTGGTAAGTAGCTATATGAACGTCATAATATAATCGAATGTTAGAGATTAGAGTCCAGATTGTACAACTAAACAACTGGAGAGCAAACTGGTAGCTTTATTTTGTAATTATTCGGCAAAACTAAAGTTCTTGTCTGGTTGAACGCCTATCGGTGCAAATAAGATTTACCGAAATAGAAAGCATGTTATTTCAAACATTTTTCAGTGGCAGATCCACGTTCTGGATAAAGAGGGAGACGCAGGGGGTTTCACCCCCCCCCCCTCCCCCAAAGATATTTTTGTTATATTGCCTACACTGTTTTTTATCACGTATTATCGATTGTAGTAGGCCTATTCAACGTTATATTGCTAAGACTAGTCATATACGTCTACCAACATATTTAGATGATTAGGCCTATGTTAATTATCAAATCCCCACAGCCCACAATTTTTATTAGAAACCTTTACTCCAAAAAAATAAGATGGAGGAAGTCTTGTATATACATTTATTTGTAATATGAATAATATTTATTACTATAACCATGGTAATAAGGTAGTCTACGATGGGGATTATCAGATGTCAGCTATATAAAAAAAAATCCGGCATAAATAAAGCTATTTTTGCCAAGGAAAGTTAATGTAGCGTCACGTCCGGGGTGATGCATGGGGGGGGGGGGGGGCAGGCCTGACATCTGCCCCAACCTAGCTTTTTGGGCAGGGATATAATATTCAAAAGCGCAGAAGAATACTGAACTAACGTAAGTTTAATTTCTAATGTCTAGGCCTATATTGCCATATAAAAAAGATCCGGGGTAATTATAAAATAATTTTAAAAATTAAAATAAGTAAGCAGGGGCGGATCCAAGGGGGGTGGTTTGGTCGAAAATATATAATCTTATTTAGGGGTTTCCTTATGAACTGGTTCCACACTCACTGATGGACAAGCAGTGCCCAATATGCCTTAGATTGCAGGAGAAAGCCTTTGAAAATCAAAGACCCCGCGCTGCAGTGAAATATTCCTTTGTTTTACCCCCCCCCCCGTCAGTGAAGAGCTAGATCCGCCTCTGACCACCTTCCCCCATCAGGTCCGACCGTCAGATTACCAGTCTAACTGTCGTACCCAGCAAACATTAGGTTTACTGTTGAGCCAACGTCGTAGACGATAGGCTAACGGTAAACCAACGTTGAGCCAACGTCTCAAGTTCGCTGGGTAGTAAAAGTGTTTAGGTCATAATGCCTTTGCGTAATGAAAAGATTTAGATCAAATGTTTAGCCTTGTGTGGGCTACATATTAACCTCATCCTTGTCTCCCCATCTCCCAATGCATACATGTGAACTACATGTGCACTCGTGTGACCCTGTAGACCCTATAGTACACTTGGGTCACACAATAAGCAGGGAGTAAGTATAGTCCAATCGTGGTTGAAAAAAACTTGAAATTGAAGATTTCAGCCACAGATGGCTTTCAATAAAAGATGTGTTAACCTACTTTCCATTTTGCCTTTATATTTATGAAAGACTAAAATTGGCTTCGATTAATCAGGTCGATAATATGACTGGTTGGTTAGAATCAGTGATATTACAGCTAGGCCATGCTCAGCTCATATGTTATAAACAACATTAAAAGTTATGTAGGCCTACTGTATCTTGAGTTGAAGTCGAGATCGCTCTCAGTCACTACCATATGTTAAAAAACTGTCATTTTCTTGGATAAAAGGAGCACAACAATCCATGCTCCACGCCTTTACGGTGTAGTAAATTGCAGGTCTGGACCACCATGCCTCGTGTAGATCTATAGGCCTACCTATCAACAGATCAATGACAGAGCAGTGATACGACCAGTAGACTATGTAGTAAGATTAATAACTGTCTTTAACTAGAAAGAGTGTTGTTCGGAAACGAACACGAAAGCAGCCATCCGTTATCGCGAGTCGGCCATTTTAAATTTGATATAGATCAGCAAATTTTCTCAAGTTTTATTTTATATTACCGCTTTAGCTATTATGCAAGATTTCCGAGATAATGAGAAAAAACAACTAAAAATGACCGCCAGTTGGCTATTATGTATTTTATTTCTGCGAAATTTGTCATAGGTTATCCTTGTGTGAGTCCTCGAATTTTGGTCTATATGCATGGTCCAGCTTTTTTTCCTTTGTTTTTTAGATACGTAAATATCACAAAATTTCTCAAATTTAAAATGGCCGCTAAACGGCCATTTTGAAATCGTTTGCTCCCAAAAGTTAATCAGGTCATTGCCTGACATCGCTGTGCATATTAGCCAAATAAAAAGGAGATCTGCTGGAAACTTTTTCCTGCAACGCGCTAAAGAGTATTTCTTTGTTAGTGGCCCTAGTAATTAAAGGGTTGATTATATGGGAAGCAAAATGTAACCAAAAATTATTCGGTGGTATGTTATGGATATGTGAAGTATGAGAGAGAAAAGTTCTTAGATCAGCCATCATGCAAGATTATTGAGGTAAAAAAATTGAAATGGCCGACTGGCGGCCATTTTGGATTTTATTAATGCAAAATTTGTCATGGGTTATCATTGTGTGAGACCTTCCATTTTGTTTTATATTCATAGTCCAGCTAATTAGCATTTTTTTAAGTCACTTAAATATCACAAAATTACTCAAATTCAAAATGGTCGCTAAAAGGCCATTTTTTAATTTTTGCTCCCAAAGGGGAATCAGGTCATTGGCTGACATAGCTGAGCATATTTGCCAGATTAAAAGAAGACCTGATGGAAATTGTTTCCTGAAACGCGCTAACGAGCATTTCTTCGTTAGTGGCCATAATAATTAAAGGGTTGCTAATATGGGGATCAAAATGTCACCAAAACAATTTGCCTGTGGTATGGGGTGGCTATGTGAAGGATAGATAGATTATATTGATAGATTAGTAGCTATCTTGAGAACAAATAACTGCGCTTGCGGCGGAGGCTGCTTAATTATTAACGCACATTTTGTTAGGCTATAGTCTAGACTATCAGGTTATATTATAAATATCATTTAAATGTGTTTATTTCAGCTGTAGGCTACATAGCACAATGATCTTAACGTCTATCCCGTTAAAGAAAATAGCCGTAGATTATAAAACAAATTCGTACCTAATATATATATAACCATATAGGCCTACCAATACTAACAAAATTATACATAGTTGCACCAATAGGCGTATTCACATTGCTCCAATAGGAGTGTAACACTGATTTTACAACGTTTCAACGGTTTATTGTCTACGCAGGTCATTAGACAAATATATGAGATATCAGTGGCGTAAAACAGACTTAATGTAACATAATCTATCTCATTATAGAAGATTTATATGCAAATAGATTAAAAAAATAACATTTGAATGGAATCGTGTCCATTTTTGAGGTAGGGTACCAAAAATGCTTTCACTAGTCTGAGAAATGTATTAAGCTTTTCGATGTAAATTCCATGTGTGGAGGTTCGGAAGATGTACTATTGTTCCGTGCACAACTTTATTTAACATAAATTGAACATTTTGGCCTTTTTTCAGTGGATATTTTGAAAGATTTCTGAAAAAGTTGACAATTTGGCGCCGAGAAGCGTTGCACTTCGCCAATAGGCGTCTTTTTGATTCTGCAGTGTGGTAACAGTCATGATGAGCAGACAACACGCCCAATGCGCTTAAGCAGCACAAAAGATGTGTGCAGGTCTGACTCATGCGTTCAAATGACAGAATTGACGGCCTGAACGTGTAACCTCACGTTACAAAAAATAGTTCCAGATATTGAAATAGTACCACATTATTGCGCGTTAAAATGGAATACATGCAATTTTAACTGTGCGTTAAAAAAAATGGAATACATGCAATGTTAACAGTGTGACAGTTGCTCCAATAATGCAATTATCAAAAATATCAAACTTCTAGATGTTAAAGGGTCTACAAAATAAAAGTCAGCCTTTTTTAAACATTACACCCTATTTTTTCGATGTCAAATCAATATTATGTTACAATTAATAAATTATTATTGAAATAAACTCGAATTTCATCTTGTGACAAATTCTCAAACATTTTTCTTGAGATTCAGGTACCAGAGGGTGGGTACCTATTCGGCTCTAAATTATTTTTTTCGGACAACTTCTCAGAGGGGTACCCGATCTCAAATAAAAGGTATTTTATTTATCTTTAAAATGAGACCAAGAAACATAATTGTCATGAGTGTTAGGCGAACTTTGTTATTTTGGCCCATTTTGAAATATAGCCCACCGACTACATTTTGATTCTAACATTATTAAAATCTGTTCATTGAGTCAAATTTTATGACGAAAAGTAGTATTACTGCATCGTTAAAGGCGGCCATCTTGGAAAATAGCGGTTATTTTGAAATTTAGGTGGCTAACAATTTTTTTAAAGAAATAGACTTTGATGAGTATATTCATAGATTTTAGTGCTTGTATCACCATTTGCACGATTGTTTCACTTACGTTCCCCACTAATACCCAACCTTAGACTAATTGCATTCTAAACGGCCGTCCATTTATCGATCCATCTTTTCCCTTACCCATGCAGCTTTTCAGAAACCCCACCTAATGTATTCTGGGTGGCCTGCATGGAAGCGGTTTTCAAATAGGCTTCTGAATTTCACCCTGCTACACACTCTTGAGAGAGGCATGGGCGGTAATTTTGTGTACTTGTTGTCTATAGAAAGCCAATCAAACAGAAAACCATATTTTGGAATCAACGGTCATGGAATTACCAAATATGACACAACTACTATGCCCAAAAAACCACAAAAGAACACAAAATTCCACCCCCCCCACAAAAAAAAAAATCTTAGTCGGGGCTTGACCCATCCACCCACCCACTTTCGAGTTTTTCTCGGATTTTTTTTTTTAACTTTACAAAACCCCTCACTCAAAAATCTCAAAAGTATTGTACCTTTTATAGTTAGTGTCGCATACACATCTAGGTGCACCTGTTTTGTACAATGTTGGCTGAGTAGTCAGTCAGCTCGTTTCTCGTGGTAGATCGAGCATGACATGTCTATTTTGGGAATTACCAGTGAACCATTTATATCTATAAGGCGAGACGGTATGATGTTTAGTTTTCATCTTACACCTAGTCTTGCATCTGTGACATGCATTTTTAGATTATAATATATTATGCGGAAATGAATTGACAAAAAACAAAGGCTTTCTTAATGACAGAGGATACGAAGCCTCAAACATACAGGTAGGTTGTTTTACAACTAAAATCATACTTTGTAATATAAAATATCTTTGCTAGATAGTTTGGGGGAGTCAATAATAAATTTGTCGGATATGACACTAATGTAGGGTACAGTGGCAATTGTTTCGATGCCGTCATATTTCTGAGTTGATTATCTTGTCAGCCAGTTTATATGTGGGGGTAAACTGTAGTGTTAAGTGGAGGAGGTCGCTCTAGGTCTATCTAGGGGGAGGGGGGTGTATTGTTTAGTAGAGGAGGTGTGACTGGTCGCTCTAGGTCTATCTGTGGGGGGGACTGTAATGTTAAGTGGAGGAGGTGTGGCTGGTCGCTTTAGGTCTATCTGTGGGGGAGGACTGTAGTGCTAAGTGGAGGAGGTGTGGCTGGTCGCTCTAGGTCTATCTGTGGGGGAGGACTGTAGTGCTAAGTGGAGGAGGTGTGGCTGGTCGCTATAGGTCTATCTGTGGGGGAGGACTGTAGCGTTAAGTGGAGGAGGTGTGGCTGGTCGCTCTAGGTCTATCTGTGGGGGAGGACTGTAGTGCTAAGTGGAGGAGGTGTGGCTGGTCGCTATAGGTCTATCTGTGGGGGAGGACTGTAGTGCTAAGTGGAGGAGGTGTGGCTGGTCGCTATAGGTCTATCTGTGGGGGAGGACTGTAGTGTTAAGTGTAGGAGGTGTGGCTGGTCGCTCTAGGTCTATCTGTGGGGGTGAACTGCAGTGTTAAGTGGAGAGGGGGGGCTGGTCGGTCTAGGTCTATCTGTGGGGGGGGGGGGGGGGCTGTGGTGTTAAGTGGAGGAGGTGTGGCTGGTCTCTCTAGGTCTATCTGTGGGGGGGGGGGTAGTAGTGTAAAGTGGAAGAGGTGTGGCTGGTCGCTCTAGATCTATCTGTGGGGGGGGGGGGGTGCTGTGGTGTTAAGTGTAGGAGATGTAGCTGGTCGCTCTAGGTCTATCTGTGGGGCGGGGGGACTGTGGTGTTAAGTTGATGAGGTGTGGCTGGTCGCTCTAGGTCTATCTGTGGGGGTGGACTGTGGTGTTAAGTGGAGGAGGTGTGGCTGGTCTCTCTAGGTTTATCTGTGGGGGTGAACTGTAGTGTTGAGTGGAGGAGGTGTGACTGGTCGCTCTAGGTCTATCTGTGGGGGTTGAACTGTAGTGTTGAGTGGAGGAGGTGTGGCTGGTCGCTCTAGGTCTATCTGTGGGGGGTGTATTGTAGTGCTAAGTGGAGGAGGTGTGGCTGCCTGGCTGTTCGCTATAGGTCTATCTGTGGGGGGGGGGGGACTGTAGTGCTAAGTGGAGGAGGTTTGGCTGGTCGCTCTAGGTCTACCTGTGGGGGTGGACTGTGGTGTTAACTGGAGGAGGTGTGGCTGGTCGCTCTAGGTATATCTGTGGGGGGGGGGGGGGGGTGGGGAGGTGGACTGTATTGCTCTAAGGGACTGGAGGAGGTCAGGTCAGGTCAGGTCGCTCTAGGTCTATCTGTGGGGGTGGACTGTAGTGTTAAGTGGGGGAGGTGTGGCTGGTCGCTTTAGGTCTATCTGTGGGGGAGGACTGTAGTGCTAAGTGGAGGAGGTGTGGCTGGTCGCTCTAGGTCTATCTGTGGGGGAGGACTGTAGTGCTAAGTGGAGGAGGTGTGGCTGGTCGCTATAGGTCTATCTGTGGGGGAGGACTGTAGCGTTAAGTGGAGGAGGTGTGGCTGGTCGCTCTAGGTCTATCTGTGGGGGAGGACTGTAGTGCTAAGTGGAGGAGGTGTGGCTGGTCGCTATAGGTCTATCTGTGGGGGAGGACTGTAGTGCTAAGTGGAGGAGGTGTGGCTGGTCGCTATAGGTCTATCTGTGGGGGAGGACTGTAGTGTTAAGTGTAGGAGGTGTGGCTGGTCGCTCTAGGTCTATCTGTGGGGGTGAACTGCAGTGTTAAGTGGAGAGGGGGGGCTGGTCGGTCTAGGTCTATCTGTGGGGGGGGGGGGGGGCTGTGGTGTTAAGTGGAGGAGGTGTGGCTGGTCTCTCTAGGTCTATCTGTGGGGGGGGGGGGGGTAGTAGTGTAAAGTGGAAGAGGTGTGGCTGGTCGCTCTAGATCTATCTGTGGGGGGGGGGTGCTGTGGTGTTAAGTGTAGGAGATGTAGCTGGTCGCTCTAGGTCTATCTGTGGGGCGGGGGGACTGTGGTGTTAAGTTGATGAGGTGTGGCTGGTCGCTCTAGGTCTATCTGTGGGGGTGGACTGTGGTGTTAAGTGGAGGAGGTGTGGCTGGTCTCTCTAGGTTTATCTGTGGGGGTGAACTGTAGTGTTGAGTGGAGGAGGTGTGACTGGTCGCTCTAGGTCTATCTGTGGGGGTTGAACTGTAGTGTTGAGTGGAGGAGGTGTGGCTGGTCGCTCTAGGTCTATCTGTGGGGGGTGTATTGTAGTGCTAAGTGGAGGAGGTGTGGCTGCCTGGCTGTTCGCTATAGGTCTATCTGTGGGGGGGGGGGGGACTGTAGTGCTAAGTGGAGGAGGTTTGGCTGGTCGCTCTAGGTCTACCTGTGGGGGTGGACTGTGGTGTTAACTGGAGGAGGTGTGGCTGGTCGCTCTAGGTATATCTGTGGGGGGGGGGGGGGGTGGGGAGGTGGACTGTATTGCTCTAAGGGACTGGAGGAGGTCAGGTCAGGTCAGGTCGCTCTAGGTCTATCTGTGGGGGTGGACTGTAGTGTTAAGTGGGGGAGGTGTGGCTGGTCGCTCTAGGTCTATCTGTGGGGGGAGGGGGGAGGTGGACCGTATTGTTAATTGGAGGAGGTGTGGCTGGTCGCCCTAGGTCTATCTGTGGGGGTTGACTGTAATGTTAAGTGGAAGAGGTGTGGCTGGTTGCTCTAGGTCTCTCTGTGGGGAGAGGGGGGGGACTGTGGTGTTACGTTGAGGAGGTGTGCCTGCTCGCTATAGGTCCATCTGTGGGGGTGAACTGTAGTGTTAAGTGGAGGAGGTGTGGCTGGTTGCTCTAGGTTTCTCTGTGGGGGGGGGGGGGGGACTGTGGTATTAAGTTGAGGAGGTGTGGCTGGTCGCTCCAGGTCTATCTGTGGGGGTGGACTGTAGTGTTAAGTGGAGGAGGTGTGGCTGGTCTCTCTAGGTCTATCCTGGGGGGGGGAGGGGTGGACTGTAATGTTAAGTGTAGGGGGCAGATTGTAGTATTAAGTGGCGGAGGTGTGGCTGGTCGCTATAGGTCTATCTGTGGGGGGGGGGGAATGTAGTGTTAAGTGGAGGAGGTGTGGCTGGTCGCTATAGGTCTATCTGTAGGGGTATACTGTGGTGTTAAGTGGAGGAGATGTGGCTGGTCTGTCTAGGTCTATTTGTGGGGGGGGGGGGACTGTAATGTTACGTGTAGGAGGTGTGGCTCGTCGCTCTAGGTCTGTCTGTGGGAGTGGACTGCAATGTTAAGTGGAGGAGGTGTGGCTGGTTGCTCTAGGTCTCTCTGTCGGGGCTGGGGGGATTGTAGTGTTAAGTGGAGGAGGTGTGGCTCTCTACTCTAGGTCTATCTGTGGGGGGGGGGGATTGTAGTGATAAGTGGAGGAGGTGTGGCTCTCTGCTCTAGGTCTCTCTGTCGGGGCTGGGGGGATTGTAGTGATAAGTGGAGGAGGTGTGGCTGGTTGCTCTAGGTCTCTCTGTCGGGGCTGGGGGGATTGTAGTGATAAGTGGAGGAGGTGTGGCTGGTTGCTCTAGGTCTCTCTGTCGGGGCTGGGGGGATTGTAGTGATAAGTGCAGGAGGTGTGGCTGGTTGCTCTAGGTCTCTCTGTCGGGGCTGGGGGGATTGTAGTGTTAAGTGGAGGAGGTGTGGCTCTCTGCTCTAGGTCTATCTGTGGGGGTAGACTGTAGTGATAAGTTGAAGAAGTGTGGCTGGTCGCTCTAGGTCTATCTGCGGGGGGGGGGGGGGGGGGCTGTAGTGCAATTAGAAGAGGTGTGGCTGGTCTCTCTAGGTGTATCCGTGGGGGGGGGGAGGTGGACTGTAATGTTAAGTGTAGGAGGTGTGGCTGGTCGCTCTAGGTCTATCTGTGGGGGGTGGACTGTAGTGCTAAGTGGAAGAGGTGTTGCTGGTCGCTATAGGTCTATCTGTGTGGGTTAATCGTAGTGTTAAGTGTAGGAGGTGTGGCTAGTCGCTCTAGGTCTATCTGTGGGGGGGGGGGACTGTAGTGTTAAGGGAAGGAGGTGTGGCTGGTCGCTCTAGGTCTGTCTGTGGGGATGGACTGTGGTGTTAAGTGTAGGAGGTGTGGCTGGTCGCTATAGGTCTATCTGTGGGGGGGGGGGGGGACTGTAGTGTTAAGTGGAGGAGGTGTGGCTGGTCGTTCCAGGTCTATCTGTGGGGGGGGGGGGACTGTAGTGTTAAGTGGAGGAGGTGTGGCTGGTCGCTATAGGTCTATCTGTGGGGGTGGGCTGTAGTGTTAAGTGGCGGAGGTGGGGCTGGTCGCTATAGGTCTATCTGTGGGGGTGGACTGTAGTGTTAAGTGGCGGAGGTGGGGCTGGTCGCTATAGGTCTATCTGTGGGGGGGGGGGGGGAATGTAGTGTTAAGTGGAGGAGGTGTGGCTGGTCGCTCTAGGTCTATCTGTGGGGGGGGGGGACTGTAGTGTTAAGTGGAGGAGGTGTGGCTGGTCGCTATAGGTCTATCTGTGGGGGTGAGCTGTAGTGTTAAGTGGAGGGGGTGTGGCTGGTCGCTATAGGTCTATCTGTGGGGGTATACTGTGGTGTTAAGTGGAG
>OZ024907.1:84207871-84375371 GCA_964017125.1 Flabesymbios commensalis
TATGCTTCACGCACCTCGCTGCTCTTACGCTGTAAGCAGCAGGGTCGTTATGCTTCACGCGCCACGCTGCACTTACGCTGTAAGCATGAGGGTCGTTATGCTTCGCGCACCACGCTGCTCTTACGCTGTAAGCACAAGGGTCGTTATGCTTCACGAGCCACGCTGCTATTACGCTGTAAGCATGAGGGTCGTTATGCTTCGCGCACCACGCTGCTCTTACGCTGTAAGAAGCAGGGTCGTTATGCTTCACGAGCCACGCTGCTCTTACGATGTAAGCACAAGGGTCGTTATGCTTCACGAGCCACGCTGCTCTTACGCTGTAAGCATGAGGGTCGTTATGCTTCGCGCACCACGCTGCTCTTACGCTGTAAGCAGCAGGGTCGTTATGCTTCACGCGCCACGCTGCTCTTACGCTGAAAGCATGAGGGTCGTTATGCTTCGCGCACCACGCTGCTCTTACGCTGTAAGCAGCAGGGTCGTTATGCTTCACGCGCCACGCTGCTCTTACGCTGTAAGCACAAGGGTCGTTATGCTTCACGCGCCACTATGCTCTTACGCTGTTAGCAGCAATGTCGTTATGCTTCACGCGCCACGCTGCTCTTACGCTGTAAGCATGAGGGTCGTTATGCTTCGCGCACCACGCTGCTCTTACGCTGTAAGCAGCAGGGTCGTTATGCTTCATGCGCCACGCTGCTCTTACGCTGTAAGCATGAGGGTCGTTATGCTTCGCGCACCACGCTGCTCTTACGCTGTAAGCAGCAGGGTCGTTATGCTTCACGCGCCACGCTGCTCTTACGCTGTAAGCAAAAGGGTCGTTATGCTTCACGCGCCACGCTGCTCTTACGCTGTAAGCAGCAGGGTCGTTATGCTTCACGCGCCACGCTGCTCTTACGCTGTAAGCACAGGGGTCGTTATGGTTCACGCGCCACGCTGCTCTTACGCTGTAAGCACAAGGGTCGTTATGCTTCACGCGCCACGCTGCTCTTATGCTGTAAGCAACAGGGTCGTTATGCTTCACGCGCCACGCTGCTCTTACGCTGTGAGCATATGGGTCGTTATGCTTCACGCGCCACGCTGCTCTTACGCTGTAAGCAGCAGGGTCGTTATGCTTCACGCACCACGCTGCTCTTACGCTGTGAGCATAAGGGTCGTTATGCTTCACGCGCCACGTTGCTCTTACGCTGTAAGCAGCAGGGTCGTTATGCTTCACGCGCCACGCTGCTCTTACGCTGTAAGCACAAGGGTCGTTATGCTTCACGCGCCACGCTGCTCTTACGCTGTGAGCAGCAGGGTCGTTATCCTTCACGCGCCACGTTGCTCTTACGCTGTAAGCACAAACGTCGTTATGCTTCACGAGCCACGCTGCTCTTACGCTGTAAGCAGCAGGGTCGTTATGCTTCACCCGCCACGCTGCTCTTACGCTGTAAGCAGCAGGGTCACGCGCCACGCTGCTCTTACGCTGTAAGCATGAGGGTCGTTATGCTTCACGCGCCACGCTGCTCTTACACTGTAAGCAGCAGGGTCGTTATGCTTCACCCGCCACGCTGCTCTTACGCTGTAAGCAGCAGGGTCGTTATGCTTCACGCGCCACGCTGCTCTTACGCTGTAAGCACAAGGGTCGTTATGCTTCACCCGCCACGCTGCTCTTACGCTGTAAGCAGCAGGGTCACGCGCCACGCTGCTCTTACGCTGTAAGCATAAGGGTCGTTATGCTTCACGCGCCACGCTGCTCTTACGCTGTAAGCAGCAGGGTCGTTATGCTTCACGCGCCACGCTACTCTTACGCTGTAAGCACAAGGGTCGTTGTGCTTCACGCGCCACGCTGCTCTTACGCTATAAGCATAAGGGTCGTTATGCTTCACGCGCCACGCTGCTCTTACGCTGTAAGCATGAGGGTCGTTATGCTTCACGCGCCACGCTGCTCTTACGCTGTAAGCACAAACGTCGTTATGCTTCACGCACCACGCTGCTCTTACGCTGTAAGCAGCAGGGTCGTTATGCTTCACGCGCCACGCTGCTCTTACGTTGTAAGCATGAGGGTCGTTATGCTTCGCGCACCACGCTGCTCTTACGCTGTAAGCACAAGGGTCGTTATGCTTCACGAGCCACGCTGCTCTTACGCTGTAAGCATGAGGGTCGTTATGCTTCACGCGCCACGCTGCTCTTACGCTGTAAGCATGAGGGTCGTTATGCTTCACGCGCCACGCTGCTCTTACGCTGTAAACACAAACGTCGTTATGTTTCACGCACCTCGCTGCTCTTACGCTGTAAGCAGCAGGGTCGTTATGCTTCACGCGCCACGCTGCACTTACGCTGTAAGCATGAGGGTCGTTATGCTTCGCGCACCACGTTGCTCTTACGCTGTAAGCACAAGGGTCGTTATGCTTCACGAGCCACGCTGCTCTTACGCTGTAAGCATGAGGGTCGTTATGCTTCGCGCACCACGCTGCTCTTACGCTGTAAGAAGCAGGGTCGTTATGCTTCACGAGCCACGCTGCTCTTACGATGTAAGCACAAGGGTCGTTATGCTTCACGAGCCACGCTGCTCTTACGCTGTAAGCATGAGGGTCGTTATGCTTCGCGCACCACGCTGCTCTTACGCTGTAAGCAGCAGGGTCGTTATGCATCACGCGCCACGCTGCTCTTACGCTGAAAGCATGAGGGTCGTTATGCTTCGCGCACCACGCTGCTCTTACGCTGTAAGCAGCAGGGTCGTTATGCTTCACGCGCCACGCTGCTCTTACGCTGTAAGCACAAGGGTCGTTATGCTTCACGCGCCACTATGCTCTTACGCTGTTAGCAGCAATGTCGTTATGCTTCACGCGCCACGCTGCTCTTACGCTGTAAGCATGAGGGTCGTTATGCTTCGCGCACCACGCTGCTCTTACGCTGTAAGCAGCAGGGTCGTTATGCTTCACGCGCCACGCTGCTCTTACGCTGTAAGCATGAGGGTCGTTATGCTTCGCGCACCACGCTGCTCTTACGCTGTAAGAAGCAGGGTCGTTATGCTTCACGAGCCACGCTGCTCTTACGATGTAAGCACAAGGGTCGTTATGCTTCACGAGCCACGCTGCTCTTACGCTGTAAGCATGAGGGTCGTTATGCTTCGCGCACCACGCTGCTCTTACGCTGTAAGCAGCAGGGTCGTTATGCATCACGCGCCACGCTGCTCTTACGTTGAAAGCATGAGGGTCGTTATGCTTCGCGCACCACGCTGCTCTTACGCTGTAAGCAGCAGGGTCGTTATGCTTCACGCGCCACGCTGCTCTTACGCTGTAAGCACAAGGGTCGTTATGCTTCACGCGCCACTATGCTCTTATGCTGTTAGCAGCAATGTCGTTATGCTTCACGCGCCACGCTGCTCTTACGCTGTAAGCATGAGGGTCGTTATGCTTCGCGCACCACGCTGCTCTTACGCTGTAAGCAGCAGGGTCGTTTTGCTTCACGCGCCACGCTGCTCTTACGCTGTAAGCATGAGGGTCGTTATGCTTCGCGCACCACGCTGCTCTTACGCTGTAAGCAGCAGGGTCGTTATGCTTCACGCGCCACGCTGCTCTTACGCTGTAAGCAAAAGGGTCGTTATGCTTCACGCGCCACGCTGCTCTTACGCTGTAAGCAGCAGGGTCGTTATGCTTCACGCGCCACGCTGCTCTTACGCTGTAAGCACAGGGGTCGTTATGCTTCACGCGCCACGCTGCTCTTACGCTGTAAGCACAAGGGTCGTTATGCTTCACGCGCCACGCTGCTCTTATGCTGTAAGCAACAGGGTCGTTATGCTTCACGCGCCACGCTGCTCTTACGCTGTGAGCATAAGGGTCGTTATGCTTCACGCGCCACGCTGCTCTTACGCTGTAAGCAGCAGGGTCGTTATGCTTCACGCACCACGCTGCTCTTACGCTGTGAGCATAAGGGTCGTTATGCTTCACGCGCCACGTTGCTCTTACGCTGTAAGCAGCAGGGTCGTTATGCTTCACGCGCCACGCTGCTCTTACGCTGTAAGCACAAGGGTCGTTATGCTTCTCGCGCCACGCTGCTCTTACGCTGTGAGCAGCAGGGTCGTTATCCTTCACGCGCCACGTTGCTCTCACGCTGTAAGCACAAACGTCGTTATGCTTCACGAGCCACGCTGCTCTTACGCTGTAAGCAGCAGGGTCGTTATGCTTCACCCGCCACGCTGCTCTTACGCTGTAAGCAGCAGGGTCACGCGCCACGCTGCTCTTACGCTGTAAGCATGAGGGTCGTTATGCTTCACGCGCCACGCTGCTCTTACGCTGTAAGCAGCAGGGTCGTTATGCTTCACGCGCCACGCTGCTCTTACGCTGTAAGCAGCAGGGTCGTTATGCTTCACGCGCCACGCTGCTCTTACGCTGTAAGCACAAGGGTCGTTATGCTTCACCCGCCACGCTGCTCTTACGCTGTAAGCAGCAGGGTCACGCGCCACGCTGCTCTTACGCTGTAAGCATAAGGGTCGTTATGCTTCACGCGCCACGCTGCTCTTACGCTGTAAGCAGCAGGGTCGTTATGCTTCACGCGCCACGCTGCTCTTACGCTGTAAGCACAAGGGTCGTTGTGCTTCACGCGCCACGCTGCTCTTACGCTATAAGCATAAGGGTCGTTATGCTTCACGCGCCACGCTGCTCTTACGCTGTAAGCATGAGCGTCGTTATGCTTCACGCGCCACGCTGCTCTTACGCTGTAAGCACAAACGTCGTTATGCTTCACGCTCCACGCTGCTCTTACGCTGTAAGCATGAGGGTCGTTATGCTTCACGCGCCACGCTGCTCTTACGCTGTAAACACAAACGTCGTTATGCTTCACGCACCTCGCTGCTCTTACGCTGTAAGCAGCAGGGTCGTTATGCTTCACGCGCCACGCTGCACTTACGCTGTAAGCATGAGGGTCGTTATGCTTCGCGCACCACGCTGCTCTTACGCTGTAAGCACAAGGGTCGTTATGCTTCACGAGCCACGCTGCTATTACGCTGTAAGCATGAGGGTCGTTATGCTTCGCGCACCACGCTGCTCTTACGCTGTAAGAAGCAGGGTCGTTATGCTTCACGAGCCACGCTGCTCTTACGATGTAAGCACAAGGGTCGTTATGCTTCACGAGCCACGCTGCTCTTACGCTGTAAGCATGAGGGTCGTTATGCTTCGCGCACCACGCTGCTCTTACGCTGTAAGCAGCAGGGTCGTTATGCTTCACGCGCCACGCTGCTCTTACGCTGAAAGCATGAGGGTCGTTATGCTTCGCGCACCACGCTGCTCTTACGCTGTAAGCAGCAGGGTCGTTATGCTTCACGCGCCACGCTGCTCTTACGCTGTAAGCACAAGGGTCGTTATGCTTCACGCGCCACTATGCTCTTACGCTGTTAGCAGCAATGTCGTTATGCTTCACGCGCCACGCTGCTCTTACGCTGTAAGCATGAGGGTCGTTATGCTTCGCGCACCACGCTGCTCTTACGCTGTAAGCAGCAGGGTCGTTATGCTTCATGCGCCACGCTGCTCTTACGCTGTAAGCATGAGGGTCGTTATGCTTCGCGCACCACGCTGCTCTTACGCTGTAAGCAGCAGGGTCGTTATGCTTCACGCGCCACGCTGCTCTTACGCTGTAAGCAAAAGGGTCGTTATGCTTCACGCGCCACGCTGCTCTTACGCTGTAAGCAGCAGGGTCGTTATGCTTCACGCGCCACGCTGCTCTTACGCTGTAAGCACAGGGGTCGTTATGGTTCACGCGCCACGCTGCTCTTACGCTGTAAGCACAAGGGTCGTTATGCTTCACGCGCCACGCTGCTCTTATGCTGTAAGCAACAGGGTCGTTATGCTTCACGCGCCACGCTGCTCTTACGCTGTGAGCATATGGGTCGTTATGCTTCACGCGCCACGCTGCTCTTACGCTGTAAGCAGCAGGGTCGTTATGCTTCACGCACCACGCTGCTCTTACGCTGTGAGCATAAGGGTCGTTATGCTTCACGCGCCACGTTGCTCTTACGCTGTAAGCAGCAGGGTCGTTATGCTTCACGCGCCACGCTGCTCTTACGCTGTAAGCACAAGGGTCGTTATGCTTCACGCGCCACGCTGCTCTTACGCTGTGAGCAGCAGGGTCGTTATCCTTCACGCGCCACGTTGCTCTTACGCTGTAAGCACAAACGTCGTTATGCTTCACGAGCCACGCTGCTCTTACGCTGTAAGCAGCAGGGTCGTTATGCTTCACCCGCCACGCTGCTCTTACGCTGTAAGCAGCAGGGTCACGCGCCACGCTGCTCTTACGCTGTAAGCATGAGGGTCGTTATGCTTCACGCGCCACGCTGCTCTTACACTGTAAGCAGCAGGGTCGTTATGCTTCACCCGCCACGCTGCTCTTACGCTGTAAGCAGCAGGGTCGTTATGCTTCACGCGCCACGCTGCTCTTACGCTGTAAGCACAAGGGTCGTTATGCTTCACCCGCCACGCTGCTCTTACGCTGTAAGCAGCAGGGTCACGCGCCACGCTGCTCTTACGCTGTAAGCATAAGGGTCGTTATGCTTCACGCGCCACGCTGCTCTTACGCTGTAAGCAGCAGGGTCGTTATGCTTCACGCGCCACGCTACTCTTACGCTGTAAGCACAAGGGTCGTTGTGCTTCACGCGCCACGCTGCTCTTACGCTATAAGCATAAGGGTCGTTATGCTTCACGCGCCACGCTGCTCTTACGCTGTAAGCATGAGGGTCGTTATGCTTCACGCGCCACGCTGCTCTTACGCTGTAAGCACAAACGTCGTTATGCTTCACGCACCACGCTGCTCTTACGCTGTAAGCAGCAGGGTCGTTATGCTTCACGCGCCACGCTGCTCTTACGTTGTAAGCATGAGGGTCGTTATGCTTCGCGCACCACGCTGCTCTTACGCTGTAAGCACAAGGGTCGTTATGCTTCACGAGCCACGCTGCTCTTACGCTGTAAGCATGAGGGTCGTTATGCTTCACGCGCCACGCTGCTCTTACGCTGTAAGCATGAGGGTCGTTATGCTTCACGCGCCACGCTGCTCTTACGCTGTAAACACAAACGTCGTTATGTTTCACGCACCTCGCTGCTCTTACGCTGTAAGCAGCAGGGTCGTTATGCTTCACGCGCCACGCTGCACTTACGCTGTAAGCATGAGGGTCGTTATGCTTCGCGCACCACGTTGCTCTTACGCTGTAAGCACAAGGGTCGTTATGCTTCACGAGCCACGCTGCTCTTACGCTGTAAGCATGAGGGTCGTTATGCTTCGCGCACCACGCTGCTCTTACGCTGTAAGAAGCAGGGTCGTTATGCTTCACGAGCCACGCTGCTCTTACGATGTAAGCACAAGGGTCGTTATGCTTCACGAGCCACGCTGCTCTTACGCTGTAAGCATGAGGGTCGTTATGCTTCGCGCACCACGCTGCTCTTACGCTGTAAGCAGCAGGGTCGTTATGCATCACGCGCCACGCTGCTCTTACGCTGAAAGCATGAGGGTCGTTATGCTTCGCGCACCACGCTGCTCTTACGCTGTAAGCAGCAGGGTCGTTATGCTTCACGCGCCACGCTGCTCTTACGCTGTAAGCACAAGGGTCGTTATGCTTCACGCGCCACTATGCTCTTACGCTGTTAGCAGCAATGTCGTTATGCTTCACGCGCCACGCTGCTCTTACGCTGTAAGCATGAGGGTCGTTATGCTTCGCGCACCACGCTGCTCTTACGCTGTAAGCAGCAGGGTCGTTATGCTTCACGCGCCACGCTGCTCTTACGCTGTAAGCATGAGGGTCGTTATGCTTCGCGCACCACGCTGCTCTTACGCTGTAAGCAGCAGGGTCGTTATGCTTCACGCGCCACGCTGCTCTTACGCTGTAAGCAAAAGGGTCGTTATGCTTCACGCGCCACGCTGCTCTTACGCTGTAAGCAGCAGGGTCGTTATGCTTCACGGCCACGCTGCTCTTACGCTGTAAGCACAGGGGTCGTTATGCTTCACGCGCCACGCTGCTCTTACGCTGTAAGCACAAGGGTCGTTATGCTTCACGCGCCACGCTGCTCTTATGCTGTAAGCAACAGGGTCGTTATGCTTCACGCGCCACGCTGCTCTTACGCTGTGAGCATAAGGGTCGTTATGATTCACGCGCCACGCTGCTCTTACGCTGTAAGCAGCAGGGTCGTTATGCTTCACGCACCGCGCTGCTCTTACGCTGTGAGCATAAGGGTCGTTATGCTTCACGCGCCACGTTGCTCTTACGCTGTAAGCAGCAGGGTCGTTATGCTTCACGCGCCACGCTGCTCTTACGCTGTAAGCACAAGGGTCGTTATGCTTCTCGCGCCACGCTGCTCTTACGCTGTGAGCAGCAGGGTCGTTATCCTTCACGCGCCACGTTGCTCTTACGCTGTAAGCACAAACGTCGTTATGCTTCACGAGCCACGCTGCTCTTACGCTGTAAGCAGCAGGGTCGTTATGCTTCACCCGCCACGCTGCTCTTACGCTGTAAGCAGCAGGGTCACGCGCCACGCTGCTCTTACGCTGTAAGCATGAGGGTCGTTATGCTTCACGCGCCACGCTGCTCTTACGCTGTAAGCAGCAGGGTCGTTATGCTTCACGCGCCACGCTGCTCTTACGCTGTAAGCAGCAGGGTCGTTATGCTTCACGCGCCACGCTGCTCTTACGCTGTAAGCACAAGGGTCGTTATGCTTCACCCGCCACGCTGCTCTTACGCTGTAAGCAGCAGGGTCACGCGCCACGCTGCTCTTACGCTGTAAGCATAAGGGTCGTTATGCTTCACGCGCCACGCTGCTCTTACGCTGTAAGCAGCAGGGTCGTTATGCTTCACGCGCCACGCTGCTCTTACGCTGTAAGCACAAGGGTCGTTGTGCTTCACGCGCCACGCTGCTCTTACGCTATAAGCATAAGGGTCGTTATGCTTCACGCGCCACGCTGCTCTTACGCTGTAAGCATGAGCGTCGTTATGCTTCACGCGCCACGCTGCTCTTACGCTGTAAGCACAAACGTCGTTATGCTTCACGCACCACGCTGCTCTTACGCTGTAAGCATGAGGGTCGTTATGCTTCACGCGCCACGCTGCTCTTACGCTGTAAACACAAACGTCGTTATGCTTCACGCACCTCGCTGCTCTTACGCTGTAAGCAGCAGGGTCGTTATGCTTCACGCGCCACGCTGCACTTACGCTGTAAGCATGAGGGTCGTTATGCTTCGCGCACCACGCTGCTCTTACGCTGTAAGCACAAGGGTCGTTATGCTTCACGAGCCACGCTGCTATTACGCTGTAAGCATGAGGGTCGTTATGCTTCGCGCACCACGCTGCTCTTACGCTGTAAGAAGCAGGGTCGTTATGCTTCACGAGCCACGCTGCTCTTACGATGTAAGCACAAGGGTCGTTATGCTTCACGAGCCACGCTGCTCTTACGCTGTAAGCATGAGGGTCGTTATGCTTCGCGCACCACGCTGCTCTTACGCTGTAAGCAGCAGGGTCGTTATGTTTCACGCGCCACGCTGCTCTTACGCTGAAAGCATGAGGGTCGTTATGCTTCGCGCACCACGCTGCTCTTACGCTGTAAGCAGCAGGGTCGTTATGCTTCACGCGCCACGCTGCTCTTACGCTGTAAGCACAAGGGTCGTTATGCTTCACGCGCCACTATGCTCTTACGCTGTTAGCAGCAATGTCGTTATGCTTCACGCGCCACGCTGCTCTTACGCTGTAAGCATGAGGGTCGTTATGCTTCGCGCACCACGCTGCTCTTACGCTGTAAGCAGCAGGGTCGTTATGCTTCACGCGCCACGCTGCTCTTACGCTGTAAGCATGAGGGTCGTTATGCTTCGCGCACCACGCTGCTCTTACGCTGTAAGCAGCAGGGTCGTTATGCTTCACGCGCCACGCTGCTCTTACGCTGTAAGCAAAAGGGTCGTTATGCTTCACGCGCCACGCTGCTCTTACGCTGTAAGCAGCAGGGTCGTTATGCTTCACGCGCCACGCTGCTCTTACGCTGTAAGCACAGGGTTCGTTATGGTTCACGCGCCACGCTGCTCTTACGCTGTAAGCACAAGGGTCGTTATGCTTCACGCGCCACGCTGCTCTTATGCTGTAAGCAACAGGGTCGTTATGCTTCACGCGCCACGCTGCTCTTACGCTGTGAGCATAAGGGTCGTTATGCTTCACGCGCCACGCTGCTCTTACGCTGTAAGCAGCAGGGTCGTTATGCTTCACGCACCACGCTGCTCTTACGCTGTGAGCATAAGGGTCGTTATGCTTCACGCGCCACGCTGCTCTTACGCTGTGAGCATAAGGGTCGTTATGCTTCACGCGCCACGCTGCTCTTACGCTGTAAGCAGCAGGGTCGTTATGCTTCACGCACCACGCTGCTCTTACGCTATAAGCATAAGGGTCGTTATGCTTCACGCGCCACGCTGCTTTTACGCTGTAAGCATGAGGGTCGTTATGCTTCACGCGCCACGCTGCTCTTACGCTGTAAGCACAAACGTCGTTATGCTTCACGCACCACGCTGCTCTTACGCTGTAAGCAGCAGGGTCGTTATGCTTCACGCGCCACGCTGCTCTTACGCTGTAAGCACAAGGGTCGTTATGCTTCTCGCGCCACGCTGCTCTTACGCTGTGAGCAGCAGGGTCGTTATCCTTCACGCGCCACGTTGCTCTTACGCTGTAAGCACAAACGTCGTTATGCTTCACGAGCCACGCTGCTCTTACGCTGTAAGCAGCAGGGTCGTTATGCTTCACCCGCCACGCTGCTCTTACGCTGTAAGCAGCAGGGTCACGCGCCACGCTGCTCTTACGCTGTAAGCATGAGGGTCGTTATGCTTCACGCGCCACGCTGCTCTTACGCTGTAAGCAGCAGGGTCGTTATGCTTCACGCGCCACGCTGCTCTTACGCTGTAAGCACAAGGGTCGTTATGCTTCACGCGCCACGCTGCTCTTACGCTGTGAGCAGCAGGGTCGTTATCCTTCACGCGCCACGTTGCTCTTACGCTGTAAGCACAAACGTCGTTATGCTTCACGAGCCACGCTGCTCTTACGCTGTAAGCAGCAGGGTCGTTATGCTTCACCCGCCACGCTGCTCTTACGCTGTAAGCAGCAGGGTCACGCGCCACGCTGCTCTTACGCTGTAAGCATGAGGGTCGTTATGCTTCACGCGCCACGCTGCTCTTACACTGTAAGCAGCAGGGTCGTTATGCTTCACCCGCCACGCTGCTCTTACGCTGTAAGCAGCAGGGTCGTTATGCTTCACGCGCCACGCTGCTCTTACGCTGTAAGCACAAGGGTCGTTATGCTTCACCCGCCACGCTGCTCTTACGCTGTAAGCAGCAGGGTCACGCGCCACGCTGCTCTTACGCTGTAAGCATAAGGGTCGTTATGCTTCACGCGCCACGCTGCTCTTACGCTGTAAGCAGCAGGGTCGTTATGCTTCACGCGCCACGCTGCTCTTACGCTGTAAGCACAAGGGTCGTTGTGCTTCACGCGCCACGCTGCTCTTACGCTATAAGCATAAGGGTCGTTATGCTTCACGCGCCACGCTGCTCTTACGCTGTAAGCATGAGGGTCGTTATGCTTCACGCGCCACGCTGCTCTTACGCTGTAAGCACAAACGTCGTTATGCTTCACGCACCACGCTGCTCTTACGCTGTAAGCAGCAGGGTCGTTATGCTTCACGCGCCACGCTGCTCTTACGTTGTAAGCATGAGGGTCGTTATGCTTCGCGCACCACGCTGCTCTTACGCTGTAAGCACAAGGGTCGTTATGCTTCACGAGCCACGCTGCTCTTACGCTGTAAGCATGAGGGTCGTTATGCTTCACGCGCCACGCTGCTCTTACGCTGTAAGCATGAGGGTCGTTATGCTTCACGCGCCACGCTGCTCTTACGCTGTAAACACAAACGTCGTTATGTTTCACGCACCTCGCTGCTCTTACGCTGTAAGCAGCAGGGTCGTTATGCTTCACGCGCCACGCTGCACTTACGCTGTAAGCATGAGGGTCGTTATGCTTCGCGCACCACGCTGCTCTTACGCTGTAAGCACAAGGGTCGTTATGCTTCACGAGCCACGCTGCTCTTACGCTGTAAGCATGAGGGTCGTTATGCTTCGCGCACCACGCTGCTCTTACGCTGTAAGAAGCAGGGTCGTTATGCTTCACGAGCCACGCTGCTCTTACGATGTAAGCACAAGGGTCGTTATGCTTCACGAGCCACGCTGCTCTTACGCTGTAAGCATGAGGGTCGTTATGCTCCGCGCACCACGCTCCTCTTACGCTGTAAGCAGCAGGGTCGTTATGCATCACGCGCCACGCTGCTCTTACGCTGAAAGCATGAGGGTCGTTATGCTTCGCGCACCACGCTGCTCTTACGCTGTAAGCAGCAGGGTCGTTATGCTTCACGCGCCACGCTGCTCTTACGCTGTAAGCACAAGGGTCGTTATGCTTCACGCGCCACTATGCTCTTACGCTGTTAGCAGCAATGTCGTTATGCTTCACGCGCCACGCTGCTCTTACGCTGTAAGCATGAGGGTCGTTATGCTTCGCGCACCACGCTGCTCTTACGCTGTAAGCAGCAGGGTCGTTATGCTTCACGCGCCACGCTGCTCTTACGCTGTAAGCATGAGGGTCGTTATGCTTCGCGCACCACGCTGCTCTTACGCTGTAAGCAGCAGGGTCGTTATGCTTCACGCGCCACGCTGCTCTTACGCTGTAAGCAAAAGGGTCGTTATGCTTCACGCGCCACGCTGCTCTTACGCTGTAAGCAGCAGGGTCGTTATGCTTCACGCGCCACGCTGCTCTTACGCTGTAAGCACAGGGGTCGTTATGCTTCACGCGCCACGCTGCTCTTACGCTGTAAGCACAAGGGTCGTTATGCTTCACGCGCCACGCTGCTCTTATGCTGTAAGCAACAGGGTCGTTATGCTTCACGCGCCACGCTGCTCTTACGCTGTGAGCATAAGGGTCGTTATGATTCACGCGCCACGCTGCTCTTACGCTGTAAGCAGCAGGGTCGTTATGCTTCACGCACCACGCTGCTCTTACGCTGTGAGCATAAGGGTCGTTATGCTTCACGCGCCACGTTGCTCTTACGCTGTAAGCAGCAGGGTCGTTATGCTTCACGCGCCACGCTGCTCTTACGCTGTAAGCACAAGGGTCGTTATGCTTCTCGCGCCACGCTGCTCTTACGCTGTGAGCAGCAGGGTCGTTATCCTTCACGCGCCACGTTGCTCTTACGCTGTAAGCACAAACGTCGTTATGCTTCACGAGCCACGCTGCTCTTACGCTGTAAGCAGCAGGGTCGTTATGCTTCACCCGCCACGCTGCTCTTACGCTGTAAGCAGCAGGGTCACGCGCCACGCTGCTCTTACGCTGTAAGCATGAGGGTCGTTATGCTTCACGCGCCACGCTGCTCTTACGCTGTAAGCAGCAGGGTCGTTATGCTTCACGCGCCACGCTGCTCTTACGCTGTAAGCAGCAGGGTCGTTATGCTTCACGCGCCACGCTGCTCTTATGCTGTAAGCAACAGGGTCGTTATGCTTCACGCGCCACGCTGCTCTTACGCTGTGAGCATAAGGGTCGTTATGATTCACGCGCCACGCTGCTCTTACGCTGTAAGCAGCAGGGTCGTTATGCTTCACGCACCACGCTGCTCTTACGCTGTGAGCATAAGGGTCGTTATGCTTCACGCGCCACGTTGCTCTTACGCTGTAAGCAGCAGGGTCGTTATGCTTCACGCGCCACGCTGCTCTTACGCTGTAAGCACAAGGGTCGTTATGCTTCTCGCGCCACGCTGCTCTTACGCTGTGAGCAGCAGGGTCGTTATCCTTCACGCGCCACGTTGCTCTTACGCTGTAAGCACAAACGTCGTTATGCTTCACGAGCCACGCTGCTCTTACGCTGTAAGCAGCAGGGTCGTTATGCTTCACCCGCCACGCTGCTCTTACGCTGTAAGCAGCAGGGTCACGCGCCACGCTGCTCTTACGCTGTAAGCATGAGGGTCGTTATGCTTCACGCGCCACGCTGCTCTTACGCTGTAAGCAGCAGGGTCGTTATGCTTCACGCGCCACGCTGCTCTTACGCTGTAAGCAGCAGGGTCGTTATGCTTCACGCGCCACGCTGCTCTTACGCTGTAAGCACAAGGGTCGTTATGCTTCACCCGCCACGCTGCTCTTACGCTGTAAGCAGCAGGGTCACGCGCCACGCTGCTCTTACGCTGTAAGCATAAGGGTCGTTATGCTTCACGCGCCACGCTGCTCTTACGCTGTAAGCAGCAGGGTCGTTATGCTTCACGCGCCACGCTGCTCTTACGCTGTAAGCACAAGGGTCGTTGTGCTTCACGCGCCACGCTGCTCTTACGCTATAAGCATAAGAGTCGTTATGCTTCACGCGCCACGCTGCTCTTACGCTGTAAGCATGAGCGTCGTTATGCTTCACGCGCCACGCTGCTCTTACGCTGTAAGCACAAACGTCGTTATGCTTCACGCACCACGCTGCTCTTACGCTGTAAGCATGAGGGTCGTTATGCTTCACGCGCCACGCTGCTCTTACGCTGTAAACACAAACGTCGTTATGCTTCACGCACCTCGCTGCTCTTACGCTGTAAGCAGCAGGGTCGTTATGCTTCACGCGCCACGCTGCACTTACGCTGTAAGCATGAGGGTCGTTATGCTTCGCGCACCACGCTGCTCTTACGCTGTAAGCACAAGGGTCGTTATGCTTCACGAGCCACGCTGCTATTACGCTGTAAGCATGAGGGTCGTTATGCTTCGCGCACCACGCTGCTCTTACGCTGTAAGAAGCAGGGTCGTTATGCTTCACGAGCCACGCTGCTCTTACGATGTAAGCACAAGGGTCGTTATGCTTCACGAGCCACGCTGCTCTTACGCTGTAAGCATGAGGGTCGTTATGCTTCGCGCACCACGCTGCTCTTACGCTGTAAGCAGCAGGGTCGTTATGCTTCACGCGCCACGCTGCTCTTACGCTGAAAGCATGAGGGTCGTTATGCTTCGCGCACCACGCTGCTCTTACGCTGTAAGCAGCAGGGTCGTTATGCTTCACGCGCCACGCTGCTCTTACGCTGTAAGCACAAGGGTCGTTATGCTTCACGCGCCACTATGCTCTTACGCTGTTAGCAGCAATGTCGTTATGCTTCACGCGCCACGCTGCTCTTACGCTGTAAGCATGAGGGTCGTTATGCTTCGCGCACCACGCTGCTCTTACGCTGTAAGCAGCAGGGTCGTTATGCTTCACGCGCCACACTGCTGTTACGCTGTAAGCATGAGGGTCGTTATGCTTCGCGCACCACGCTGCTCTTACGCTGTAAGCAGCAGGGTCGTTATGCTTCACGCGCCACGCTGCTCTTACGCTGTAAGCAAAAGGGTCGTTATGCTTCACGCGCCACGCTGCTCTTACGCTGTAAGCAGCAGGGTCGTTATGCTTCACGCGCCACGCTGCTCTTACGCTGTAAGCACAGGGGGTCGTTATGGTTCACGCGCCACGCTGCTCTTACGCTGTAAGCACAAGGGTCGTTATGCTTCACGCGCCACGCTGCTCTTATGCTGTAAGCAACAGGGTCGTTATGCTTCACGCGCCACGCTGCTCTTACGCTGTGAGCATAAGGGTCGTTATGCTTCACGCGCAACGCTGCTCTTACGCTGTAAACAGCAGGGTCGTTATGCTTCACGCACCACGCTGCTCTTACGCTGTGAGCATAAGGGTCGTTATGCTTCACGCGCCACGTTGCTCTTACGCTGTAAGCAGCAGGGTCGTTATGCTTCACGCGCCACGCTGCTCTTACGCTGTAAGCACAAGGGTCGTTATGCTTCACGCGCCACGCTGCTCTTACGCTGTGAGCAGCAGGGTCGTTATCCTTCACGCGCCACGTTGCTCTTACGCTGTAAGCACAAACGTCGTTATGCTTCACGAGCCACGCTGCTCTTACGCTGTAAGCAGCAGGGTCGTTATGCTTCACCCGCCACGCTGCTCTTACGCTGTAAGCAGCAGGGTCACGCGCCACGCTGCTCTTACGCTGTAAGCATGAGGGTCGTTATGCTTCACGCGCCACGCTGCTCTTACACTGTAAGCAGCAGGGTCGTTATGCTTCACCCGCCACGCTGCTCTTACGCTGTAAGCAGCAGGGTCGTTATGCTTCACGCGCCACGCTGCTCTTACGCTGTAAGCACAAGGGTCGTTATGCTTCACCCGCCACGCTGCTCTTACGCTGTAAGCAGCAGGGTCACGCGCCACGCTGCTCTTACGCTGTAAGCATAAGGGTCGTTATGCTTCACGCGCCACGCTGCTCTTACGCTGTAAGCAGCAGGGTCGTTATGCTTCACGCGCCACGCTGCTCTTACGCTGTAAGCACAAGGGTCGTTGTGCTTCACGCGCCACGCTGCTCTTACGCTATAAGCATAAGGGTCGTTATGCTTCACGCGCCACGCTGCTCTTACGCTGTAAGCATGAGGGTCGTTATGCTTCACGCGCCACGCTGCTCTTACGCTGTAAGCACAAACGTCGTTATGCTTCACGCACCACGCTGCTCTTACGCTGTAAGCAGCAGGGTCGTTATGCTTCACGCGCCACGCTGCTCTTACGTTGTAAGCATGAGGGTCGTTATGCTTCGCGCACCACGCTGCTCTTACGCTGTAAGCACAAGGGTCGTTATGCTTCACGAGCCACGCTGCTCTTACGCTGTAAGCATGAGGGTCGTTATGCTTCGCGCACCACGCTGCTCTTACGCTGTAAGCACAAGGGTCGTTATGCTTCACGAGCCACGCTGCTCTTACGATGTAAGCACAAGGGTCGTTATGCTTCACGAGCCACGCTGCTCTTACGCTGTAAGCATGAGGGTCGTTATGCTTCGCGCACCACGCTGCTCTTACGCTGTAAGCAGCAGGGTCGTTATGCTTCACGCGCCACGCTGCTCTTACGCTGAAAGCATGAGGGTCGTTATGCTTCGCGCACCACGCTGCTCTTACGCTGTAAGCAGCAGGGTCGTTATGCTTCACGCGCCACGCTGCTCTTACGCTGTAAGCACAAGGGTCGTTATGCTTCACGCGCCACGCTGCTCTTACGCTGTAAGCAGCAGGGTCGTTATGCTTCACGCGACACGCTGCTCTTACGCTGTAAGCATGAGGGTCGTTATGCTTCACGCGCCACGCTGCTCTTACGCTGTAAGCAGCAGGGTCGTTATGCTTCACGCGCCACGCTGCTCTTACGCTGTAAGCATGAGGGTCGTTATGCTTCGCGCACCACGCTGCTCTTACGCTGTAAGCATAAGGATCGTTATGCTTCGCGCACCACGCTGCTCTTACGCTGTAAGCACAACGGTCGTTATGCTTCACGTACCACGCTGCTCTTACGCTGTAAGCAGCAGGGTCGTTATGCTTCACGCGCCACGCTGCTCTTACGATGTAAGCAGCAGGGTCGTTATGCTTCTCTGAACCATAATATTTACATCGCAGCTGACCCCACTCCTCTGGACGTTGACCTCGCTGCGCATGCGTGCCATTGCATTGAGGTGTCGCCCTATTACCTTTCTTTTCAAATCGTGTTACAAACACAAAAATGGATGTTATATTCAAGGTAATCAACACTAATAATTTTCCTATTTGCATATTTTATGTATTTGGCTTCATCATTTACCCTTTGAGGTCCTCTGGCCATGATTTACACCAAAGTCGATCAATGCAGTTCAAGAATAACATAAATAACAGCACCAATCGTATTCATACCAGAAAAAAAGGAAATATTACACAGATACATTTTTTATAAAAATTATTCCGCAGCATGGGCGTGAAAAAATATAGTAGTAAAATACTTGCACCAACCTATAGTCTATTAATTGGTCTCCTTCTTCCACACCCTCCCTCTCTAGGACTTTAGTGAAATGCTCTAACAACATTTCCAATTCGAACTCCTTCAGCGGGATACCTGTCTTCTGCAAAATGTCCACAACAACACCAATGTCAAGTATTTGATCTTACAACGCTGGTATATGATTTAATATATCAATAGTTTCCATAGTTTCAATATTTTTTTGTCACAGAAATAAAAAGCAAGTACAACGTATCAACACATCATAAGCGTAAGTGACAAAAAGGAACTGACGTATGCGTCCACAACAAATTAAAAGATAATATATTACCCGGTTTTGTGGAAAACAAATGTGTGCAAAGTGCAATTTGTATAAACAATGTAAAACCGAGGGTTTCTCAATTTGAAATCATCATAAATGTCTTAGTTAGCTCTTACTGCTTCATTTGAATACATGTGTTATGGGTCTACGGCCATTGTAATTTCATCCCTTTCAGTCTTTCAGTGGGGCATTTAGAACTTGTGTTTTATTCTACTTTTATCTCTTTTTTTCGAATACCCACCAAGAGAAAATACAGATCGTATCTGAACACGTGTAAAGTAACAAATATTAAAAATTCACTGTGAACACTCTATGGCAAAACTACAGGATAGTCAGACATTAAACTACACTTTTGTTGAACGTTATGATTAGTAGGGCTTAAAGCGCTGAAATATGTGTGTATGAGCAATGGAGACCAGAGGGTTTTGTTCAATTTGATATCTTCATAAATGTGTTACTTTATATCTTCACGCTTCATTTGAATACCTATGATACAGGTCTACGTTCATTATAAATTGTTTTATCTTTCCGTGCGGGATCGACTTTAAACGTCAGAATCTGACGTCTATGGACGTCAGATTCCGACGTCAAAATTCGATCCCCGCGCTAAGAGGGTTAGTAATCCATCAGTAGGTAGGCATGTAGGTAGGCGTGTGTGATATCGTTTTGCTATTTGATAACATAAGCAATGATGATATATTTGACAGCCACCGGCATGATTTCACTGGCAATGACAATGAGAAACTGCCCAACTACGTGTGGAAAACCGTAAATCTCCTGGTGGTAAACCTCGTTACGTTGACCACTGTTAACAGCTCATTCATCTGTGTTTTTTTTACTTGCTTGATTGTTTATATTCACCATACGTCATGATGATATACGGTTTTTTCCTACAGTTAGGCCTACATGTGATTGACTTTAATGAGCTTTATAGTTCTTAGATTATCTATCAATTTAACCTCAAAAGCTCTAAATTAAATATTGTTTTCAGGGTCATACACCGTTTCAGTACGGTTCAAACGGTTTTCCAATTCAAGTAAATGTTACAATAAGCTTGGTGAATAGATCGAGAAAACCTTCAGGCCAATTAGCTTCAAATATATGCATGAATGGTATGCCAATTTCTACAACTCTATCTAAGTTTTTAACATGCAATGATATTATATTACTGATGATGTGGGCTGTGATGGGTGGAAACATAGTTGCTTTTTTTTGTGAAGCAAACCGGTCTTTAGAGTCATCTAAAATCCTTGTTGAAAACTCTTCTTTATGGTTATTTTGAATCTGAATTGCTACATTGGCATCCATATTCTGGATAACTTGTTCCAAGTTTGCGCAAAATGTAGGCTAAACGACCATGTCTACATATTCCTGGCTTCAACCACGCCCCCCCCCCCCCAGGACTATTTCCGTACCTCATATAATTTGACTCGATGAACATGTCACCATTACAACTACATGGATTATGGTGCATTATGTGTTCACCTTTCATGCACTGTTTCAAGATATCTGATGGCATAGCCTGCATATTTTGCAGATAACAAAAAACATCACGTGCATAGTCCAGATGCCCTAGCTGAATCAATCTGATTCTTGTTCAGCACGTACATTTATCATCATGATCATAACTGGTTTTATTAGGAGATCTACCCAAATCTTTGAAATTCTGCTCTTGTTGGCAATATCTGCCAACAGCTGCATCAGATCAGACACGCAAACCAGTTTAAATTTGTCAATGTCTTGATATATGGGAAGTGATGAACTTAAAGCCTGACAATATTTTGGAGAAAATAATTGTATTGGGACTATTATAGGCTATAATAAGGCCTAGATCAGTCTAGATTAGAGTCTAATACTATGCCTTCAAATATGATAGCCGTTGTAAAGTCAGTAGGCTTAGAAAATTGTATACCGGTACCAGGTACCTGTACCTAAACATTCTTCCAATGATGCAAAATGTGGGATTTATGCCCGAGTGAAGCTTCTGAATAAAACAAAAATGCCGGAAATGAGTTTCTCTTGTTTAATTTAGTTGAAAAAGTGGTATTATGCATATTTGTAGGGCCGAAAGTGAAAAAGTTACATTTTTACTATGGATATTGGCGGCCATTTTGAAAAAACGTGAATAACTAAAATCGCACAAGGATGACACCTCCACACCCTCTGGATTCTTTAAGTGGTGGGGTCTGGACAACAATATTCTGCAAAGAAAAAACTATATACTCCAAGTCCAGGTTAGAGCAAAATAAGGGAATTGGCTGCCGGACTATGAATGGATGAATGGATTTTGAAAACACACTGCCCTTAAGGCCCAGTCACACATACCATCACGCACAAAAAATGAATAATTTTGGTCAGTGCGTTGTGATTTGCTGGGCGTGCGTCAGAATTCGTTGATGATTTGACAAGATCGTCCGATGAACGTTATCCATTTATCGTGTGCGTCAACCTCAGCGCACATTTTCTGCATGTTCAAAATGTGAGCGTTTCTCCACGTGTGATTGTAGACGCCAGAAAAACGTTAGACCAGCGCCAGTCTAACGCTAGGCACAAGTAGAGTACACGCTCTAAATTCGTTGTGTTTTCGTTGACCGAGGTCTGTCCCAGTCACACATAAACGACGCACAGTCACCGCATAAAAAATGAAAAGTAGCAAGTCTGGATTGTGAAAAACGTCGCAAGCTGGTAGCTAATGCACAGCGTGTTTTCAACGCAAATGGCGAATGAACAGCGCTTTGCTAACGCGTTGGACGCATACAGTGCGCATTAAACCCTAAAATGCTAATGTCGACGATTATAGTAAATTTTATCAGTTTGTTTTGAACATGTGTAACCATTTAAAAAAAAGTGTCTTAAATTCATGACAACAATATATGTTTGGACGTAATTTTGACAAATTAAAAGCAAATTCTGCACTTAAAGCCGTGTATCGTGTGAAACACCACCTCAAATGATTAAAAATAAAATGTCATTATCCAGAGCTCCAAGGATTAGGCTGCAGAAATAATATAGTCACAGCATGTTGCTCGAGCGCTAAGCGAACTGCTGGCGTGTTCCCAGCGTTTGCTTTGAGCGCTCATGCAGCGCTCATGCAGGCGCGTTGCCCACTACTGCCGGGCGCCCTCAACAGGCAGCCATGTGATACAAAGCAAACGTATTTGGCGTTGATATAACGTTGTTCTAGCGCGCCTTACGTGTTGCTGGCGGTCTTCTGGCGAGTACATTTATGTGTTCATATGCGTTCAATATTTTGAACATACCCAACTTCCTTTGGCGATTACACCGCGCACAAAAATATGCGCAACGTTAGTGCAGCGCCCTCTACGAACCAGTAACAACTGACGCACGACCGACGCACGAAAGACGCTCTGGCAAAAAATGATTAAGTCTCAGTGCGTGGGTCGTGCGTCGACTTTGTGTGACTGAGCCTTGCGGTCCAAAAAAAGTGCTGACACTGAGCGCGCATTATAACGGCCATCCAACGTGTTCCTAACGTATGTTCAGTGAACATATACCGTATATGGGGCGTGTTGAATGCTTTCTGACTTATGCTTAGGTCACAATTAGTCTGAGTCCTGACAAGGTTTTGTATGCACTTTATTTAGGAGAGGCTAACTCAACTGTTTTAGACTAATTCGACCCCAAGGAACAACATGGGATGTATGCCAAATTCTCTATCCGGGACGAACAGTCTGAAAAATGCCCTCTCTTTTCGAAAAATGTGTATTATTTATCGCTAATGCTGTTTTTACATATTCAACTATATATTCTTATTTTGTCTTGCAGTTTATGTTCTGAGACATTTGAATTATGTAAAATGTCCATGTTTGTCATTTCTTAAAATATTTTTTTTCGGGGGGGGGGGGGTATTAATTGAATTTTTTTACTAAAAAAATATGTTTCTTTTCATCGCGAATGCCGATTTTACTTATTTAGCTATATAATATAATCTTATCATGCAATTTATGTCCTGTGACACTTATGCTATGCTGAATATCCTTGTTTCCTAGTTTATAGAATATAGTTAGATTTCTTTTGAATTTTTTATATATTTTGTGTATGAAAATAATCTTTCCATATTGTAGTTTTCCGCCAATAATGGCCACTCTCTGCTGTTTGGTGCGTCGAGTCTAGTCGCCAGTCCGCTCTCACAACATCTGACAATTTTAACCATATCCTGGTCTGTGTATGATCAAACCATCTAAAGACTGCCCCCCCCCCCCCTCTATAGCCGTGCACTGCAGATGCATGTTCACTCAGGAATCTGTAGCATATCAGTCTGGGCTCTAAGTTTAGTTGAGTTCATACTGCTTGAATCAGCCCCGATCTGAGAATAGAGTGCTGTAAGACAGACACTATATTAATTTCATCAAAGATTCGTGTAGTTTATGTAGTAATCATAGATATCAATGCAACAACAAAGTCGTAAAATCTCTTTTCATGTGCATGCATGTTCAGTGCACATTTCCTCACAAAGTCGATGAGAATTGTGATTTGCATTGTTGCATATTGCAATAAAAACTTTATTATTATTTAAATTTAACGCAATCAGCCTCACCTTCCTTCATGTAGCCCAACAACTGATCTATTTTCAAGTGTTATAACATCTATTACTTGTAAGAACAGGATTAATTTTGTGCACCTTTAAAAAGGACATCATAGTCACAAATGTGTCATTACTGGGAATAAAGTCATGGTAAAGTGATAGATACAAAAATACCCCACGCGTAGCTCATTTGTTAAATCTTTGATGATTGGATATAAATCAGAAAATTATGCATCTAGAAAAAACAATAAATGTGAAAAAAGTTTGTATTGAAATAACCATGACTTGAACCTAAGTAGGCTCAAATGCATTCAAATTTGTGAAGATTATGAATGGCATATAGGGAGCAGCTCTTATCAAAGTTAGAAGTGGAACAATAGCTTTCACTCAAAAAAAAAAGGATGCAGTACTTAGCGCTGTTGCAAATCATTAAACTCCATAAAAGATGAGATTGATGGAGAACTATCACTTCAATCACCATTTTATTAATCCAAATAGTTGTGGCCATATTAAAAGAATAACTTGATGAAGGTGTTGGCTTGTATGAAGGAAGATGAAGCTGATTGTATTAAATATTCGAGGATCGAATCAGAAAAAAATGATATCGATATACTCATTCAACCATCACCTAAATCGAACTCATTGACATGATCACATCGCTACAGCATTATATTGCCTGCCACCTCAGCGTTTGTCTTGGTTGACAAAGAAGGTTTTTTGAAGAAAAGGGTCAGGTCACAACTGAAGTCCAAACGTCTAAAGGTATGTCCACAAATAAATCAGCAAGGGTATGAAACACCTTGAAAAACCAACGCTATTGTTAGGGACTTTATGGCCTGTGTTAGAAAAAATCACTGAAGAGGCCGAGTACACCTGCAAAGACGTTGATGTTCCATTGACATCTCTGGTTACTATAAAAGCTGGACACAACTATGACTAAATCCTTCTATTGTTTGACTTTTATACAGATGACAAGAGAGAGGGAAAGTCGTTCTGTAAAAAGTATTAATCAGAGAATGCTCAGTGGCTTACTAACAATTACAACGCTGCACACGAGATATCACTACAGGCTTGTGAACTGTACGACATATGTGTGGAGAATGACATCAATCTAGGCCAAAGCAGGTTCGTCAACAGGGAGCCGGGCTGCTGAGGGACTAGGGTGGAAAAGCCAGGTCAAATAGGTGAGATTTAAGTAATTTACGGAATGTTAAGATTGTTTTGGCATTACGTATTGGCACAGGCAGGGCGTTCCATAAGGCCGGACCAGATATAGAGAAAGCTCTTGACCCAGTCTTAGTCTTTATACGAGGAACAACAAATCTATTCGAATTAGTGGAGAGTAGATATTTTGAGCATTACGGCCGAACAAGTAAATCAGCCAGATATGCAGGTTGGTTTTCTTTCAGGGTTCGGAAAGTTATTGAGCATATATTAAAATGAATGCGAAACTTGACAGGAAGCCAATGTAATCGTTTTAGAATTGGAACGGAACGACTAAATCGTGGGACATTGGTTACCACTCTTGCAAGGCAGTTTTGAACGCGTTGTAATCTAGCGATATCCTTTTCTGGCATATTGTGAAAAAGTGAGTTAAAATAATCTAACTTACTACTGACGAGTGCCACTGCAATTTGCTTGGCAAGATCTAAAGATAGACTTTTTCGAATTCGACGCAGGTCACGGATATGATAGAAGCATGCCCCACATGTTTGGGATATGTGTTTTCGGAAATTCAGGCTACTGTCGAATAGTACACCAAGATTTTTAGCTGATGTAGATGAATTTGTTTCTTGACCTAGAAGTAAGCATGGGAAATTATTCAAGAATTTTTCTCGCTGAAGTTTGGTCCCAATAAGAAGAAATTCTGTCTTGCTAGGATTAAGCTTCAGCTTAGATCCTGTCATCCAGGCCGACACACCCATTAAACAATGTTGCAACTTCTCAAGAGATTCCTTAGCGTTTGAAACTGATAGAGACATGTAAATTTGAGTATCATCGGCATAAAGATGGTGGTTTATGTCAAAACTAGAGATAATAGCGCTGAGTGGTGTAGTGTATAAAGTAAAAAGCACTGGTCCTAGCACAGAGCCCTGTGGAACTCTATATAATAGTGTGACTTTATCTGAGAAAGTTTCTTTAATTTTTACGGACTGGAGCCTATTTTGCAAATAAAAAGGAAACCAAATTTGAGCCTGGCCAGATATTCCATACAATCAGAAAGTCTATCTGTTAATGTAGCATGGTCAATGGTGTCGAAAGCGGCCGAGAAGTCAAGCAAGGTTAGAGCCGTAACTTCACCCTTGTCCATACTAATAATGATATCGTTATGTACTTTCAGTAGAGCCGATTCTGTAGAATGATGTTTCCTGTAGGCCGATTGTAATGGATTACATAGATGGTTATTTTTTATATGAGCTTGCAGCCCATTGGCTACTTTCTTTTCTAAGATTTTAGAAATGAAACTTAAGTTTGATACAGGCCTGTAATTTTTCAGCTCGTTTTTAGGAAGAGATGTTTTTTTCAGGAGTGGTCTTACATGAGCTTCTTTGAAATTTTGAGGAAATGTACTTGTTTCCATTGAAATGTTAATTATGTCAGTGATGGGAGTTATTAATATGTCAAGACAATTTTTCAACACGCTTGTAGGAATGGGATTTAGCTTTTGTCATCATTCTATTACACAGGTGGCATTGCTGTTTGTAACGAGAACGATCTAGATGTGTGCGAGATCTGCGCCATGTTCGTTCGAGATTGTGGCGAAGGGTTTTAACCTTCATTATTTCCGGAGTCATCCATGGAGTTGGTGGTTTTCTGGGCAGAGTCTTTGTACTTACAGGAGCGTGTTTGTCTAAAATAGAGCTAAGAACAGAATCATACTGCTGACATAGTGCCGAGAGATCTTTCTCCGGTTTCTTTATTAGATCCGAGCTGAGAATATCTGAATGAAACGATTCATAATCAATTTTGTTTATTTTACGAAACGATATTTTTTCTTTGTTCCATTTCGTCTTACAACAGTCAATTTCTGATATGACCGCAAAATGGTCCGAGATACCTGCTGCCGAAAAAAACTGATTTGATACAATTAGAAATGCGTTTGATGATTAGCAGATCTAGCCAATGACCATGAACATGAGTTGGAAAATTAACATGCTGCTTCAGATCGAAACATGTGAGGATTTCATTGAATTTGTTGGTGTTTCCATTTGAGTTATCTAGATGTAAGTTGAAATCTCCCAATATATACAAATTGTCGTGCAGTGAAATTATGTTCTCTAGTAGATCTTGAAATTCATCAAAAAATTAACATGTACCGTTTTGAAGCCTATACAGGCAGACAACGAAACCACTGAACGAATTGTTTCCGATACGTGCAGAGATCGCTTCGAGCGTTTTAAATGATGGCAGAGGGTGAATGTCAGTTTTGAATTGGTCAGAGACTAGTATGCCTACACCTCCTCCAGCCCGCTGACCTGCGCGAGGTTCGTGACAAAACGAATAGCCAGGAGGTGAGATATCAGCTATCGTTGATTTCGTTTCATCATGTTTTAACCATGTTTCTCTCACTGCCACAATGTCCAAATTTGTAGACGTTACATATTCGGAGAAGGGGGCAGTTTTAGGTTTGATTTTTGCAATTTTGATTCTTTCATTTGGGCCGGAGGGACCCGGATTTAAGCTGACATCTCCTGCAAGTAGAAGTAAGATGGCCAATTTAAAAGATGGTCGAGACTCGAGAAGGTGGTAGTGGAAGTAATTTCCGCTTGAACCATACATTTAAAAGAGGTAATTTTGCTTTGACCAAATTAGAGAACATGATGTTTGTTAATGATGGAGGCTGGTGACAATTTGTTTCAAATATTGTTGAGCCACAGGAGGCCACTTGATCGTCCTTATGTATAAATGACACTGCTGTTATGAAAAGAGTGAATATGAAAAAAGAAGACATGATCTTAGGGATGGGTCGGTGTTTAAAAAATGTGTTGATTGGCGGCGGCTGCAATGCAATCTGGGATACCTGCGGAGAGGATGGTTATGCCTATTAAATGTGTATGGTTTGATCGTCAGACATGGGTCGTGTCAGATGAACATGCTTTGCTATTCTTCTCTTAACTACACACATGATGCAGCTGATGATGGGATAGTGTTCCGTGAACATTATCATACAATTTTTCTTTAGTTCACAGTGCAAGGTATACATCTGCTATTTCCCTATACACACAGGTGTATGTGTATGCTTAATGTACAGCATCACTGTCTGTTAATTGGAGACGGATTGAACTCAAAGAGCTTTGGGTTGTGCACAATGAACATCTGATAAGAGAATTGTTACCAGTCTATGATATTTAGTAGGTTTACAACATTGGGGATGAGCTGCATGACACATTTAGACATGCAGAAATACATGACATATTCATAGCACTGGGGGATGAACTTACAAAATGTCTTACAGCACTCCATTCTCACCGGGTTTGATTCGACCAGTGAGATCTCAATTAAATTTAGAGCCTAGATTGATATTCTACTGATTCGTCAGTGCACATGCATCTGCAGTGCATGGCTGTTGGGGGGGGGGGGGGTTTAGGCCTAGATACTTTTGTTTGGGTTTGCTTGCAATCAATCGCCGCAAGGATGTTATGGTCTGACCATCCACACACCAGGATATGGTAAAGATTTTCAGATGCCGTGAGAGCTGACTTGCGACTACTCTTGACGTACCAAACCGCAAACAGTGGCGATTATTGTCGGGAAGCTACAATATGGGCAGTGTCTGTTAGTGAGCGAACATAACTGCATGTGAGAGTGAAGACTGATATGTGCAGGCCGACAATATAATTAATTTCCCGTGTAGGGCTCACCCAGCTGATACGAATAGCAATAGAAATGGCATATATATTTTTGGTCAAATGTCTAAAACCATCAACATTTTCTGGCATTAGTTGAATTGTGCTACGATTCTTTTCATACTAATTATTGCCCTTCATGTGGACCTTTACGTCTAGCTTCTACACTTATTTAGAAATAAAACAAGCATAATTTTGGTTATATAATCACAGCAAATCATGACTTCTTGAAATTGACAGGTTAAATGTGTATGGCTGTCACTTTCCTGTACTTGCAGCAAATGTGTTGCATGAATGAATCTCCGTGCGGTATGGAGATTCGTTGTTGTAAGTACCGCTAGCGTAAGTGAGGGAGCAACCAATAAAACCCTATCACTGAATAATCATGCCTCGCAATCACTGGATAAGCCTGGATATCTAAAACAAATTGTGATATAGTGTGATTATCTGATTTAAAAATATTCCTTATGTCACATCATCATGTACCTCATAATAACTTTTGATAAAAAGAAAACCGTGTTTTTCACAAAAAAGTCAAAAATTATTTTCATACACAAAATATATGAAAAATCTAAAAATATTCAATAAACTGTAAAACATGGATATTCTAAATAACCTTAGTGTCACAAGACATAAATTGCATGATAAGATTATAATAAATAGCTGAATAAGTAAAATCTGAATTCGCGATGAAAAAAATTTGTTTTTTTGAAAAAAAGTCCAAATGATACGCAAAAAAAACCCAATTGAAATCTAAAAATATTCTAGAAACTGACAAACGTTGACATTTAGCATAATTCAAATGTCTCAGAACATAACCTGCATATTAAACTGAGAATATATAGCTAAAAATGTAAAATCGGCATTCGCGATAAAAAATACGTGTGTTTTTTCGAAAAGAGATCGCATTTTCGTCCCGGATAGAGAATTTGGCATACATTCCATGTTGTTCCTTGGGGTCGAATTAGTCTAAAACAGTTGAGTTAGCCTCTCCTAAATAAAGTGCATACAAAACTTCCTCAGGACCTCCACTAAATTAGCCCGGGCCCCGTCCGGGCTGTGAGCACGGCCGTGATCAAAGTCCCCGGCGGGCCCGGGCACTGTGGTCATGATCAAATCGTGTGTTTAAAAGATACTCTGGCGGGTACCGGCGGGTGCCCGGTCGTCTATCAGAGGAACCTTGTCCTCATGTTTTTAAAACGTTACCAGGGCACGGCCGGTGCTCGTAGGTATCCCTAACGGGACCCGACCGGGGGCCGTAAAGTGTAAGGTATATCGGGCGGGCACATTTTCTTGGTGCACACATATGCCGTGACCCAAACTGTTCAAATTCGTGGGATAATAATGACTGTTACTGCCGCCTCCTATACTGCTGTTGTTGCGTATGACCGATTAGCGCCGCATGAAAAACGTACAAAAAAAAAAATATGTCAAAGTTGTCAATATGTAAACGGTCAATAAAACATTAATAGGGGCATGTTCCTATCAATTTTTTTTTTTATCAAAACACATTCTCCAGGAGATGCAAGCTGCTGGCAATATAATATTGGCCGGCCCCGGTGGCTCATTCGGTCCAGTTGTGGCTAGAAACTGGTTTCGAATCCCGGCCGGGTCGGATGTGTGTCATCAAGGTTGTGCATATACAGTGCTCCAAACTGTTCAAAAGCTTGGAGTGCGCAGTGTTGTCTATGGTACTGTGCACTATAGAGAACCCTTGAAGTCATTCGATAGGAGTAGTAGTCCAGGCTGTTAGGGTAAAAATAGAGCGAGTGTGTGCAATTTTGGAAGAAATTAAAAAATTTTGCCCAGATGATCACTAACATGTACTCTTTCGATCCTGATATAGCGCAGTCAATTCTGACCCGATTAACACCTAATTGACACCTAATTAGTATCCATAATTAGCAAAACCACGGGAAAATCCGGAAAAAAAAAATCTCAAGAATCGGAGGATCGATTTTAATCTAACAGCTTTAAGTTGATGGCATAGCGTAATCTGTATCTCCAAAACCAGGATCATTATGGTCTAGATAAGTGATCTACTCATGGGTCGGCTGTACCGCATGCCTCATGTATAAATCGTCATTATAAGGAATAATTCAGTTTATTTCATTCAATTTCTTTTAAAACATTCCTAATGGTGTTCCACATGTTATGTATCATTTCATATAACATAAAGGTCAAGGTTAAGTAAACTTCAAGGTCAAAATTAAAGTGACATTAGGAATAGATTTGAGACCAGATGATTTCCTTTTCGCCGTGCTACCTTCAGACGCACGAAAATAATCAATCGTTCAATTTTAATTATATGACTGGGTCAGTGTCAATGTAAAAGTGAAATTTAGTCTAAGCAATTGATATTTGTAGGGCTCACGTCCATGGCAAAATATCACATATTTTGAACCGACTTGTCAAACACGATCAATGATGCATAAAACATTCATTAGAAAGCATTACCCTGCTAGAACCTCTCACTTCGACGTCTTTTTCCTTTGTCTTGGACGAGGGTGGCGGGGTAACAGAACGTCCATAGCATGCAAAATAAGCCACGGTAATAGTCGGAATACACACCTCGAACAACACTTATTTTAAATTCGTAGGTTTTGATTTGTCAGTCTCACGTTGAATTAGTGTGATCTGGGATCCACAACATGTAGGCCCCTACAACGAACTATAGAGATACCAGGTCAGCAAGAGAGAATCCCCACTGGTGAACGGAGAAATGTTTATAGTATTTTGGCATGCCAGTGTTAAGGTTACACAAACTGAATATCACACCACGGCCACACAACCTCAACTGCTTGAGAATAGGTGTCTAGCCTGCTTCATTTTCTATAAACCCACATGAGATGGATGGGACCAAAGACCGAGCACATTCATAAGTAGCCTTCTGGGTAGTGTTCTATGGGTGCTGGACGATGGCGAAATAAACAAAGACACTCTGGATAAGATTGTTTTGCATTCTTGAAAGATGACACGGTTTTGAATAAAAAGACATAACAAATTTTTCGACGATTTTGGTGTCATCAATGGACACTGAGCCAAGTCCTACATACTGGACTGCAGAGGGATGTGGTGGGGGTAAAATAAGCTGACTATTTCTATTATGCTGACATTTTATCTATCCTGCCATGAAAGAGGTTTTGTCATATCCCATGTAATAAAATGGAATGTAGAGAGAACACGCATCATGGGATATGACATATCCTGACATGTGTCGTGTAGGCCTAATGCTATGTAGCGGAAAGTCGTGTCCACTCCAAGCGTTACATGCATCTTGGCAGAATTGACCACTGTTTATTTTTCATTTTCATAAATAGAGATAATACGTTTTTTCAAATAATTATTAGAGCTAGGGAAGCTAAGAATAAAAAAAAAGATGGCTTAATTACTCTATAATATATCCCACTTTCTATGAAGATTGTCTTTTTTATGGGTGTTAATTAGCTTTTCCCGCACACCCGTCTCTAACAACACCATCACACTTTATAGAAGAGAGTTCTCGCTCAACATAAGGAGAATGACAGTACTTGGTACCAGAGTTGGGGTCAATTCCTTTTTATCAATTCCAAATTCCATTCCAATTCCTTTTTATCAATTCTTGAGTCAATTCCAATTCCTTTGGTGTTAAGAAAAGTCAATTCCAATTCCTAAAAAGTCAATTCCTTATCAATTCCACCCAAAAATGAGACTTTTAATACAAATAGAACAGTTGTATAATAACTTGACATGAAAAAAATAATGACACCTGATATAAAATAAAATACATTTTATTTATTATCTTGTAAACATATTTAAACATGTACACTTACTAGACTTTAATATTAGTAGGGCGGAGTACATCTTTAATACCTGATGTAGGGGTTGTACTCGTGTGGACGCGGATGTGAGCGCGTTATTTCTATAGACTAACGCCACAATTGCCATCAACACGGTAGTGTAATTAACACAATGTCTCGCGACAAGCCGTGCTACTTAAAACTCTGATAAGTCTGACCCTGTGTTGGCTACGGTGTGTCGACCCACACCTCACTCAAATAAACTCGTATTAAAAATAAAGCAGCGTAGGATCTATTGTTGTATTTCAATTGATGCAATTATTCACATTATTTATTTTCCGATTATACTATTTTTTATTATATAATTCTAGCATGTGGCGATTAAATATACCCTAAGAAAATATATCAGGATAACCTCTAGGGCACAAAAGGCATATTAGAGAAGTAATCAAAGGGTCAATTAGAGCGCTTGGCTACGTTGCATAACATCATTCCTACTAGCACTGGATGTTATCCCAATTTTGCCTTAATGCTGCCCCACCGTCTTCAGCGTTTTTCCAATGTTTACTCAGCATTGGCTCAACGTCTGTTGGAAACGCATTCGTCTCAAGATCCCGAAATTTCTTTTGTTCTACTAACTCTAGGGACAAGCGATAGTTATGTTCTAAGCCATTCATTCACCTAAGTCTAATCACGACTCGTGATTGTTTTATAAACTATAGACGTCCAAATGACAAAAATATAACAAATACGAGAACTAAAATTATGCCCATGAGACAAGCATTACTTTTTAAATACAATTGTTAAAAAATGCTGTTAAGTGACACAAAAGTGGTAGTTAAACAGTGTGATCATGCTTGCGCGAATACATGTATAAAAGGAAAACATTAATAAAATAATAGTACAATTATTTCCAGAACTTTAAGCCAGCAAACACGAAACATTGCCCCAATGTTGATATATTGTTGGCTCGTCGTTTGCGCTGATGGCACAACATCAAACCAGCGCCGGCTCGGCGTCTCATTTTGCTGATAATTCAGCCACTCGATGGTAATTCTCTAACACTATATATACAGTAGGTGTTGACGCTAGTTGAGTTGTCATGAGTCGCACTTTTCGGCAAAACTGTTACCGGCTGGTTACACCAGTCCGCGGGAGTAAATCAAACTTGGTGTATACAAGTACCAACAAGTAACAAGTATATACGCACACACCAATCTCTGATTGTTAGATTGAATTGCTCCAAATGAAATAAGTCGGGCTTTAGGCCACCTTTGTGCACATATAGGCTAAACTGGGCCAGGAGAACCTCCTGAGGATGGTGAGATGATTAAGATGACACTGTTCTCCAGACACAGGATTCGAAATTCGAGCCCTGGCGGTCTGAGGCCGAGCACGCTACCTCTCGGTCACGGAGGCTCCCCATAATACTGACTTTCACACGTGGATGGGGAAGAGACAATTTTGTTTCTTTCAAACCGCCGAGACCGGGAACCGAACCCCGAACTCTGGCGTGAAAGGCAGCGGTGCTAACCACTACCCTAGGGCCCCCGCTCCAACTTAGCAGGAGCAATCTTGTTACAAATATTATTTGGATTACACATTATATTCTTATTTAATCTTCATGGCCATTAGTCATTTAAATGAGTATTTTAACATACCTTAAATAAAAGCTTTTAACATAATTTAGGCACCAGGCCAATATAAGTTTATTATTATTATTATTATTATTATTATTATTATTATTATTAATCACATATACACATATCAATCAACATAGATCAGGTAAAATTCTGCTGCAATGACAAAAGTGATGATCACTCATGCGTTTAATAGCGCTTAAAAAATAAACATGGTTAAAAAAAGTCAATTTCTTTATCAATTCCGGGCATATTTTGTCAATTCCAATTCAATTCCAATTCCTTTTTTTTCAATTCCAACTCCTAGTCCAATTCCTGGAATTGAGTCAGGAATTGAGTTCAATTCCCATTCAATTCCGGAATTGACCCCAACTCTGCTTGGTACATAATCATAGAAATTTTATACATTGTATATATTGTATGTTGGTGTTGCGTGAACCATTGCAGCCCAATGCCCGATAACATAGCATCGACTCGTTGAGGAATGTCTTGATATGATCACATGCACCATCATCTAAACTGGCAACTAAGATGGATTTATGTTCCTCTCATGTCAGTCTTGGAAAGCTTTGTATCTATTTTAATACTTAAAAAGCTGCTCAACAGTGCTTTCGTGAAACTAAAATGCAATGTACATCTTCAATATTAGCTATAACTCATTGCTTGGCAAGAAAAGTTTATCACATCTTCTGGAGATTGGAGGAGAGGTGGAAGCTGTTGAACATATCAACGAGTATTTAAACATTGGCTGTGTAGTTTCTTTGGGTGGTTTGTTAGATTAACATTAGAGCGCTTTGACATGTTAAATGTTTGAATACTTTTTTCCCCACTCATAAGCAATACAGACCCTTTCTCCTCATCCTGCAATGTCAGTATGCATAGTAAGGACACATTCTTTATCGAGGCTGATTGGTACACAATTATCCTTCAAGCGTACTTTGTTCGTCTAGATCAGTTATTATTAGAAACAATTTGAGATTTCAAACAATAATAACTGTCCTTGCAGGTCTGGATCAGAAATCAATATTATGAACCGAGAATCACCGAGCATAATGACAATTATCAAGAATGAAACACAAAGACTCAAATTAAGCGATGCACAAATTCGAGTAGCATTTCCAGTTTTAGTGCTGTTTTCCAGAGCCTGTAGTAGCTATCATTTTTGCTTTTCAGCAGTGAATAAATATGCACAATATTGACAAAGGTCCGAGGAGGATAATGTTACTTGTTTGAATAACCAATATTTTGCTTCATCGATTGTATCGTTGAATTGACACGTTCACCAGGTGGGCTATTTTGCCATTCATGTATGCCCTACAAGTATCAAATGTATTTTCTTATTGCTTCCCGTTGAAATAAACCCCAGCATATAGTTAAAAGTTCCAAATATATTTCGAATATTACCTTGACTTGACCTTGAAGTTATTTATTGACCTTGACCTTTATGCGATATATAATAGTGCATAGCAGTTTGTACACCATTAAAATACACAGTGTTTTAAAAAAATCAACTAAAATCATAACGTTGATCCATTTACGAGACAAGTGCAAAAGAGACAACTTATGGGTGGACCACTTGTCCAAACAATTATGACCCCAGTTATTAGATAAATACTCCATTAAACTCTCAAACGAAAGGTTACAGATGATTGGGTTTTTTAAATAATTATCAAGTAATTTTAAATAATTTAAAAAAAATTAAATGCGAAATTTAATGTCCGAAATTTTCCAATTTTCCTCGATTTTGACTTTGACCTCGACACATCAGGTGACCTTGACAATGAATAATCTCAAAAATATTTTTGTTGTGTCAATTATCCTTCAAACAGATAACAGAACTTGAAATCATTAAAATCGACCCACCGATTCTTGAGATATTATTTTCTCCAGATTTTTTCAAGAATTTGCTAATTACGGATACTAATTACATGTTAATTAGGTGTTAATCGTGTCAGAATCATCTGCGCTATATCAGGATCGAAAGAGTACATGTTACTGATCATCTGGGCAAAAAATGGTAATTTCTTCCAAAAGTGAACAAAGAAACCCCTAACCTGCTAACAGTCTGGACTATAGAGTATAGTCCCGACTTCGGGCTTCCTTCTGTCGCGATATTGACATGATTGTGCAGAAAGCGACGTAAAGCAATATTCACTCTACTGACGATATTCATTTAACTGTATGGCCGCAGGTTTAGGCTTGTAGCATCCCGACACCGTTACAACGTTGGCCGTACGACATTTCTCCCAGAGCAAAAAATTAAATCCTGCAAGACGAATGTGGTCGATTCAACGCTGTACTGGCTCTAAGAGCCTGTTACGAACAATACGAGACTCTTTTAGAGAGTTGAACACCACGAAGACTTCAAATCTTTCATCAGGATGGATCTGTTGATCTGTGATGCAAGTTGATTCAAGTGACAAACCCAGTTTGTAAAATGAGAACTTACCTAAGTTTGTTGATGGATTGGTTGATTTATTTATGGATTTATTTATTGAACATTGATCAATTCGTATCTCGTTAACTATGATCCCGGCCTGGAGTTTATTAAAGGATCCCGACCGGGACCCGTTCGGGCATCGAAAGGGCACCGGCGGGACTCCGCCCGGGTCCCCTATAAGCCGAGTCAGGACCCCACAGGCTCCCTCTCGGGAACCGTAGGGGGTCCGGCCGGGTACCCTGCGTGCTTTCCTTCAAAATTTGTCCCCGTGTCCCTAGCGGATCTCGGCAGGGGCCCCGCCGAGCGCCTGCCGGGCAGTTTACGGGCTTGATCCGTGGTTTGTTTATCGCCGGGGCCCGGGTTGCTTTTAAGTTAGAATTAAAAGTAACCCGGGCCCGTGCGGGGTGAAAAAAATGGACGGCACATGGTCGGGGTCCCGCCGGGTCCCGTGCGGGACGACCAAAAGAAGACCAAAACAGCCCGGGAACTGCCCGGGAAGGCCCCTTTTGTGAATTGTGACCAAGACATTATTCGTGCGTCGCGCTGGCGATGTGCGGTGTATTCGTTAACTTTGTCGCGCTGCTAACGCGCCACGCTGTGTCGAAACGCTGTGTATTCGCTGATTTATATACCTGATTTATTTATAACACGCTGTATATTCGTCTTAAACTCGCTGGCTCTTCTCATATCCTGACAAAATTCATGACGCACAACGACGCACTGCTCTAATTTTTTTGTCACTCAAGGCGTGGGCTGTGCATCGTGTATGTGTGACTGGGGTATTACCTAACAACATGCCAAGTTTCAAACCCTTGTCACCAAGAGCACGATTTTTTCAAATTTTAGCGTATTTCTCTCCCGCAAGGGCGGGGGCCCTAGGGTAGTGGTTAGCACCGCTGCCTTTCACGCCAGAGTCCGGGGTTCGGTTCCCGGTCTCGGCGGTTTGAAAGAAACAAAATTGTTTCTTCCCCATCCACGTGTGAAAGTTAGTATTGTGGGGAGCCTCCGTGACCGAGAGGTAGCGTGCTCGGCCTCAGACCGCCAGGGCTCGAATTTCGAATCCTGTGTCTGGAGGACAGTGTCATCTCAATCATCTCACCATCCTCAGGAGGTTCTCCTGGCCCAGTTTAGCCTATATGTGCACAAAGGTGGCCTAAAGCCCGATTCATTTCATTTATTTTTCTCTCCCGCAAATACTCGATTTCTGGTGAATTTCACGTTCTTTTTTAAAACGCATTTTTCGAAACTTTAAAAAAAAATCCCAGCTTGCCACTGTCGAGAAATGAGATCAGCATACACCAAAATCGTTGAAAAAACATTCAAAACGCTTTTAACATAAAATGACGAAATCACCTTAAATAAGCACAAAATCTGAGATTGGGACTAGACTAATATCTCAGCTCATTTTTTTGAAGTATGAAGTTATGTAATACCACTTTTAGTATGTTTTGCGACATGATAAGTCAGCTTTGGGGTTCATTGAAATGATTTGAGGTTTTTTAGAAGTCAAAGGTCATGTCCAAGGTCAAATGTGTTTAATTTACTACAATATATCATAATAGTAAAAAAACTGTCTGTAAACAATTTTTCAGTTTTTAAAATTTGGCATGGTGCTAGGTATGAGAAATGTGTTTCCAAAAGCCATCGCCAAAAATGGTTATGACCTCTGTTTACCCCTGAGTAAAATTCAAAATGGCCGCCAAAACGGCCGTCAAAATTAATAAATGTAATATATTGGCTCTTATTTGAAGCAGAGAATAATGTAATGTCATTTTTGCCATGTATTACGGTATGGCAAATCTGTCCCCGGGGTCATTGTAATGCCTCCTATGTTTTTTTTCAGGTAAGAGGTAAAAAACAGCAAAAATGTAAGATGGCCGCAAGCAGGCATTTTGAGAAAAATATGTTTTCAACTAAAAATCCCATAAGCATGGTGTAATATATCACTTTTAACTAATTTCGCAGCGTAGAACTCATTTATGGGCTCGAAATTTTAGGCTTCTGTGACCAGATAACGACCAGCGGTCAGAGTGGAAAGCCAGTTTTTTTACTAATGACGTAATGACTACGTGATATGTCATTTCTGGCTAACACTTGATGGCTCAAAATCCATTCATGATATCAATAATGTCAATATAGCCACAAGTGACCTTGAAAATGTTATTATAGTTTCTTAAAACAACCCATGAAGGTGAAAAATGACCGCCAGCGCCGATAAACGTGAACAACTTCATTACTAGTGGTTCAATAGTTATATGCAGTATGCCCTTGATGATTAAATTATAATAGCAGTAAAACAATGAATGTCCCAGTAGCGACATTTGCATTCTTCTTCTTCTACCCGAAAGCGTTTGAGGTTGCTTCTCGCTACCGCGATCCACAACCTAAAGTGCTTGAAAATTACTCATATTTGTTTAACTTGAGACCACACATTTACAAATCTTGGTGTTTAAGCAGTCATTTCATTCCAAATAACAGTGTTTTAATCAGCTAACAAAACGGATTAAAAACAAATATTGTCGTGATTAGCGGTGAGAAAAGGGTTAATGTGAATAAGGATGAATACTATTACATGTTTTCGGTTAAACTTCTTCATTGACTGTCATCGTAATGAATTGAAATCTAAGCAATTTATCTAATTAATATCCACTAGGTTTTTAGCAATAACACCTCTTATTTACGAAACTATTTTTATACCTTTAAAGCACATAACTTCAAATGGCTGAAACTATATGACTCTTATTAGTTTAGACGAAGTAGCTTTGTCTAAACGGTAGCTTTGTCTTATAACGGATGCTTCTACTTATTTTTTTCATTGTACTCGGGGACAATTAGCAAGCTTTTGTTTTTATCTGAATAAATTATTATATTCGCAACAGAAGCATTGTGCTCCAAGTTAAGTGGATGTTATTCTCCTAAATGATCGAGCCAAATAGTTTGTTTGGGTTATCTCTGGGTTGTTAGAAATGTTGATAAAAATGTGTTTTTTGTCTAAAAATCTTCAAAAAAATAAAAATCTTGATCGGCAGGATACATTACTTTATTACAAATCTAAAAAACAAAATTAAGATCACCCCACTAAGTCCCTTTAATTTTAATTCTTTAAATGGTTAACAAAAATATATCTGTACACGCGCCGAACTTTATAAGCCATTACAGCGCGTGGATCGACTTTTGACGTCAAAATCTGACATCTGTAGACATCAGAATCTGACGTCTAAAGTCGATCCCCACATTGTAATAGTGATAATTTTTATAGTAACCGTAGACCCATAACGTATGTATTCAAATGAATCAGAAAGAGCTAATTAAGATATGTATGATTAAAAAATTTATGAAACCCTTTAGCTTTTGATAGGGAGAGATCGCTCTGGTCACAGAATGTATATATTATAATACATGCATGTACTATAAAAATTGTAAAAGGCCATGTTTAAAGCAGCTCCTTGGGATGACATCAATTTTTATTTTGTAATGAAGTAGTGTGCCCCACAGATCATGATTTTATTTTTTATAGATTTTTAGATTTTTTAAGATATTTTTTATTCACACTTTTATGAATCCGACTGCAACCCAAACAAACTTTTTGTATTCCTCAACACCTGCTAAAGGACGTTTGAATGTTCCTACAGCATTGGGCCACATGTTGATGCCGTCGGTCCAGCGTTGAGCAGACATTCGGTGCTGCGGGGGAACCCCCCTGATCAACCCGTTCCCACAGCAATTAAGGGCGGCAGCTATTGATGTAACTATGTGGTACTTTGAACATGACGTCTGATATGGTCAGTATTTGCCGTCTTTATTGTGGTATGCTGTAAAGAAACTTGTTTACATATCAGTATATATCTTGGAAATATAGATTGTGTCGTCTTTTTCAATGCATTAACATTGTTTGTGTTACATTTTTATATTTTATTTGACATCAGTAGGTTATATAGCTTCATATAAATTAAACTTTCAAAATTGACAAAATTGAAATTATCTGATCCCAAGGGGCAGCTTTAAGCTGAATAAATGAACTAGATCTATATATACATTGTATTTCACACTGACCTTTAGCTGGTCGACCATTTGATCTTTTGTGAGTTTGTTGAGAGTGTCTTTATCGAAAGAACGGAACAGTTCTGTTGGCCTGAGTTCTTTATCTCGCATGTAATCAATAACCATCTGCATAGGATTAACAGGTCTGTCTGAAAGCAGCATGATCAAAGACATTTACCCTTTAACCGCCGGTGCCGCATATATTCGGGTTTTCATTTTTTATTAGCACATTAAATACCACCTTTTAAACATGTTACAAATAATATGTGACGTCAATCAGCAATATTTGAAAACAGTTGACCTACATTTTGTAAAATCTGAATAATTTTCACCCACTTGAAGTTGTGGATCGCTTCAGCGAGACACAACTTTATAAGTGGGCTAAAATTCAGATTGAATAATTTGGCGGTTAAAGTGTTAGTGATACTTCAAACACGACTCTAGTCGTTTTTAATTTGTTTTATTAGCCGATCAAATCACTGTTATTGGGAATAAAATGAGTGTTTAAATATCAAGATTTGCAAACGTTTGGTCTATAATTTGATAAATATGAGCAATTTCAACCCACATGAAGTTGTGGAGCGCGGTAGCGAGACAAAACTTCACCTCGTAGGGGCTAAACGCGAATCACGCCAAAAAGAAATAATACTGTCCCTCAGTGTGTCAACGAATTCAACACACAGTGTGTCAGTGGCTCAACATCGATCCAATGTTGGCCGGCCATCTGCGATGCCGGGCCAACATTAGATCGATGTTGTGTTAATGTAGTTGGTTGATTACTTGCCCAGTCTCTGACCCAGTATGTCATGGGAGCCGACCACACCGCCGTGACGATAAGAAAACTCCCTCACTTTCTGCAGTCCCTGAGCCACCATCTCAAATTCAGGAACAACTGACACGTTCTGCGAAATAATGTCACAGTTGAATAGGATGGAGAAAATTTATATCTGTGATGCAATATTTCTTTAGATTCCTTTGAGTTTAATTGCGTATGCAAAATTATTAATTATAGTTATCTACATCTAAAATAGATTATGTTTGACAAAATTAACCTTCTTGGTAATTATATTTACTTAAAAAAGATATGAAGATTTAACATGGGCCTAACTGTTCACTTTATGATATTTCGCGCATCTTATAACAATACTCATATAAATTGTTTAAATTAATAATTGCTGGAATGTAGAAAATTCCGAGCTTGTTTAGACCATATAGTAAATGTATTACTTATTCATGGTATTGCATTATTTTATTTAAAAAAAAGTGAGTGTTAATTATTTTGTCCGTGACAAAAAGCCAGCCTGATATCATAGATTAACTGTACATTAAAATACAATCAACAGCAATGTACTGTACTTAAGGTACATGACAAGGAAATTTACAAACATAGTTTGTAACTATTACGGTGCATGTAAAATCTTGTTAATATGTTAGGCACGCACATGTGGCGATAATAATCTATATGACTAGGAACTCACAGTTAAGTCGAGGCAGGTTATCTTGGACTGAGGCTCAGAAATGGCTTCTATCAAGTCCATACATCCTGTTGTTGTTAGAGTGTTGTGCCCCAACTGAAAAAAAAACACAATTTAACTTGGTGCTGTTGCTTATATGACAAAGGTACTGCTGAATTTGTTTCCATTTTTAATTCATTCTAAGCTGTAATTCTCAGCTTCAAATGACGAAAATATTTATATTTATGAAAAATAGATATCCCCAATATAAATTAAAGTGAAGTAAACGTGAACTCTGGTAAAATACAAATTACAGTGAATTAAATTAACTCGTGGTGTATATGCCAAATGCAGTGATTTAAATTGGCTGATGATCAGTTTATAAGCCAGAAGGTCGTAAATACTTGTTGTAGTTAGGCTGTTTTTTTAATAATTTCGCATGGAACGCCTAAAAATAGACACCAACATATTGAGTATTTTTTGTACAATTCGAATGAAACCATTTGTCAATCTAACATTTTTAAGGCTCAAATCTCCTTCAAATTGTCTAGTTTAGAAGTTAATCCTTACAGCGCGGGGATCGACTTATATTTATAATGGTCGTAGACCCCTAACATAGATATTCAAATGAATAAGAAAGAGCTAACGAGGACATTTATAATGATTTCGAATTGAAAAAAACGCATTTGTAAACCTTATTGCCTAGTCATTTGGCATCAATCCTAAAAATTTCGTAGTAAAACATTGTATAGTTCAAAAGTTAGACCATTTGTCATTTAGTAAATGTCTATGTATGACGCTCCTCTATAACAAATTAGTATAAACCCATTAACGGTTTATTCTCAGAATTGCGTTACATGTCAAATGGTCTAACTTTAGAAAATGCTAAATGGAGTTTCGAGAAATTTTCAGGGTTGTTTCCAAATGACTAGATAATAGTGGTAACAGAATTTTGTGACAATCGCTTAAGAATTGACTGACTAGATACCGAAAAGCTAACTCTTGGACCATTCTCCACCGTCGGACAGACTATAAATATTTATTACTATATTGTCATAGACTCATAACATAGCTGTTCAAATAAAGCGAAAAGAGCCAACTAAGGCATTTATAATGATTTTAAATTGAACAAAACCCTTTGGTCTCTTAGTTTGTGTAAAAATTTATTTCAGAGCTTTAAGGGTTAAACAAACACTGGGTGAGACCCATCGAAACCGGAGCGTTGGCCAAATGTTGGGATAATGTTGGCCCACCGTCCACGCATTTGTTGGGGCGTCTCGTGTTTGAGATTGCTGATGGTGCCACTAGCATGAACTGTAAATGAGTATACAATAAAGGCATGAAAACGACATCACACACAGACAATTTGTTATTCTTCAGATTAATTAGTTGAGGTCACAGCTCAACCTCGCAAAGTGAATCTGAAGAATTGAAAATACGTCTGTCAGATTTATGTCAAACAGTGTTGATAATGACATTACTATATATTTATTTCAAAATAATAGTGTGGTAGAAATATAATGAACTCGGGGGTTTATGAATTAATGGTTTATTCAAGTTCTGATTTTAAAACACACCACTACATTATTTTCTTTGTTCGACCACTACTTTTTAAGGCAATTATCATGGTAGACCTATGGTGCTATTATCAGTCAGGTGTGACCGAGCTGTTGATTATGAGGGATTCTCATTATGGTCATATGTGTTTTAAATCAGATAAAACCCTCTGAGCTCTACATTCTCAGTTGTGGAAAAGGCATCGGCCTTCGGCCTCGGCCTTTTCCACAACTAAGAATGTGGAGCTCCTCGGGCTTTATCCTATACGGAATGTGTGATATCGGTTTCATACCTTCATTGAAAACAGTTCATGAGAGTGTCACCACCTGTGCACAGACCTTAAGGACTTCCAGCGCTCTGTTCTCTTTAAGACCTCCGGCCAGCAGGAAAGCTCCCTGCCAGTTGAACTGGCAATGACTGGCGTCCAGGCTGCAGAGGGTCTGGTTGGTTTTCAGCATCTCGCTCAGCGCCAGGGCGCCTTCATAACCCAGTCCATTCCAGGATAGGTCCAGTTCCACCAACGTGTCGTTCAACTGCACATCCACGTGGTTTCGAGTGATTATTTGCGTAGAGTGAAGAAAACAAATATCATGAATTAGCTAATATGTCACTGACCGTGTAGTGATATATATATACTATTATTTTTTTGTAGCTGGGCGTCAGCCCAAGTACATTATTATCAGAATCTGGTCTCTGAATTTGAGACAAAAAGTGACGTCATTTCATTCATAAAACTGATAGATGGGTGAATTCCATTCATAAATCTGACCATTGCCTTTAGTTTCGGGGACCCTATCAATAGATACATATATGCACAGAGCTTCTTATATCACTTTGATACAAGACAAGACTGCTCGATGTTGACGGTCCCTAGGTTAGTACTCAAGTCTGAACAAAAACAAATGTTATTGGATGATCAACAATGGCCTTTGTCCAGCATAATCAATCAGCTATGTTCTGATTGGGCGCAACTTATGCAAATCACAGGGCCCGGTAACAAGCATTATTCTGGGGAGAATGGTTTGTATCCTGATCAGTGATTAGCCAGCCATGACATCATTTAAAATGTGACACAATAGCCGACATCTATCTCCAAATATGGTATGCCCTATTGGTCTCAAGGATTCCCCCTCCTGGGACATACTGCATGCTGATTGACCAGCAATGATATCATTTCATGTCTGACCTCAATAGCTGACCTAACCTCTGAGGTCAGAATTATCTGTACATAGGGGCCTACAACACGCCACCCCACCGCAGATGAAATGAGGGAGGGGTGGTATTCAGTTACCATTAATATCGTTATCCGGCAAGGTTTCAGGTCAACCCAGCAACCACGATGCGTTGACACAATGCCCATACAATATTGGTCGGATGTCGCAGACGCTGGGCCAACATTAAATCGTATTGGGTCTGCTGAGCACTGTAATCAATGTTGTGTTGTTCATCTGGTCTCGACACACATTAGCCTATAGTCTACCCAGCGTACACAAGACAGTGAATCAATGTTGGTTTAACGTTAGTCCAGCGTCGTAGACTGGGATATAGGCACTACACACCACAGCTGATCAGCATGATCTTTGAGTCTGATTGTCACCACATAGACATATCCACACATTGTTTCCCAATTTTCCTGTCGTAGGCCTACATAATACATTGTAAATAAGTTGTAAACCCCAATACAACACAACGTAGCAAAAAGAATTTGCAACTGAAGGTTGTGGACAGACCTTGGGTTGTCACTGTTGGGGTGGGCTCTTCCAGGGCTACAACGTGGCTCACCCCTGTGGGGGATGGTGTTGACCTACTAACGTTACTAATGCACAAAGTCTCAAGGTCTGTCCGGGTAGGCTACTGGCAGACTCAATTCAGCGCCACATGGTTACCCCTGCATCACATTCAATTGGAGTAGGCTGGCCTATCAAGCTGGAAGGGGGAAAGAGTCTGGTTGACATACTAAGCCATCTGAGGGGCGCACCATTTGATATCTGGAGGGCGGGGCCTAGAAAAAAAATGAAAAAAAAAGTTTGTTGAAAATGTGGTCAAAAAAAAGAAGTTTGTTGTCGAAATTGATGAAAAATATGTTGACCAGAAAAAACACCTAATGGTAAAGTACATAATAGGAAAGGCATACGACAAAAATATATATTTCAGTTCTTCAACGAAAATTGTAAAACGTTCATCACAAAAAAAAAGATTGTTTTCTTGCGAAGGTAAAAAAAAGTTTGCAACCAACAAAAACTCTAGCCCACCCCCCATATATCTAACGGTTCGTCCCTGACCCATGAAAGGCTGAATTATTCCACTGTGTTTTCTGTCAGAGCAGTGTTACCATGGAAGCTGCAACTAAGACTTGAAATTCAAGTACAATGCAGACTGCTTAATATCTTTTAGTAACATATATAGCTTAATTATGTTTATTGTTAATATAGGCCTACTGTATATATGAATGAATGGTATATTCTCACAGTAAAGTATAGGGGAGACTGGGGCACCTTGGGACTTCGGGCACATTGAGACAGGTATCGTACACCTGTGCTATCACTTTATCACTTATGTATAATGGTTTTGCTTCGAATACACCCCACATGAAAACTATGAATAATATCAGATATGAGGTCAGTCAGGGTGTCTCAATGTGTCACAAAACTGTCTCAAGGTGCCCCGAGTCTATCTCAGTGAAGGTGCCCCGAAAGTATTTCAAGGTGCCCCCACCTTTTCCAGGCACGTATTGTTACTGCAACATCTAGCATTAGCCAACTGCAGGCTTTAGCTACAGGTATATGTAGTATTCAAATCTTGATTTTAGCTAGATCCACGTTGTCTTCAGGTACCCAATATGGTGTCTCAAGTTACCCCAGGTGGCGTCTCAAGGTGTATTCATATTTGTCGTAAATATATTTTATTTCAAAAATTAAATACATGTTTGGGGGGTTGAATTTATCCGTCTCAAGGTGCCCCAGTGTCCCCTACCCATAGGCCTATATCTAAATTATGTTTATGGTTAATATAGTGATATATATGAATGATATAATCTCATAGTAAAGTATCCCATATCTGCAAAAAATGCTGTTCAAGACATGCCACCCCTTTCCATGCTACTTGACAACTGTGGGGTATAATTTTCTGCTCATTGTAGTCTAGCCATTCATTTAAAAATTATATGCATAGTGGACAAATCTAATATTTTGATGTGAGGTGGGCTTACCTAGCCTCTATCTAGGCAATGAAGTTAGGCCTAAAACACATACTGTGCAACAGTCGACCCGTGCTGGTGTTGACAACATCAGATGCAGTAGGCCTACACTAGAATTGGAGATTTAATTCAGCTCTATGATAAATAGCCAAATTTAAGTTGTTGTCGGTCCGACATGACAAACTTAAAATTGGGACATTTCCAACCTCAGTCAAGGTGAAGCTGTGACAAGAGGATGAGCATCATTTAATTATCCATTGATATCAGTCTTGATATAGATAAAATACGCACACAACATTCCTAGTTCATTTACTGTTGTCGCCGTTGCATGGCGTGTGTTGCGATCAACAGTAAAACATCACAATTTTATCAAAATCACAGATTTGATACGCATATAAGGGCATGCCGTTATAAGCGAGTATGCCATTCTGAATGACACACCCTTATAAGTGAACAATTTGTGGTATTTACCTTTGCCCCAGCTACATGAGGCCTTTGGCCCTAGTTCATCATTGCGTTTATTTTGAAACCCTTTAACCCCTTCAGTGCGGAGAGTCCTTAGTACATGTATCACACAAAAAATCGTAAGCTCAAATCGTTGGGGGGGGGGGGTATGTTCGGCTCACGCCCTTTTTTGACATCAGCAGTATTCCAATATCAGAGAAGTCTCCACCTTTGTATGTAATTGATAGATTTAAATGACCTTGGGGACTATTTATGTGGAATTTTATTTCGTGAATTGAATAAAAATATTTATATGACCTTCCAAGGTCAATTTATTAGATCAAATCAAGCTCAAACACAAAATGTATACGTTTTTAACGGTTTTAGCTTCCTTTTTCTACAGGACAAACGCTACCAACATAATGAAATATTGTATGTCCATTTTATAACATTAGATGAGCAGATGAGTGGCTATTGAAAAAAAAAGATCTTATGAACATGAATCCAATATGGCCGCCACTGACAGAAAGCACAATTGAGCAAATAGGCCTATGTCACCTCTTCCTCAATTGACCTATTGAGATTTTCAAATCATTACATTATTTTTTTATTAGATACATATATAACAAATTATGTGAAACAGATAACGGTATATGCTTCCGAGCAAACACGAGACGTTCAGCCAATGCCAGTACATCACGCAATGCCGGTACAATGTATTGGGTGATCGTGTCTGGGATGCCGTACTTAAAATGTTCTAGAGCAAGCAAGCCAAGGAATTCAGCATTAAGAAGTATATATATATAGAGAGACTCATCACGATACGATCATTTCATAAAATAATTTAATCTATGACCACGGGCACTGCATAGCGTCCATATAACGCTAACTCATAATTATAAGCCCATGTGTTCAAACAGAACTAAAACCCTCATAAATGGAGAAATATTATGCTATTTATGAGCTTTTGACATCATCGCAATTCACATTAGGGGCTTTATGAACAAAATTACAAACATAATTTTCATGATAAAACCATAAAGGATACGTTTTATGTGGTGGTTAGAGTTAGCAGGCAGTCGCTGCACTGTTAAGTCTAGCAAAGGCAAACAGCAATAACTGCTCACTTTTGAAGTAAGCAGCTACTGCTGTTTGCCTTTGCATTGACTTGCTGTGGTTAATGACCACCGTTAAGCTTAATACATGTACCAGACCAGTACTACCAGCATGCGTTAACCTACATTCTGCAACTTGATCATCTAAATATCAAGAATGCGTACGCTTCTGGAGAAATTAGGCACTTTCGTATAATTCAAGTAGCATAATTTAAAAAGTCGATTCTTGTTTATAGTAGATCATCAAACAGATAAAATATTATTAGTTATTTTAACCCCTAGAGTTTGTAAGCTAATAAATTTAAATTTTGGTCACTTGAAGTTGTGTTTCGCTTCCGCGATCCGCAACTTCAAGTAGCTCAAAATTACTTGAAGTTGCTAAATTTAAGTGGAAGTGTATCTAATTGTGACAGATTTGAGAGATGTTATCTTTTAGAAGCAAGTTACATAAGAACATTAAAACATAAGAAAACAATACCATAGTCGACACTAGTGGACGTCAGTGCTATAAGGGTTAACTCTTTGCCTGCTGATCATGTCTATTGTCGTTTTTATTCCTTTATTAGTCGGTTAAATGACAGTTATTGGGAATAAACTAAGGGTTTAGATAGACATCAAGATTTGTAAATGTTTTTATGTCAAATTAAACAAATAGCAGTAATTTTCAGCCACTTGAAGTTGTCGGTCGCGGTAGCGAGACACAACTTCAAGTGGGTAAAAAATTAAATGATTTAATTTATCAGGATAAGGGTTAATAGTGTTTGTTTAATCAGAACAATAATTTCCCAACGTTGGGCCAACGTCCCATCATGTCGGCCGAGCATTCAGCCAACTATTTGCCTTCCCGGGTGGTTTCTCACCTGCAGGCCACTGAAGATGCCCACAGCTCCTCCCAAACGGATTTTATTCCAGCTCAAGTTCAAACGCTGAAGTCCGTTGTTCTGACCTGTCAAATAAATAATATGATTATTATTGTATTCTGTGTAACCTCACACGCAAACTCGGTGTAGTTAGCCAACAATGGCTCAGCATTGGGCACTTCGATGTGGACGCTGAACTGATCTTTGATCCAGCAACGGGCCAGTGTTTGCTGGGAATAAATGAGTGCACATATTATATAGTGCGACGTCCTAATCATCATTATACTTATTATTATTATTCCCCATATACTCACCTAAGCTGTATCCAAAATGAGCAGCCCCCTCCTCTGCCAGACTATTGTGACTGAGATCCAGGCTAATCAGATTCTCATTGACCTGTATGAACACATATATAGGTGTAATATACGCCCTGAGGGTTAACCCTTACAGCGCGGGGATCGATTTTAGACGTCAGATTCTGGCGTCTAAAGTCGATCCCCGCACTGTAAGTAAGAGTAAACATATTTATAATATCCGCACACCCATAACAAAGGTATTCAAATGAATCGGAAAGAGCTGACAAAGAAATTTATGATGATTTCAAATTAAAAAAAACCTGTGACTTCCATGGTTTGAACAAAAGTAATTCAGCGCTTTAAGGGTTAAAGGGCTAGCAAAGTGTCCAATAATATGAGCCTTTTATTTCAAAGACATCTATACGTACCTTAAAATGGCATCGTGATATTATACGGTTCAATACATTGGAGGGTGAGATAAAAAAAATGAAATGAAATGAATCGGGCTTTAGGCCACCTTTGTGCACATATAGGCTAGACTGGGCCAGGACAACCTCCTGAGGATGGTGAGATGATTGAGATGACACTGTCCTCCAGACACAGGATTCGAAATTCAAGCCCTGGCGGACTGAGGCCGAGCACGCTACCTCTCGGTCAGAGAGGCTCCCCACAATACTGACTTTCACGCGTGGATGGGGAAGAAACATTTTTTGTTTCTTTCAAACTGCCGAGACTGAAAAACGAACCCGAACTCTGGCGTGAAAGGCAGCGGTGCTAACCACTACCTTAGGACCCCCGTCATATGTAGGTGTGATATCCGCCCTGGGCGTTAACACTTACAGCGCAGGGATCGACTTTACACGGTTTATCTATAATGAAGGGTGAGATATGTGCCAACCTGGCTAGAAACACCATGGTAACCCTTAAAGCACTGGAATATTTTTATTTGAACCAAGAGACCATGTTTTTTTTCAAATCGAAATCATCATAAATGTCTTAGTTTGATTTTTCTTTTTTATTTGAATAACTATGTTATGTATCCAAGGCCATTATAAATGTTTTACTCTTTCAATTCGCGGTCCTATTTAAGACGTCATAATCTGGCGTCTCTCGACGACAGAATCTGACGTCTAAAGTCGGTCCTAGCGTGAAAGGGATAACGTATAACATGTATATGGCTCATTGACACAAAGCAGCAACCCTTGTAACTTGTCTATTTTTACTTGTTTTTTGTTTGTTTTGTTTTATAAAGATTATAGCGTATCTGCAGTAAATGAGCATAGTGATTGTGAAGTTAATTGCCTTTTATGTTTTAAATAAACACAATAATTATTTACATAGAAATATATATTTGCGGACGCTTTTATCAAAAATATGTCACATACTATTAGCAGCTACACCTGTAAAATCACACAGAACGGGCAAACTCACAGCGGACTAGATATATAGACCAAAACAAATGTGAACATAATGATGATAGTCCTTTAAATACTAGTATATTGTAGAACTTAGGAAACAAATTGTGACTATAACTTTGGAATATCTAAACATGTATATATATACCATAGTTATATAACACCCTCTCCCCCATACTTCATTGTATTAGCCAGCTCGGTGAAAATAATGGGGGCTATTGAGTTTCACAGAATACGTACCTCTATTCCGTGTGCTAAGGCGTGCGCGGCTTCATCGTCAATTTGGTTTCCTGGAAACATAAGTAAATAAAACTTCCTTACAACTCCACAAAGTGGTTCATACGTCTTTTTTGCAGAGAGTAATACAATATAGTACATAAAATCTGATATAATATTGTTGATATATTTAAACGTCAACTTTATGTCCTTAAAATGACAATCCTAGCCTCCTTCTCAGGGCCAGGCAAGCAGAGCTAGCTGGCCCTGCTGAAATCCGGTTGTTTGCATTCAAGCTGTTGGGGCTAAATATGCTAAGATATGCAAATTAGGCACCCATTACCGAAAATCCAGTTTCAAGCAATATCTCAGCAACTAATCAAGTTAGAACCCTAAAAACAGTGTCTATCATACGGTTTTCATGGTCAACGAATGCAATCAAATATATCTAATTAGGATCAGAATAACAAATTAGCATAAAATATGCAAATTAGGCAGCCATTACGCAAAATCCAGTTTTAAGCAATATCTCAGAAACTAATCAAGTTAGAATCTTGAAAAAATGTCTATTCTATGGTTTTCATGGAGATTGCAAGAAAATATATGTTATCAAGATCATGAAAACATATTAGCATAAATTATGCAAATTAGCTAATAATAAGTATTATAGAAAATCAGGTTTCAAGCAATAGGGGCCTATATCAAAGACCAAACAACCAAAGAGTAAAACATAAAATATCTACACTCCCATTTTTGTGGTCAACCTTTCATCTGAAAACATTTCAAGAGTTCCGAAATGTCCACATTACATGCAATATATAACATTTCAACTGGTAATTGTGTACACACATGTAGTTAAGGCGTTGTGAAATAGAAATTCTTGTAAAAAGACAAAACTCAAAGACGTATTATCGCCGCACACGACCTCTCACTAAGCCCCATGACCTCTCAGCTAATACACACGAACAGTTTAAACGTTTATTTTTCAAATTTTGACCTTTTAATACAGCAGTAGACCCTACTTTTTTCTTTACTATGTTAGGGTAACACTATAGCCCGGATCTCGTGGAAATTACTTTTAATTAAAATGACACCTATTTGCTGTATAATTATTTGGGTTTGGGCAACTATACTTATACGATGAAACCAAAATGTGTTTTTTATTGTGATTTTCTTACTTTGAATATTTTATGGTTTCTAGCATGACACCTTAACCTATGGTTACATGAGTGTCCGATAACACATACATAAAGTGACCAATAAAATAAGCATGTGCCTGTAGCATTTTTTTTATTTCATTCTGGTGCCAATTCAGAAGTGTGGGCTTTATATAGTTCAAAAAATATGTAGAGGTTAATTTAGAACCTAATGTTGATAAAAGGTTGCCCACATATCCTGCTAAGCTAGTTACCAAGCATCGAAATATGAATATTAGGGATATTAACATGTTTATTAGGGATATCGGAAATTAAAATAAACACATATCGTGCACCTTCTGATTGCCAGAAAACTATGGCGTTGGTTTTTTCAAACAAAAGCCTTAGTGGGAACATGGGTTTGCATAATTATTAGAAAAGTTACGTACACTATGCATACTAGCTGGTGGTAACAAGATTTATTAAAAACAAATAATGTTTGGACCTATTTATCAGCACCTAGCGTTGCAACTGCTAAATATGTCGAGACATGCTTTGGGTTTGAGTCACATGGACTCTAAAGTCATCAAAACAATTATCATTTTTTATGCCCTTCGTGATTTCTGAGATTATTTTATGCCCATACCTTCTAAATGCCACTGACATGATGAAACTATTATTTTATCACACCTTGGTTAATTAGAACTGACCTGTAATATAAGAGTTAGTAGGTTAAAACATGTATGCTGTAATAATAAACCCATATTTGTTCATTTAAGTTAAGTATACAACCAGTCTTTTCTGATAATAAATTTACTGTGTAAAATGACCCATTAATTGTCCTTTTCCTAATATCTTGAGTGCAAACTAGCAGATAAAAAATAAATATATAATAAATATATAATAAGTTATCTAAAAATTATTGTCTTCAAAAACCCCGCCCATGGGGAGAGGGTAGGGAATGTTTTTCATGTATGGTTCTTATACACACATAGCACGGAAGACGTGTACTTTGAGATTTAAAAAGTCATTATATATTATATTTAACCCTATATATATTTTTTTTTTCTAGTAACATAACTAATGTTTATTCCGTGGAACACATGCCTGTAGTTAAAAAAACGATCACAACATGTCTTCTAAGAAATAAAATTTACCACTCAAAATTCAGGAAGTACATTTGTTTGATGAACCGATATTTTTTCCAGCCCCTATATTTTTAGTGCAAACAAGCAGATATTTTATAGATAAATAATAAAGTGTCTAAAAATTATTGTCTTTAGAAATCTCGGCCATGGTGAGGGGGTAAGGGATGTTTATCATTTCTGGTTTTAATATACACATAGCACGAAAGACGTGTAATTTGGGATTTAAAAAATCATTATATATTATAATGAACCCTAAATTTGTTAATCTATTTTATTTTCTTGTTACATAACATCTTCTAGTAACATAGATAGTGTAACACATACATGGAGTTTAAAAAACAATCACAACATGTCTTCTAGGAAATTAAATTTACCGCTTATAATTCAGGGGGTACATTATGTTTGATGAAACGTTATTTTTTCAAGCCCCAATATTTTGAGTGCAAACAAGCAGATATAGAACAGATAAAAAATAAGGTGTCTAAAAAATCGTTGTCTTAAAAAATCCCGCCCAGGAGGAGGGGTTGGAGAGGGTTTTGTTTATCTGGTTTTCATATACATGTAACATAGGAGGCGTGCAACTTGGGATATAAGGGTTATTACATGTATTAACAAACCCCATATTTGTTTTTTATTATTATTTTAGTTTCACATAACATCTTGTAACAATACTAGTGTTTATTTCTTGGATAACTACCTGTAGTTGAAAAAATATATACAACATGCCTTTTAGTAAATTAAATTTACCGCTTAAAATTCAAGGGGGTACATTATGTTTGATGACCCAATATTTCTTCTTGTCGCAATATTTTGAGTGCAAACAAGCAGATATTAAATGAATATTGAATAAGGTGTCTAAAAATTATCGTCTCCAAATACCTCGCCCCGGACTAGGGGGGTAGAGAGGGTTTTCATATTAGATTTTTATGTAAACGTAGCAAGCAATGTGTGGAATTTGGGATTTAACCCTTTGAACCCTTGCGATGCATTAAAGCATCATTTGACATACCTGAAAACAGACCTAATTTTGCTAAAACTCAGGGGTTTAGAATGAAAATGTTCATTAAACTGTTTTATTGGTAAAAAAAAATGGTAATTCTCTTTAATTTTTTACCCACTTCTAATTATCTTCATCCACCACAAGGCGAGAATTGCGACAGCAATTCATGGCTTGTAGTGTATGAAGATGACTATGGTAAATTCAGGCTTGAAAGGGTTAAAGGGTTATTAAATATATTGATGAACCCCATATTCTTTAATTTTTTTATTTTCGTCTCATATAGCATCTTCTTGTAACATAACTAGTGTTTAATTATTAGAATAAATACCTGTAGTTGAAAAAATATATACAACATGCCTTTCAGTAATTTATATTTACCGCTTAAAATTCAAGAGGGTACATATGTTTGATGACCAGAGTTGAGGTCAATTTTTTTTTATCAATTCCAAATTTTTCATTTTTGTCTCACATAGCCTCTTTTTCTAACATAACTAGTGTTTAATTATTAGAATAAATACCTGTAGTTGAAAAAATATTTACAACATGCCTTTCAGTAATTTATATTTACCGCTTAAAATTCAAGGGGGTACATTATGTTTGACGACCCAGTATTTTTTCCTGTCGCAATATTTTGAGTGCAAACAAGCAGATATTGAATGGATAAGCTGTTCTAAAATTATCGTTTTCAAATATCTCACCCTTGAAGGGGGGGGGTGGAGAGGGGTTTTTATATTAGATTTTCATGCAAAACGTAGCAAGCGATATGTGGAATTTGGGATTTAAAGGGTTATTACATATATTAATGAACCCCATATTATTTTATATTTTTATTTTCGTCTCACATAGCATCTTCTTGTAACACAAGTAGTGTTGAATTATAAGAATAAATACCTGCAGTTGAAAAACATATACACAACATATGACTTTTATGAAATTAAATTTACCGCCTAAAATTCAGGGGGGGGGTGCATACGTTTGATGACCCAGTATTTTTTTATGCCCCAATATTTTGAACGCAAACAAGCAGATATTGAATAGTCATATAACATGGTGTCCAAAAATCTGCAAAAATCCCCAGGGGGGGGGGGTTCATATCTGGACCATGGACTAATAGTCCAGTTGCCAAATTGAGTACCTTCCGGTCATGAGAAGTGTATTTTTTTTATGGTTTCGCAGTCACATGGATGTGTGGAACAAATTTAGCTTGGTTGCCGGAGATAATACCTTGGGGATAATTTTTAGTTTGCATAAGTCCAAGATGGCCGCCATTACCGTGGATTGGGCATAAATTTCAATCCAGATGACGTAAAGACACATGTAACTGGTGGGCTTTGGAACTAAAAACAACTATTAAATTGACATAAAAAGATGAAATCTGGCACAGATATTCTTCAAATAACGAGTTTTCAGGAAAATGTGTCAGATATTCTCAATTTAAAAAATGGCGGCGAAATCCAAGATGGCCGTCATTTCTGCGAGGTCAAACAATAAATTGATATAATTTTCCACAGAATAGTAGCAGATTCGTGATTTTGGTGTCTACCATGGAATTTTCTGGTACGCCCGACATAGTGGTATAGCTAGAAAACACTTTATGACATTGCATTGTAGGTAAAATCCAAAATCGCCGCCATATGTTCAAGGTGAAACAATAAATTGATATCATTTTCTTCAGAATAGTAGCAGATTCGTGATTTTGGTGTCAGCCATGGGGTTTTCTGGGACGCCCGACATAGTGGTATGGCCAGAACGTATTTTAGGACATTGCATTGTGGGTGAAATCCAAGATGGCCGCCATATGTTCAAGGTCAAACAATTAATTAGTATCATTTTCTTTAGAATAGTAGCAGATTCGTGATTTTAGTGTCTACTACTGGGTTTTTGGGCATGCCCGACATAGTGGTGTGGCCAAAAAAAACTGTGGGCATTGCATTGTAAGTAAAATCTAAAATGGCTGACATTTGTACAAGGTCAAACAATGAATCAATGTCATTTTTGGCAGCAAAGAAGCAAATTCATCATTTTTGCTGTCGACAATAGTGTTTTCGGGTATGTTTGACATAGTGATGGGGTCAGAAAATACTATATAGGTCAAACTATAAATTTAAATCATTTTCGACAGAATAGACAGAATAGGAGCGGATTCGTTATTTTCCTTATCCTATCCATTTAGAAGACTAGAACCTGATTAGTTCCTGTCATTCAAAATCATAGTTCAAGAGCTGTCAGTAGCGGCGTGAAATATAAGATGGCCATCATTTGTGCAAGTTCAAACAATAAATTAGTATCATATTCGACAGAAGGGAACATATTCACGATTTTGGTGTCCATCAATATGGGCTTTCGAGTATGTAGAAATGTATGTAGAGTATGTAGTACTGTAGAAAGTTTTGGACATCGTGTGAGAAAATACAAATTGTGTTTATTTTCGTGCAGTATGGAAAAATACAGCACATGTCCAAGCAATAAGGTGTTCGCCTAAAGGCTCACACCTTATTGCTTGGACGAGTGCTGTATTTTCCAATACCGCACTCAAATAACCACCGTTTGCATATCTTAACACCTCCTCATTGATTGTAAACGAATTCTCGTTATCACATTTTATTTTCTTTGTGACATTTTTTGACAAAATATTGCATATATTTCTAATCAATTTAAATGATGTTACAAGTATGCATATAATTGTGTTGTTGATTTTTGTGACCTTGTGTTACTTTCCTTTTTTGACACTATGTTGTAGACCTATATATTTGTAATGAGCATCCCAGAATGTTTTTTTGTGTCAAGTTTATATATATAGAGATGTTAGTGTTTTTTCTACTATTTGACATTGAAATGGAAATGTTAAAATGTTATTTATGCCCCTTATTTTTGATATTGGCAGAATTTATGGAGGCCACTCGGCGACCATCTTTTGTGTAATCTTATATAGTAGTTTAAATTTGTCATTAAAAAAACACATAACATGAACTGTTTGTCTGTGTAATTAATACATTATCAAATGTAAATTCTAGATTAAAATGAATGTTTTTTTCCATATCCTTAACATGGCTGAACATGCCCTTGAACGGATGCTTGTCTATATTACGTTCTGGTCGCACCACTATGTCGGACATGCCCGAAAACTATGGTGGACACCAAATCTGTTTCTATTCTGTCGAAAATGATAACAATTTATGGTTTGACCTTGCACAAATAGCGACCATCTTGGGTTTTAGTAATACTGCAAAATCATTCTGACCACACTATGCTATGTCGGGCATATCTGCAAGCCTTATCGTAGACACCAAACTCATTAATCTACTTCTATTTTGAGGAAAATTACATAAAATTATTGCTTCAGCTTGAGATTGAACAATTAATGGCGGCCACCTTGTATTGTATGCACAATACAATATCTAATGTGGCGTTCCTGACAACCCTATGGTAGACACCAAAATCACGAATCTGCTTCTATTTTGGAGAAAATGATATCAATTTATTGATTGACCTTGAACATATGGCAGCCATCTTGGATTTTACCCACAATGCAATGTCCTAAAGTACGTTCTGGCAATACCACTATGTCGGGCGTCTCAGAAAACCCCGTGGTAGACACCAAAATCACAAATCTGCCACTATTCTGAAGACAATTATATCAATTTATTGTTTGACCTTGAACCTATGACGGCCATTTTAGATTTCACCCACAATGCAATGTCATACAGTATTTTGTGGACATAGCACAGTCCACTATGTCGGGCGTACCAGAAAACCCAACGGTAGACACCAAAATCACGAATCTGCTATTATTCTGAAGAAAATGACATCGATTTATTGTTTGACCTTGAACATATGGCGGCCATCTTGGATTTTACCCACAATGCAATGTCTTAAAGTACCTTCTGGCCGTACCACTATGTCGGGCGTACCAGAAAACCCCATGGTAGACACTAAAAATCACGAATCTGCTACTATTCTGAAGAAAATGATATCAATTTATTGTTCGACCTTGAACGTATGGCGGCCATCTTGGAGTTTACCCACAATGCAATGTACCAAAGTACGTTTTGGCCATCCCACTATGCAGGCGTACCATAAAACCCCATGGTAAACAGCAAAATCAAGAATCTGCTACTATTCTGAAGAAAATTATATCAATTTATCGTTTGACCTTGAACATATGGCGGCCATCTTAAATTTTACCCACAATGCAATGTCATAAAAATATTTTTGGCCATACCACTATGTCGGGCGTACGAGAAAACCCCATCGTAGACACCAAAATCACGAATCTGCTACTATTCTGTAGAAAATGATATCAATTTATTGTTTGACCTTGAACATATGGCGGCCATCTTGGATTTTACCCACAATGTAATGTCTTAAAGTACCTTCTGGCCGTACCACTATGTCGGGCGTACCAGAAAACCCCATGGTAGACACTAAAAATCACGAATCTGCTACTATTCTGTAGAAAATGATATCAATTTATTGTTCGACCTTGAACGTATGGCGGCCATCTTGGAGTTTACCCACAATGCAATGTCCCAAAGTACGTTTTGGCCATCCCACTATGCAGACGTACCATAAAACCCCATGGTAAACACCAAAATCAAGAATCTTCTACTATTCTGAAGAAAATTATATCAATTTATTGTTTGACCTTGAACATATGGCGGCCATCTTAAATTTTACCCACAATGCAATGTCATAAAAATATTTCTGGCCATACCACTATGTCGGGCGTACGAGAAAACCCCATCGTAGACACCAAAATCACGAATCTGCTACTATTCTGTAGAAAATTATAATAATTTATTGTTTGACCTTTGCAAATGACGACCATCCTGGATTTCGCCGCCATTTTTTAAATTTAGAATATTCAACAAATTTACCTGAAAACACATTATTTAAAGAATATTTGTGTCAAATTTCATCTTTGTATGTCAATTTGAAAGTTGTTTTTAGTTCCCAAGCCCACTATTACATGTGTCTATACGTCGTCTGGATTGCAATTTATGCCCAAACAACGGTCATGGCGGCCATCTTGGATTTATGCGAATTAAAAATTCCCCCCCCAAGGTTTTCTCTCTGGCAACCAAGCTAAATTTGTTCTACACATCCATGTGACTGCGAAACCATAAACAAAATACACTTCTCACAACAACATGATTGACTACATAACTGCTAGGAGTGGCAACTGGACTATAATGGGGCCTAGAAAAAGCAGTATGTCAGTCACCGAGCTCGACCCTTTCCAACTGTGTCAAATGTGACATTACATTGGCCAATCACCGACCAACTTGCCCTATCATCGTCCATCCTTCCACGTGTCACTCATGCAGCAATATTTCGACCGCCACGCGGCTCTATGGCCAGTGTATTGTGTAAACTTTGTTTACAAAGCCAAGGACATACTTTTTAAACATGTGGTGATTGGACAGCCATTAAATTGGAACAAGCTCACGACTATCTCCAACAGAACACATTCTTCAGTGCGATCAATCAGAACCACTAGCGAACGCTAGTCGAAGAATAGTGGATTTGATGAATGAGAATGTGACAATCCATGCTGACCTAATTTTATACTTCGTTGAAATAAAAACTATTCTGAACAATTCGTGGAAACAAGTTAAAGTTAAACAAGTTAAGCACCTCACCTGACAAATTCAGACTAATTAAAATGCGATTGTCTAGAATCAGTTCCGCCATTGCAATCCCGCCTCCACGCCCCAGCTTGTTATCAGATAAGACCTGCAAGAAAGGATTTTCACCGAAATGAAATATTTCAACTATTATTGACGAGGTGTACGTGTGGCAAATACGAAATTTCAAAGACATTACTTCTGAGGTATCAGCAATACCCGAGCGATCTATCTAATTGAAAGTTTTACCAACTCAATTTGCGCCTCGCTATCACCACTCACAACTTCAAGCGGGTGGAACTTAATCATATTTGTTTAATTTTCCAACAAACATTTGGAATTGGTACTGATTAAATTTAACTCTCGCGAATCGTTATTTGTTATGTAAAAAAAAAAGATTAGAAGGTTTTGTTTATCACTTATTTGCTTATCATACAAATATATTTATCATATTTATATTATTTTTTTATCATACAAGTTTACAAGGTTATTATTTTAAGAAAAACTAAATAATAATATTGTATTTGAAGAGGGGAGCTGTTATTTACCTGGACATTTCCCCATCAACCACATTATTATTCTCAATTACACAGACATGAAAGATTTTCAATAAACCATTCATTCATTCATTCATTCATTCATTCATTCATTCATTCATTCATTCATTCATTCATTCATTCATTCATTCATTCATTCATTCATTCATTCATTCATTCATTCATTCATTCATTTATTCATTCATTCATTCATTCATTCATTCATTCATTCATTCATTCATTCATTCATTCATATATTCATTCATTCATTCATTTATTCATTCATTCATTCATTCATTCATTCATTCATTCATTCATTCATTCATTCATTCATTCATTCATTCATTCATTCATTCATTCATTCATTCATTCATTCATTCACGTGTTGGCAGTATGAAGTATGAAGTATGTTGTGGCCTGTATTGACAAGGTGTCACTTGCACTCACCAGGTGTCTCAGCAATCAGTGTTTAGACCTCTACTCACCAGGTGTAGCTTGCACTCACCAGATGTCTCAGAGATCGGTGCTTGGTCAGAACGTGTGCCAGTAGCCGCCCACAGTACTCATCTGCGCCATTATCACTTAGGTTCAACGTCTCGAGATGGTTATTCAGCTGAAGACACGGAAAAGATCAAAAACTAATCCGAAAGGTATCCCTCTTTCTCTAATGTTTCATTTGTTATATTTATAATAAAATTTAAATTTAAAAAAAAATTATACATGTAATAAAATGTACTTAAAATATCTATGTGTATTGGGAATAGTATTACATATTTCCGTGTGAGCGAAAATATTCCTGACAGTGTAAAAGGTCATAAGTACATGTTTTATTTAAAAAAAATATACAAAAAAATAAAAAAATTATAGTAAAATGAACTTAAAATATCTAAGTGTATTGGGAATAGTAATAGATATTTGTTATAAAGGTTAAAGCAGCTCCTTGGGATGACATCGATTTTCGTTTTTAGTTTTGTAATGAAGTAGTGTATCCTCCAGATCATGATTTTATTTTTTCAGAGTTTTACGTTTAAAAAAAAAAATTATATCGACATTTCTATGAAACCGCTTAAAACCCAAACAAACTTTCTGTATACCTAAACACTTGCTAAAGGACGGTTGAATGTTCCTACATCATTGGGCCACATGTTGATGTCGTCGGCCAGCGTTGGGCAGACAATCAGTGTTGCAGGTGTATCACCCCATGTCCTGACTACAAGACACCAATTAGCGGCGATTGCTCTGATCTCACCGTCCAAGGCGTGGGAAAATGTGGTGTAAAGTGCTGTATATTGCTGACTTGTTTTGTTTAGATGGCAATATACGACCTGGAAACATAACTATCTCACTCTTTTTCTGATCTCACCGTCCAAGGCGTGGGAAAATGTGGTGTAAAGTGCTGTATATTGCTGACTTGTTTTGTTTAGATGGCAATATACGACCTGGAAACATAACTATTTCACTCTTTTTCGGTGCTTTAAAATTGTTTTTTGGACTTTTTTGTATTTTTAGTTAAGATCAGTAGGCTACATAGCCCAACATAAATTAAATTTTCAAAATTGACACAATTGAAAATGTCTCATCCCAAGGAGCAGCTTCAAGTCTAATGGGCTATATTATTATTTGATCCCCACCGCTAGAAAGTCTCGTTTTTCAAACAAAAGTCTTGGAATTTTAAACAATTTTAAACAAATCCGGTCGTTGAAAGAAACAGTGAAAGCCTGTAAATTGAAGATTTTAACACATGTTGATGTTCTTATCAATGTAAAAAATGCAACAAATAAGATAAAGCACTCGAAAAAAATTTTCAAGAAAATAAACATTATTACACTTAATACACAAATATCAATTTAAATAAATTATTGAAACGCTTTGGTATTTTGTTTTACTTTTGGTATTTCTAGAGTTCTGAAAATGCGCGAATACATCGTAAAAATTTCTATGGAATTATTTCCTTTCGCATAACATATTATGTCGGATATTTGTGTCACTAACAGTTAAAGGGTTACGTTAGTGATCTGGACATATTTAACTCTTTAAACTCTAGCCACGACTATAGTAACGACTATATAGCCGTTTTTTTAATCCGTTTTATTTAGCTGTTTAAAGTTATTAGGAACGAAATGTGTGTTTAAACATCAAGATTTACAAATGTTTGCAAAAATTAAACAAATATGACTAATTTTTATCGAATTAACTTCAAGTGGGTGAAAAAATGATGTATTTAATAAAAACACATCCCGGGGTTATTTATTACAATGCTGACTCCAATTTACCGGCTTGCTAAACTGCGTAAGTGATGAATTCCTCTAGCATTCATCCCGTCAGTCCCGATTATATTCGGGGTTCTTCGATTTATTTTTAACATGTTAAATATAAAACGTGACATCAATCATCAAGAATTAAAAATTTCTGACCTCCATTTTATCAAATCTGAATATTTTTCACTCACTTGAAGTGAGTGAAAATTCAAATTATTAAATTTGGCGGTTGAGCTTTTCAGCGCGGTGATCGTGTTTAGACGTCAAAATCAGATTACATGGCTGGACCCTCCTCGTTAAGATTCAAAATACCGCTGTCACGAAGGCCATGAAGAACTTAAAAATGCAGAAATGGCCGTAGACCCATGACATAGGTTTTCCAATGAAGCGGAAAGAGCTAACTAAGACATGTATGATGATTTCAAATTGAAAAGAATCCTTTGGTCTCTATAACTTAAATAATAATAAAAAATGAAGAGGAGAGTGCAGCTATTACCTTTAGAGCGGCGATGAGAGGCCTGAGTAGGAGCGGTCCCAGGTTTCTATGTGTCACGTTCAGGGTGGTGGTGTCAAGCTGTGATCGCACAGATTGCTGAGTCGCTAGCTTCAATATCTCACACATCCTTGTGTACGCCTCGGAGGCCAGGGGCTCAGCCTCCTGCTCCCTCTCTTCTGCGAGCACAGAAAATTGTGTGAGACCACAGTCGTGACAGAAGGAAAATTACCTGGCTTGGAAAATAATATGACGTATAATTGATGTCAAAATTCTAAAATGCCAAATGGGACTTAGTTTTTCCTATTGTGATATGACATTGTGCTATATAGTATTGCAAAATGCAACGTAATTTCCATTGTGCAGTGTCATTATGCTTGTTTTCATCTCATTCTGACACGTGTATTAATACACGTCACAGTGACGGAACTTTATCTACCAAATTGTATTAAATACCAAAGTGCTTTGTATGAAACTTAAAAATTATGTGAGATGACGCATGGTGTTACCCCTTTAAGCGCTAGGTACGACTATAATAAATTTTATTATTATCTGCTTTACTAGCAGGGTAGCACAGTTATAGGGATGAAATGACAGTTTAAACATCAACATTTGTAATGTTTGTTATCAAATTAAACAAATATGAGTAATTTTCAGCCACTTGAAGTTGTGGGTCACGGTAGCGGGACACAACTTCAAGTAGCTGAAAATTTAGATAGAATAGCTTAGCGGGTAAAAGGTTAAAGCTCTATGTACGTTTCTGGTTTTAGCTGTGCCCCAGTTGCCTCTATCTCTGTAATCAACGTGATGCGCTCTGGGTACAGATGTTTCTCGCTGTGAGTACACAGTGGACTACTCCTTTAATGTTGTCAGCATGTGATATAAGTACCTGCTATATCTGTCTCCGTATCATACTCCTCGTCCCCGGACAGCCGGATGCCCTCCAGAACACCCACCACTCCTCCCAGACCACTCCCCGCCATGTTGATATGTATAACTTAAATTGAGTACATATATCATCATTGAAAAAATGCTAAACGAGATTATGTTTCTACTTGTCTTCCTAAACCTCATAGAAGTATTTTTGCTCAATTTCGTTGTGTAATTTCACCATTGAGAGTAGAACTGGACAGACACGCTCTCTAAAACTGGAAGGGCGTGTCTGTTCGATTTGCTCATCTTGCAAAGTCGAAGATGAACATCATTTCTTGTTAAAATGAAAAATGTAATGTCGATATTAGAGTAGATTGTATCAAGGATATTATGCGTAATAACGCAGATTTCAATAATCTAAGTTTGTAACAACAATTTACTTTTTTAATCACCAAGTGTTGGAGAGAAACACTGAATTTTGTGTGTAAGGCGTGGTCTAAGAGAGAGACATGTTTACAATTATTTGTAATATTTACCGCCTCGGCACACTTTATACGTTTTACGCTGTAACCTTATATAGAATGACATTGTAGGCCAAATTGGTCCGGCATAATATATTGTTAATGAACATAATATTTATTTTTATGTTGTTTACGTATATGCATGTCACTATGATAAATACATACTTATCACTATATCGCCTGTTGTGTGATTGTCTTTAGTGAGATTGTCTCTCGTATTGATGACAGGCTCTGTCTCTTGTCCCAGAGCATGTGACACAGGGATATGTCTGGATGGCAACACGTAGCCCACAAAACACCAGACCTTCGCTCAGTGTTGGTTTATGGTTTATGGTCTGCGACGGTGAGCCAACCATAGACCAACACTGGGCTAACGTCTGGAGTTTGCTGGTCAGGTCTCCCTGCATGGTAACCTCCCTTGGGATTAGAGATCCACCCTTTAACTACAACATTTTCTAACATAGTATTATGTTGAATTGCACGTGAATGATATAACTGCAGTCATATACTAGTAGCACGAACTGTAAAACATGTAGCAGTGACTAAATATTTTAGTTAAACATATTACCAATAGTAATTAATAAAACTAGGATTATTATCATTATGTTTTAGTTATACATTATACTAGCTATACGTTTTTGACAATAAATATATTTTAGAGATATCTACGTCGACCAGAAATAACCTATTTGAGCTTTGTAAAAAAGCAAGGGGCTGCTTAAAGTGCGTCCAGTGCTCGATTTATAAATACTTGTGACCGCATTATTAGCTGTTATGATATATAATGATCTGTTCCTCCACGCCTGTATTTCGATATTTCATGTCTTTTCAATAGCTGTTAAACAAGTAGACTTATGTTTCTTTAATCTGTATTCATATATCCCACATTGCTTAAAGGTATCTCTTTTATAAAGTTGGTTGGAGAACCTGCAGAGGTTGTTCGCAAAGCACGATCAATGTCATTCAGTACTGTATTGAAAAAATAACTGTTTCAAAATGTATACCACTAGAACATTATGTTTTTGCTAAAAGCATTATAAAATAATATAATCCCGACCACAATCTGACCACTATACATGTATATGGAGTTCAACTCGACATCTTCACCGACAAGTCATGCTCAGCAAGCATGATACATTCAGCCATAGTTGGATCAATGTTAGCCTATCGTCTAACAATAGGTGAATGTATCATGTTTGCTGGGTGATTTGATGATTACGCTGCCGAGTTGATCTCCAAGTGGCCACCGTGATACTACCATTATTTGCGGTATGGTGAACGTCTGCTTACGCTGCCGAGCTGATCTCCATGTGGCCACCGTGATACTACCATTATTTGCGGTATGGTGAACGTCGGCTTACGCTGCCGAGTTGATCTCCATGTGGCACCGTGATACTACCATTATTTGCGGTATGGTGAACGTCTGCTTACGCTGCCGAGTTGATCTTCAAGTGGCCACCGTGATATTACCATTATTTGCGGTATGGTGAACGTCTGCCTCCGCTGCCGAGTTGATCTCCAAGTGGCCACCGTGATACTACCATTATTTGCGGTATGGTGGTCTTCTGCATATAGCATGTCACCAATCGATGCTGTGACCTGCACCGTCACAGACAGTCCCCACGTGTCCCAGGGGAGAGTCCAGTCATCAAAGTTTCAGGATTCGCACGCTCCAGTGACTCCATATCAAATACGATATACTTCCCCACCATCTAATCAGCGCCGGGTCAGTGCTTTATTCTTTGTGACAACATTGTGCTAACACCTTGTCTTTGCTGTTTCTGTTCCGTCCACCACTGAAGCATGTCCATTCACTCAATTTCCGTTCTGTTATTCTTACTTTCTAAATGACAATTTAAAGTACTTCTGTTTTCTCCTATGAATGGAATAGAATATTTTATTAGGCAGTAGGCGTATAGCCCTTGTGCCATATACATATATACAATTGAAATTCACAACAGGTATTGTAAAGTAGCAAATTGAAATAAACATTTGACATTGATTTTAGCAGTATAACATTATATTATATGTTAAGTATAATTCAATTAGTAAACATGAAATTAGACAAGACATTTGACAGTGCTATTAGCAGTATAACATTATATAATATAATAACATGATTAAGTATAATTGTATAAAAAATTAAATTAGTAAACATGAAATTAGACAATATATTCAACTTCGTTTCTTATTTTAAATGCTTTGTACGTGTAATTAGCTAACTTGGTAATGATATTGGAATTCTTACTTGACATGAGCTCAACAAATTTTAACATATTTGGCCGCTGATGATAGTATTTAGGTAAAAAATTTCTACGTAATTCAGTATACATCGGACAGACAAGTAAAAAATGATATTCGTCCTCCAACTCGTCACAGCTACTACATTTTCTTTCTATTAATGGTAATACATGAGGTTTATGCCACCTCCCGCTTTCTACAGCTAACCTGTGATTACTGGTGTGTAGCCTTGTTAGTGCCACCCCATACTGCTGTGTCTTGACAACATCGAGATAGTTTGTATTATTTTTGAAAAAATCATTATGCAACACATAAAATGTACCTTTTGATGTGGCTTGCAATTCTAGATTAACCTTCTATTCAAAATTATCGCGTAGGCGTTGTTTAAAATTACATAAAAATAGTTTATCATTCTCAACACCACTGTTAAGCCACACATGACCGAAGCCAGTTATTTTCCAATAATTGTTTAACTTGTGAGACCCAGTTACTTATACCATTGTGTTAATCTATAAGTAACATATCATAAACATTTTTAATCAGTCTGTGTTCATTAGACTTAACAATTTTTAGCCAGTATCTAATAATTCTTAAATAGCGTTCAGACTGCATATTTAATTTACATAGTTCACTGTATCCCAGGTTATTTTCTGTATTCCATTTAAGACATAATATTTCCTTTAAAAATTGTAAATGTACACGCTCTATTGTATCACCTCTATTAAAGCCACACACTTCACTTCCGTAGCATAATATCGGTGTTATAAGTTTATAAAATAAATCACAATACACCTAATATCGTCAAATTTCTGAAGCATTTTTTGTAATGAAAATATGGCCTGACCAGCTTTTTTTTTTTGATTTTTTAGAAAATGTACCACCACTGGAAAATACCATTCCGAGATATGTGAAATGTTTTGTAACTTCAATCTGGTTTCCATTATAAAACCATCTGTCACTCACACTTAATTTTCCACCTTTGCGAAAATTACAAACTATTTTTTTCAATATTCAATATTATTTTCCATTTATTACAATAATTTTCTACAGTAGCAAGCCCAAGTTGCAAATCTTGTCTATTTTCTGATATAATTACGGTGTCATCAGCATACAATGATAAAAACATTCTTACATGACCTGTATTAATGCCTTGAAATCCATGTGTCTTAACATGATCTTCAATATCATTGATATACATAGAGAATAAAAAAAGAGATAAACATTCACCTTGACGTACACCCGATAAACATTCAAATGGTGCTTATGTGGTATTCTAACACAATGTTTAATGTTATGCTGTGGTTTCTTAGCTGTTAACAAATATTTGTTTTTTATTGATTAACCCTTTCAGTGCAGGGACCGACTTTAGACGCCAGAATCTGACGTCTATTATAAAACAATCCGTCGATCACCGTGCTGTAAGAGTACAAATATTTGTAATAGCCGTAAACCAATAACATATTCAAATGAAGCGGAAAGGGCTAACTAACATTTATGATGATTTCAAATTGAAAAAAACCATTTGGTCTCTTGTTTTGTTGTTTTGTGTAAAACATATTTAAAAAACCTTTGGTCTCCATGGTTTATATGAAAGTATTTCAGCGCTTTAAGAGTTAAAGACTATAATGGTAATATATCCCAGCATTACAATTGTGCCGCACTGTTGTATTGCCTATCACTTTGACGCTTTAACCCAACATTGGGTCAATGACTCGTGTTTGCTAGGAGCTCCAATGCTGCTATAACGTCCTGGTAACTGCGTATTATTTGTCATAAGTAATTCCAGCAGCCGAAGATAAAAGTGCAATGCTAAGTAAAGTCAAACAGCAATACAGCTCTAAACAGCCAAAAGGCAGTATCTGCTTACTTTTAAAATAAACAGATACTGTATATAGCTTTGCAATACAGAAGCCAGGCACTATTATATTCAAGACTCAACACCATTTCTGATCGAACGGATGTAAGATTACTATTCATCACTTTGCAATTAAACAAACATTACCACCACTGTGATGGCATCTTTATGAGCTGAATCGATATTGTCACATTCATCCCAACAATAAGATAATGTATTTAATTTTGTGTTTCATAATTTTAGTGTAGTACATTAATATTCAGCTGATATTTTGTTTCTGGGTACATGCATATGGTATTGGCGTATTATTTTATTTATTGTTACATATAATTATCTTGTTATTTGTTAACAAATTTTAAATCTTAGGCATGTGTAGTAACACATTTTAAATCATAAGCATGTGTAGTAAATTAGCTTGAACTGACAGCAGGAGCTGATTCAGGATTTAAAAAAAAGAGGGGGTCAGAGTCCGATTAAAAAAACTAGAAAAGGAACACCCGAATTCCGAAGCCCGGCTTTAGTCTGTTTGATAGCTATGACGAAAAATCGGCTAAATATTTTCTAAACATAACAGTGTATTGGTCTTCCTCATGGGCCAGAATCCTAAATGTGCAGGATATAATCAAGGAAAGAACCAAGGAAACAAGTTCAATATATCTTCGACGTGTATTCCTTCCACCACCATCGCCGGTGCTGGCCAACATGTATTCAATACTTGCCTACAATGTACATCGTACAGATGATGTAGGCCTACCCACCAAATTCCGGTTCAATGTTGCGTCAGCGTCGCAGCACATTGCTGGTACAATGCGGCAATGGTCTACGACGCTGGCCCAACACTAATCTATCACTGGGAATGCTGTATACTTTGCGCAATCACGTGGCATTCACCCAATGCTGTTTCAATGTTGACCCACAATCTTCGACGCTTCATTATAGGGGTGACGTTTTCTATCCCGTCGCCAAAAACACCAGATTATACGATACATCGGCCCAATGTTGATGTGATGCTGGGCCACTGTCTGCGACGCTGGGCTAACATTATTTCAGCCAAAACCCTTTAAGCTCTTAACCACAAATATAATCGTGAATACTTTTTTCTGAACACTTGCAAAAAGAAAAAAGTACTTAACCTAAGGACCTGAAACGTTATATTGCACATGTTCATAATGACATGTGTATAGAAATATGCGTTTCCCACACACAGCACCACTCTTTCCCCTAAATAGGACACAAACTAAGGGCGAAATAAACTTGATTGTCTAATATGGTTGACACCCTAAATTTACTAGGGTAGTGCCTCAAGTTGAGGCACTACCCTAGTAAATTTAGGGTGTCAAATGCCGATATTTTGGCAATTTTGATCGATGTCACTTTTGTTTTATATCCGGCACTGCTGACTTGACTTATTTAAGGAATTATGACGTTAAATTGCTCGTACTTGCACTTTGCACCACTAAAAATCATTCAGATTACAATTTTTGAACAATTTTTTTATAGCCTCTGCACCACGGAATGATTTGCAGCTAACAAGTCATGTGATTGAGTGAAAATGGTTTTATTATATGCGCTCAAATCATGTTTTACTCGTTATAAGATATTAATAAGATATAATTTATTCAAAACTATAAGGTGTTAATTATTGCCACTTAAGCAAAGTGTATTTAGCAAATTAAATTTCCAACATGAGTAGACAACATTTGTCGTCTTTGTATTATAGATGTAATGGGTTATTGATACCGTCACATAGCATCAGCGTGCTTCATTATCTATTTATGTGTGTATGATACTTGTGTACATTGTCCTTCACGTCCGTCACAGACAAGCAAGCACGAGATGTTGGGTTAATGTTGGCCCAGCGTCTTCGACGCTCGACCAGCAATAATCCGACATTGGGTCAACGTCTCGTGTTTTCTGGGGTAGGTCAGAGTACAGAAAAGGCGATATCTGAGCTAAGACGAGTTTGAAGACATGCTTGTGAAAGAAACATTATTTTCAACATCAATTTACCGTCGCTCAGGTCTGATTTAGATGCAACCTCCCTCTGCTTCTAGTCCATGGGCCAGATATGAAACCCCTCCCCCCTTGGGGATTTTTGAAGACAGTGATTTTTGTACACCATGTTATATGACTATTCAATATCTGCTTGTTTGCACTAAAAATATTGTGGCATAAAAAATACTGGGTCATCAAACATATGCACCCCCCTGAATTTTAAGCGGTAAATTTAATTTAAAAAAAGTACTGTTGTGTATATTTTTTTCAACTACAGGTATTTATTCTTATAATTAAACACTAGTTATGTTACAAGAAGATGCTATGTGAGACAAAAAAAAATATTAATAATCTGGGGTTCATTAATATATGTAATAACCCTTTAAATCCGAAATTCCACATATCACTTGCTACGTTTACATGAAAATCTAATCTAAAAGCCCTCTCCATCCCCCTCGTCAAGGGCGAGATATTTGAAAAACTATAATTTTAAGACAGCCTATTCAATATCCATTAAATATCTGTTTGTTTGCGACAGGTAAAAATACTGGGTCATCAAACATATGTACCCCCTTGAATTTTAAGCAGTAAATATAATTTACTGAAAGACATGTTGTATATATTTTTTCAACTACAGGTTTTTATTCTAATAATTAAACACTAGTTATGTTTCAAGAAGATGCTATGTAAGACGAAAATAACAAAAATAAAATAATATGGAGTTCATTAATATATGTAATAACTCTTTAAATTTCAAATTCCACATATCGCTTGCTACGTTTACATGACAATCTAATATAAAAACCTTCTCCACCCACCTCCTCAAGGGCGAGATATATGAAAACGATAATTTTATGACAGCTTATTCAATATCCATTCAATATCTGCTTTTTTGCACTCAAAATATTGCGACAGGAAAAAATACGGGGTCATCAAACATATGTACCCCCTTGAATTTTAGGCGGTAAATATAATTTACTGAAGGACATGTTGTAAATATTTTTTCAACTACAGGTATTTATTCTAATAATTAAACACTAGTTATGTTACAAGAATATGCTATGTGAGACAAAAATGAAAAAAATAAAAGAATATGGGGTTCATCAATATATGTAATAACCCTTTAAATTCCAAATTCCACATATGGCTTGCTACGTTTACATAAAAATCTAATATAAAAAACCTCTCTACTCCATCCTCCGGGGCGAGGTATTTGGAGACGATAATTCTTAGACACCTTTTTAAATATCCATTCAATATCTGCTTGTTTGCACTCAAAATATTGCGACAGGAAGAAATATTGGGTCACCAAACATAATGTACCCCCTTGAATTTTAAGCCGTAAATTTAATTTACTAAAAGGCATTTTGTATATATTTTTTTAACTACAGGTAGTTATTTCAAGAATTAAACACTAGTATAGTTACAAGATGTTATGTGTAACTAAAATAAAAAAACAAAACAAATATAAGGTTTATTAATACATGTAATAACCCTTTAAATCCCAAATTGCACACATCGTATGCTACGTGTATATGAAAACCAGATAAACAAAACCCTCTCCTACCCCCTCCTCCTGGGCGGGATTTTTTAAGACAATAATTTTTTAGCCACCTTATTGTTTATCTGCTCTATATCTGCTTGTTTGCACTCAAAATATTGGGGCTGGAAAAAATAGCGGGACATCAAACATATGTACCCCCTGAATTATGAGCGGTAAATTTAATTTCCTAGAAGACATGCTTTGATTGTTTTTTTAACTCCAGGTATGTGTTCCATGGAATAAACACTAGTTATGTTACTAGAAGATGTTATGTAACAAAAAAATAAAATAGATTAACAAATATGGGGTTCATTATAATATATAAGGACTTTTTAAATCCCAAATTACACTTCTTTCGTGCTATGTGTATATGAAAACCAGAAATTAAAAACATCCCCTACCCCCTCACCATGTCCGGGATTTCTAAAGACAATAATTTTTAGCCACCTTATCATTTATCTATAAAATATTTGTTTGTTTGCACTCAAAATATTGGGGCTGTGAAAAATATCGGTTCATCAAACATATGTACTCCCTGAATTTTAAGTGGTAAATTTAATTTCCTAGAAGACATGTTGTGAATGTTTTTTTAACTCCAGGTATGTGTTCCACGGAATAAACACTAGTTATGTTACTAGGAGATGTTACGTGAAGTGAAAAAAAAATTAACAAATATAGGGTTAATTATAATATATAATGACCCTTTAAATCTCAAAGTACACGTCTTCCGTGCTATGTGTATATGAAAACCATACATGAAAAACATCCCCTACCCCCTCCCCATGGGCGGGATTTTTAAAGACAATAATTTTTAGACAACTTATTATATATTTATTTAATATCTGCTAGTTTGCACTCAAGCTATTGGGACAAGAACAATTAATGGGTCATTTTACACAGTAAATTTAATATCACAAAAGTCTGGTTGTATCTATTCGTATCACATTAACAAATATGGGTTTATTATTACATCATACATGTAATAACGAATTAACTCCTATATTACACGTCAGTTATATTTAACCAAGGTGTGATAAAATAATAGTTTCATCATGTCAGTGGCATTTAGAAGGTATGGGCATAAAATAGTCTCAGAAATCACGACAGGCTTAAAAAAATGATAGTCTTTTTAATGATTTTTGAGTTCATGTGACTCAAACCCAAAGCATGTTTCGACATATTTCACTGATTAATATAATTATCAGGTGCAACGCTAGGTGCTGATAAATAGGTCTAAGCATTATTTTTTTCTTTTATTAATATTCTAGATAACTTGTTACCACCAGCTAGTATGCATAGTGTACGTAACCTTTCTAATAATTATGCAAACCCATGTTCATAATAAGGCTTTTGGATGAAAAAAACAACGCCATATTTTTTTGGCAATCAGAAGGTGCACGATATGTTTGGGCGATGTGTTTATTTTTAATTCCCGATATCCCTATTAAACATGTTGATATCCCTAATATTCATATTTTGATGCTTGGTAACTAGCTTAGCAGGATATGAGGGCAACCTTTATCAACATTAGGTTCTAAATTAACTTTTACATATTATTTGAACTGTAAATAAGAAGCCCACACTTCTGAATTAGCAACAGAATGAAATAAAAAAATGCTACAGGCACATGCTTATTCTATTGGTCACTTTATGTATGTATTATCGGACAATCATGTAACTATAGGTTAAGGTACCATGCTGGAAACTATAAAAAATTTAAAGTAAGAAAATCACAATAAAAAACACATTTTGGTATTATCGTATAAGCATAGTTGCCCAAACCCAAATAATTATACAGTAAATAGGTGTAATTTTTATTAAAGGTAATTACCACGAGATCCGGGTTTTAGGGTTACCCTGATATAATAAAAAACAAAGTAGGGTCTACTGCTGTATTAAAAAATCAAAATAAGAAATATAAACGTTTAAACTGGTCGAGGGTACTAGCTGAGAGGTCACGGGGCTTAGTGAGAGGTCGTGTGTGGCGATAATACGTCTGTGAGTTTTGTCTTTTTACACGAATTTCCATTTCACAACGCCTTAACTACATGTGTGTACACAATTACCAGTTTAAATGTTATATATTACATGTAATGTGGACATTTCGGAGCTCTTGAAATGTTTTCAGATGAAAGGTTGACCACAAAAATGGGAGTGTAGATATTTTATGTTTTACTCTTTGGTTGTTTAGTCTTTGATCTAGGCCCCTATTGCTTGAAATCTGATTTTCTATAATATTTATTATTAGCAAATTTGCATATTTTCTGCTAATATGTTTTCATGATGTTGATAACATATATTTTATTGCAATCTCTGTCCATGAAAACCATAGGGTAGACATTTTTTTAAGATTCTAACTTGATTAGTTTCTGAGGTATTGCTTGAAATTGGATTTTGCGTAATGGCTGCCTAATTTGCATATTTTATGTTAATTTATTATTCTGATCCTAATTGGATATATTTTATTGCATTCGTTGACCATGAAAACCGTATGATAGACAGTGTTTTTAAGATTCTAACTTGATCAGTTGCTGAGATATTGCTTGAAACTGGATTTTCGGTAATGGCTGCAAAATTTGCATATTTTAGCATATTTAGCCCCAACAGCTTAAATGCAAACAACCGGATTTCAATAGGTCCATATTCAGAGACATCAAAAATAACCACCGTGAAAAAATCCCCAGGGGGGGAAGGGGGTATACGGGTGGCCCACGGTCTATTAAGGGGGGGGGGGGGGTATCACACTACAACGTATGAGAGGAACCCATGAGTTGTCATACGCACAAAAAACCTTGAAAATACAGTGGTCGCAAGCAAGTGATCGCAAAACCACTTGAATTTGGTAATTTATACTGCATTAAGAATGTTCTATTTATTATATCGTGATTATCTGATAAAGCAAAGAATCCAATGTGAAGCGACGCGTAGACGTGTCGCCTTCCCTGAACCGTGTCAACTTTCAGCCACTGATCCCCAAGATCATGCACGCGCGACTGCTAGGAGGGCCACCTGGTGATTATAATTGAACCTGGTTAAAACGTAGCTTTTATCTTAATTAAATTAAATGAAGAATAATTATTGTTTTCTTGTCCAGCTGAACTAGCCTGTTTTAAATTAAAAACACATTCACCTTTTATTATAAGCGACACCTGGTACTTTCCAAATCATATTCGCGTTTTCAGAAAGCACAGCTTATAACGTGGCTTCATTGGTATTTACATTTTATTGATTAAAATCAATTTCACATTTATTTGATCACACCAATCCAAATAGAAAAGTGGACTATAAATTGCAGTAATATGGTGGTGCAGTCATATTTAAAATGATTTAAATTAGGCCATATGAAGCTGTTGATGAAACAAAAATGATTGGACATTTTCATCGTGTTGATTGTGTGGGCCTAATTAGGAGCATATTAAAATAATAACGACTCTTTCTATTTTAAGTCGCGTATCCAGAGGGGGGTGCAAGGACCCCTCTGACCCTTTTTTTTAAATCATTTGCCTCAAAACTATCAAGATTGCCAAATTATCGGTATTTGACACTCACAATTTACTCGAGCAGTACCTCAACACTGTCCCAGTAAATTTAGAGTGTCAAACCCACATATATTTTTTCAATCGGATCCCCCCCCCCCCCCATTTTTTCTTGTTGATATTCATACACATCTTAAGTACCTATTGATTATATTTTCGATTGTGCAAGCAGTCGAGTCTAGTTTTGAAGCGCAGGTATTTTTCATTCAGTTGGAGCTGGTGATTGCGTAAAAAATACCACTGAAAATGTCCAGAATTAATGTTACTTTATCACTTTGCATTTGACAGTGTTTTTTTGTAGCGCGACAGATTCAGGGGCTGACGCCAGCCGATGCTTTTTAGACTAATGGTAATAATTTTATATTCTGTGAAACTCAGTGACGTCACTCGGTGAAAAAAGTTTATATAAGATTCCTCCCCCATACTTTATTGTATTAGCCAGCCCGGTGAAAACAAAGGAGGTCGAGGTCATTGAGTTTCACAGAATATGGATGTATATGTTAAAAGAATGACAATTATTATGGCTTACTTTTTAAATAAAAAGTGTTCTACTTGTGTTTATATTACAGGTTTCCATGCATTCTAGAGTGTGTTTTTGCTACTAGTTATTATAATATGTAATTATTTTTATCTCTGCATGACTTTGGTGCTTATGATTTTTGTACATATATGTATATATGTATATATGAATATAGCTGCTGTCTTGCTTGCAGAACCTTCTATAAGCCTGATTTAGCGCAGCACGGCCAATTTTTTATATAATATTTTAAGGATATAACATCCGTATATGTTTTTTATCTGTATTAAATAATTTATATGTATTGGTCAAAAGCCAAATAAAAGAAAACTCTCCACTTAAAAGGTAAGCACTTACAGCAGTCTGTCTTTGCAGATAATAAGATGTAGTGACTTGTGCGGTGATACCTTTCAGACAAGGGGCCCATCCCACTAGGAAGCTTTCATTTATTAGGATTATCCTAACTTTCTCTTATTGTCATAAGAAACCTCAAGATAAATATATTATCTTAACATTATCTTATTCTGATTAGAAAAGATCAGATAAATCTATTTAAGTGTAATAATAGAAAGTTAAGAATAAAATAAGCTTTATTTTGAAATTCTTAATGGGATGGGCCCCAGGTCCCACCGGAAAACAAGAGTAAACTAATTAATGATATATATTATTCCCAAACCCGATGCATGAGGCCAGACAAATATGTCATATGAATGGTCCGCGCACAATTCTGGTGGTAATTGGTTGAGATGTACATAGGCCAAGGGCATATATCAGGGACATTGAGAAGAATGACACATATTTGTAAATGTGTCTCGGAATTAACTACATACTTCACTCAAAAGGCATTGTAAGGTCTGGAGTGGCATTGTCACGTGTCAGTCGCCGAGACTTGAGCGAGATCGTCGTGATTCCAGGCGGCGAAGCGAGATGAGATATGCATGTCTGATACTGTCTCGCGCCGCTGATCAAACAGAAATTGGTATGAGGGGGCATATCCTTGTATAGATCCGATAGTTGACCAGCGTTTGATCCACGTTGGGCCAGAGACAAGTCCCGTCAACGACGCTGGCCCAACGTGGAACAACGTTGGCCAACGCCTCACGTTAGGCTATCACCCTCCTTAATATTTAATATTTTATTACAGCGCAATCGGTTTAGGTGCGCGAGTTAATAGGGTAGAGACGTCGGCGATAATGGCTCCGGCGCGGACAGGTAGGCCCTATAGACTGGTTTGAAAAGGCGGCGGGAAAATTATCCGCCGTCATGCAGTCTCATCCAATTACCAGGTGCGATCTGGCGTGGATGAATTAATATCCATTTCCCGTGTGCCGTGTCGTAAACGGCGGCCATTTTGAAAAAGCACGTCACTTCACAGTCGCCGCCGTTTTCAGACCCGAATCGTGATTGTGTTTTTGCTGATATAAGCCGCACGTATTATCGCTCACATGAAGGTCCAGCGATAAATGGGATTTGTACCCAATTGTCAACTCATCAACCAATATACGTGCATGTGTAATCAGTAATTTGACTGTGCTGTTTATAGGCATGTTTGATTAGACGAACTATGTCTAGGTAATTTCACATATTCACGGTCATACTGAACTATGTCTAGGTAATTTCACATATTCACGGTCATACTGAGAAATATTTCCCAAACTTGCATTTAAATTGAGATCAATTTTAGCCCTTATATTGCTAAGTTCGCCTAGAGTCATTTTTAATCTTTTTTTTTAGCGGGATAAGATATTGTTTTAACATCAAAATTTGGAAATGTTGGATCTCAAATTAAACAGATGTGAGTTATTTTCGCCCATCAATTGAAGGTGTGGGGCGCGGTAAATTAGCGCTGACATGTTCTAATAGAATTCTAAGATGCTACGAACTTAAGGATATTCTAAGATGATTTTAAGTAAGGTTCTCCTCATCAGGTTTGAGTTCGACAGCAAAAATGATGGAATTTAAAAAAAATGCTTCAGAGATTATTTAAATGACGCCTTTTATATTTCATCTGGATGAGGTGAGCTTTAAATGTATTATTGTCGTTCCTGGAGCTGCAGTGTCGTAAGGGATATGTGTGCAAAATGGACCACCTATGCTGCTTCAATGTTAGGCTACCCTCCGCGATGTCGGCCCAACATTGAAACAACATTGTATAAACGTATGAAGTATGCAGGGATATTCTGATTCAATACGAAACGTAGGAGCCTCCGTGACCGAGAGCTAGCGTGCTCAGCCTGAGATCGCCAGGGCTCGAAATTTGAATCCTGTGCCTGGAGGGCAGTGTCGTCAGATTTATCTCAACATCCTCATGAGGTTCATCTGGCCCAGTTTAGCTTATATGTCCACATAGATGCCACGAAACCCCATTCATTCGTTCGTTCATTCCAGTACGAGGCTTTTGCCCAATTCCCCATGGTTATTGTATGATTTACATCACCATTACCAGTTGAATACCAATTGGTTAATAGTTGATTACCACAGAGAATCAAGTGGTGTTCTATTCACGCTGATTCTCAATCGTCATGGTCAGTTTTTTTTCTGACTGGCCATGGAAAACGCATACACATTCATACTGTAGTCGCTTTATTATTTAGAGGCTGATCACTAATGTTTACAAACTGATGCTGAAGCTATACATCTAGTGATAATAAATGAGGTATAACTATTTCATTGGATTCTAGGAATATCATTGTGACAAAAGTTGATTATTCAAGATGACCACTGATTTCAATTTAGACCTTTAGATGACATCTAGATGATCTTTAAACTTAAAATTACACCAGGATGTCTTTAAAGTACATGTAGTTTAAAATTATGTATTAAATTAAATATTAGACCTAATCTTTCAGAATGTACAAATTGACAATAAGTCTCTTATAAATAACGATGGTTTTCATGTCGAACATTCGCGGCTTTGGTTTTAACTTCTAGAAAACCTTGAAACATAAAAAAAATAGTTATTTCAACGTAATCAGCGTGCCCAAATTAGTCGAAAATGAGGTATTACATCAGCTTTTATCAGTGTTTATGTCTATGATGGTAAAAATTACAAAATCAATATGACAATTTATATTTTGGCGGCCATCTCAGATTTGGCGGCCATTTTGATGATTTTCAGTTTTGTTACCGGGCACCATTTATTTGGCATATAGCTTTGGCATATAATATTACGTACTTTCACATTTTAAGTACAAAGACTACCGTGGGTTTATGACTGTGTCCTCCTCTTACCGAATAACTTAAAGAGTTCTTTATGGAGCAAAGTAATACCATAGGCAGAACTATGCACTCCACGCCTTTGAACAGTTTGGAGCACTGCATATGGACAATCCCAATGACAAACATCCAACCCAGCCGGGATTAGAGCCCATTACCGAGGACCTATAGGCCTATACCTAAGAGTTTCGAGCCACGACCGGTCCGAATGAGCCATCGTGGCCATATATAATAGGCTAGGAAAGAGTATCCCAGCGAGCACGGGTTATCGAGCCAATGTTGTTGTAATCAGACGGTGTCGCAACATTACAACAACATCAGGTCGATGCATGTATTATCTGAGCTATTCTGTGAAACTCGATAGCCTTGACCTCCATTATTGTCACCGAGCTTGCGAATACAATAAAGTATGGGGGAGGGAGTCTTATATAACTTTGTTTTCACCGAGTTCCCATTCAAAACGGTTTCCGGTGACGTCACCGCGTTTCACAGAATAGTCATATACCTGGGAAAAATGAGACAATTACCTGATGTTTGGTTGATGCTGGTTCAGTGTCGTAGACAGTGAGTCAACATTGCCCTGATATTGGGTCAATACATGCAATATATTGTGTTTGCTGGACTGCAGCCTGCCGTGCATAACGAAAAAAACAGTAAATACTGCATTTTGGCTCCGCAGTGCAGTAGTCCTAGAACACTTACTGTAATCAAACAATTATTTAATAAATTAATCGCCAAAATGTGCAGAAAGCCTTGTAAAGAAATATTTGTTTTCATGCATTTTGTATATAGAAGGTTTTGATGGCCTCAAGGAAGATGTGTGAATGCTAATTGGGCTTACTCTTTTGAAATGAAGATTAGTAGTATTTTTCCTGTCATAACTCTTCGACTTCGCATGTAACTCCTTGCCACTGTCTCCATAGTCCTAGACGGGATGCCTCACTAATACTTTTCCAGACAGGGAGGTTAATGTTGTTTAGAGAAATTCAAACAAAATTCTATCAATTCAAACAAAATGGCGGTTGTTTATACGGTTTAAACCAGCTCGATTCGCATTTTTGATTTATTTAGGCCTATATTATCTTATCGTGACCCTGAATTTTTTATAGAAGTTGGGCGCGACCTTTTTTCGGCGTCTCAAATTTATTGTAGACCACTAAATAATCCAATGCCAATAGGGGCCTACCATAGTTTTTTTCAATAGGCAGCTGGTCAGCCAGGCTCAGCTGGGGCCGCGGACTTCGTCAGCTAGGCCTACCATAGTCCATTGAAGTCATTCAAAATAAGAGTAGAGCATAGTCCCGGCTTCGGGCTTCCTTCTGTCGCGATATTGCTATGACTGTGCAGAAAGCGACGTAAAACAATAATTATATATACCATTGTCCGAATTTGACGTGAATCGCATGCATGTATCGCACACAGAGTCTAGCCTACATATTTTTATGGACTACTAGTACTGGTTCCAGGGCCGGAGTGAGTCAGTCGGCGGCGTTATAGGTAACACCTCAACGACTCATGGCGGCCGCGTGGCCTAATGGATAAGGCGTCTGACTTCGAATCAGAAGATTGCGGGTTCGAGTCCCGTCGTGGTCAAATATTTTTACACATCATTTTCATCGTGTTAGCTTGTGTAGTCAAAAAAGCATTCACTCACTATCATTCCCATATTAGTCTGTGTAAACATAGTTAGAAGTATCTCGCCCTCCACTATCCAGCAGGCACGAGACGTTGAACCAATGTTGTTTAATTGTTGGGCCAACGTCGAAGACGTAGGGCAACAGTGAAACAGCATTGGTTCAACGTCTCGTGTCTGCTGGGATATGTTTCGGCACGAATCCGCGTAGGACGCCCTACTAAAAAACTGCGCAATTGCCAAGGTTTCCATCACTTTTCTATGGTGCCCTTTTCGTTAATTTTTCTGCTTCTATTATCTATTTTTGTCCCATCAATATGTATCTCAAATGTTTGATAGATTGGCGAATCACTAATTTGTCTCATGAAAAGTTTGAGAGTATAGAAATAATTGCGCAAAAAAAACAGAATAATGGGCAATTTTTAAACCGGTAAGAAGAGGATGATGAATGGTGACATGATAACCAGATGATCCAGAAGGGGATCAGGGGGGTCCTCACCCCCCTCCTTTTCCAAAACTTAATAGCCTCATAATCTATAAAAACTGCTAAGTATGAGCATTTGACATGCAAAATTAGTTTGCTACGTTGCTACGTTGATTGGCGCTATATGAATGTTATGTTTACAATTATTCACCATGTTAACTGTTCTACGTTGGCGCTATATGAATGTGATGTTTACGATTATTCACCATGTTAACTGTTCTACGTTGAATTGACGCTATATGAATGTTATGTTTACGATTATTTACTATGTTAACTGTTCTAGGTTGGCGCTATATGGATGTTATGTTTACGTTTATTCACCATGTTAACTGTTCTACGTTGAATTGGCGCTATATGAATGCTATGTTTACGATTATTCACCATGTTAACTGTTCTACGTTGAATTGACGCTATATGAATGTTATGTTTACGATTATTCACCATGTTAACTGTTCTACGATGGCGCTATATGAATGTTATGTTTACGATTATTCACCATGTTAACTGTTCTACGTTGGCGCTATATGAATGTGATGTTTACGATTATTCACCATGTTAACTGTTCTACGTTGATTGGTGCTATATGAAGGTTATGTTTACGATTATTCATCATGTTAACTGGTCTACGTTGGCGCTATATGAATGTTATGTTTACGATTATTCACCATGTTAACTATTCTACGTTGGCGCTATATGAATGTTATGTTTACAATTATTCACCATGTCAACTGTTCTACATTGGCGCTATATGAATGTTATGTTTACGATTATTAACCATGTTAACTGTTCTACGTTGGCGCTATGTGAATGTTATGTTTACGATTATTCACCATGCTAACTGTTCTACATTGAATTGGCGCTATATGAATGTTATGTTTACGATTATTTACCATGTTAACTGTTCTACGTTGGCGCTATATGAATGTTATGTTTACGATTAATCACCATGTTAACTGTTCTACGTTGGTGCTATATGAATGTTATGTTTACGATTATTCACCATGTTAACTGTTCTACGTTGGCGCTATATGAATGTTATGTCTACGATTATTCACCATGTTAACTGTTCTACGTTGGCGCTATATGAATGTTATGTTTACGATTAATTACCATGTTAACTGTTCTACGTTGAATTGGCGCTATATGAATGCTATGTTTCAATTATTCACCAAGTTAACTGTTCTACGTTGGCGCTATATGAATGTTATGTTTACGATTATTCACCAAGTTAACTGTTCTACGTTGAATTTGCGCTATATGAATGTTATGTTTACAATTATTCACCATGTTAACTGTTCTACGTTGGCGCTATATGAATGTTATGTTTACGATTATTCACCATGTTACCTGTTCTACGTTGGCGCTATATAAATGTTATGTTTACGATTAATTACCATGTTAACTGTTCTACGTTGAATTGGCGCTATATGAATGTTATGTTTACAATTATTCACCAAGTTAACTGTTTTACGTTGGCGCTATATGAATGTTATGTTTACGTTTATTCACCATGTTAACTGTTCTACATTGGCGCTATATGAATGTTATGTTTACGATTATTCACCAAGTTAACTGTTCTACGTTGAATTGGCGCTATATGAATGTGATGTTTACGATTATTCACCATGTTAACTGTTCTACGATGGCGCTATATGAATGTTATGTTTACGATTATTCACCATGTTAACTGTTCTACGTTGGCGCTATATGAATGTTATGTTTACGATTATTCACCATGTTAACTGTTCTATGTTGAATTGGCGCTATATGAATGTTATGTTTACGATTATTCACCCTGTTAACTGTTCTACGTTGAATTGGCGCTATATGAATGTTATGTTTACGATTATTAACCATGTTAACTGTTCTACGTTGGCGCTATATGAATGTTATGTTTACGATTATTCACCATGTTAACTGTTCTATGTTGAATTGGCGCTATATGAATGTTATGTTTACGATTATTCACCATGTTAACTGTTCTACGTTGGCGCTATATGAATGCTATGTTTACGATTATTCACCATTTTAACTGTTCTACGTTGGCGCTATATGAATGTTATGTTTACGATTATTTACCATGGTAACTGTTCTACGTTGGCGCTATATAAATGTTATGTTTACGATTATTCACCATGTTAACTGTTCTACGTTGAATTGGCGCTATTGAATGTTATGTTTACGATTATTCACCATGTTAACTTTTCTACGTTGCAATTAATTGAAATGAGAACAACAAATCATGTGATTTCGCTGTAGAATTAGGCAGTGTAATGGGAATCAGCATTATAGGTCTTGATATTTTTATATTTTCTGTGAAACAGGCTGTGTTCATGCGCCTCTGTGCAGTGTAATACTTGCATGGACATTCGCAGCGACAATCGTAAAATATTAAAAGGTTTTATAGAATACATGCGGAAACATTAAGATGTTTGTCTATGATGACGTGTTTCGTTGTCATGGTTATATCGAACTAACACAAGTTGTACCCCCGTACCCTCTGTCGATTTATTTTGTGAACGATCAATAAAATGATAACATATAAACATGACAAACAAATGAATAACCTACTGTGTGTGATATAGATAAACCTTTGTCGCTGCTAATATACATTTGTGATCCAACGCAATGCCGGTTTATTGTTGGCCCACCGTCTGCGAAGTGGAAAATAATTGGTTGGTTAATACACTAATTGAGCTACAAAATTCGGCATTCCTTTGCCTCAGTTTAACCCTTTTCAATGCATGGATCGACTTTAGACATCTAGAGTTGATCCCCGCACTGAAAGAGCTAAAGAATCTAATGGACGTAGACTCATAACACAGGTATTAACATAGATTCTAATGGCCGTAGACCCATAACACATGTATTAACATAGATTCTAATGGCCGTAGACCCATAACACATGTATTAACATAGATTCTAATGGCCGTAGACCCATAACACATGTATTAACATAGATTCTAATGGCCGTAGACCCATGACACAGGTATTAACATTTCTTGGAAAGAGCTAACTATTTATTGATGGTTTTAAATTAAAAGAAAAACATTGATCTCCATGGTTCATATAAAAATATTTCGGCGCTTTAACTGCCAAACATCTTGTGCCAGAAGCCAGACAACTGGTTATATCCAGACAACTGGTTATATCCAGACAACTGGTTATATCCAGACAACTGGTTATATCCAGACAACTGGTTATATCCAGACAACTGGTTATATCCAGACAACTGGTTATATCCAGACAACTGGTTATATCCAGACAACTGGTTATATCCAGACAACTGGTTATATCAATAATATAGACTGTAACCCTTTACCCAGCAAACACTAACCAACGTCTTCGACAAATGTCATGTGAATGTTTTGTGTTTACTGGGTAATTACCCATGGTTTTGTATGACATTGTAAAATATATATAGAATTATTTTAACCCTTACAGAATCTGACGTCTGTAGACATCAGATTCTGACGACTAAAGTCGATCCCCGCACTGTGAGAGTCAAAAATATTTCTAATGGCCGTAGACCTATAACATAGGTATTCAAATGAATCAGAAAGAGCAAACTTGGACATTTATAATGATTTCAAATTGAAAAAACCCTTTACACTCCATGGCTTAAACAATATTAAATAAGCGCTTCAACCCTTCAACCTCTAAATTATTCAATTTGAATTTTCCCTCACTTGAAGTTGTGTCTCGCTGATGCGCTCCACAACTCCAAGTGAGTGAAAATGAGTCAGATTTGACAAAATGGAGGTCAACTCTTTTCAAATCTTGCTGGTCGATGTCACATTTTACTTTCAACATATTTAAAATGTGATACTTAATAAAAAATGAAAACCCGAATATCTGCGGTACTGGCGGTTAAAGGGTTAGGGGTTAATTTCATCTCAGCTTAGCTCTGGCTACGACGTAGCCAGAGCTAAACTGAGATGATATTAAAATAAGGAAAGTACTGAGGCCGTTCTGTATTGGATGCATGGACTCTAACGGCCGTATTCACAAAGCAAGTTTAAGAATGGTTTAACAAAACTACTGATGTAAACTGGTTAAACCGGGCAGTTTATCGACCGAAAGTTAAAACTGCTCAGGGGGGGGGGGGAGTAGTTTAAGCACCGGTTTAACATGAAGGGGAATGAGCATTATAATGATAATGAACGCAAATATACGAAATAGGAGAGAATGGGATTAAAAAATACACAGACTGATTATTTATCATAAAAATGCAAAAGAGACCCGCAAAAGGCTTATGATAAGCCGCTTCCATGCAGGCCACCCTTCAATAAAGTAATATATATATAGTTTCTGAAAAACTGCATACGTCGCGGGGAAGACGGAGAGACAAAAAGACGGCCAATAATAAAATAGTAACATTAATGCGGAGGGAGAAGCAGACAAATACGAGTGTAGTCTATGTATCAACGCAAAAACAGGGAAACAAATTAAACATATTAAGAACGTTAAAATTAGCGGACTGCATGGATATAAAATATAATAATACGATTAGATCTCATATAACAACCTTCACCTTGGCCAAAAATAGGGCCAAAGAGGGCCAGCGTCCAAAGTGCACCGTGTATTACGAAACAGCAATTTTTGAACAGATATAGCAGTTTGGTATTAAACATATTGAGTTGTATGCATTTACAAGAAAACATTTAAGATATACTGAAAATCCTTTTCGACTATGAGTTTTTATTTTATCTGTTATAAGGCTGCTTGATTTATTTAAAATATACGGAATACAAAAACGCATACAATTTTTTAGCAAATACATGTTTTACTCGTGCAACTGAATAGTTTCTTTTTTGTCTGATGTTATGATGGTAGACCACTGGTTGTAAAAGTGGAGACATGTTAATGAAATATGTGGGTAAATTGTTATTTATCAGGTCAAAACAAAACAATAGCAGTTGAAGCTTAAACATACCATCAATTTTAAGCACATTCAGCTTCTTAAAGAGGGGCTCGCTGTGAGAGAGGTAACCACTCGAACATATAATTCGCATGGCTTTCTTCTGTAATTTTAAAATTCTTTCCTGGTTGAAACCCCAGCACTTAAGACCATAAAGTATATGTGGTTTAATCAGCCCATTGTATACGGTTAAAAGAATTTCAGAAGGAACCATGTGGGCTGGTACATAATTCCTATAATATTTAAAATTTTAGAAGCTATTTTATTTATGTGTGAATCCCATTTTAAATGCTTGTGTATTGTTGACCCTGAAAAATAAAATTCATCAGCAAATTCTATTTTGATATTTTCAATCTCTATATTTTGTATATTGACTTGTTTTTGAGGCATATGAAATACCATGAATTTGGATTTTTTTATGTTGATTGATAATTTGTTCAACTTTAACCAGTCTGCAACTTTTGTCCAAAACCAAAAACATCCAATGTGGTGTATAAAGTAGTATCATCAGCATAAATAATCATCTTAAGCAGTTTACTGGCGTTGCATAAATCATTATTATATATGATAAATAGAAGAGGGCCCAATATAGACCCTTGAGGCACACCAGTGGATATACGATACATATCAGAATTAGTTTTATCATAAGAAACATATTGGGTTCTATTTTGTAAATATTCTTGAAAAGTTTTAACTATACTGACTTTATATCATAATAATTTAATTTCTGAAGTAAAATAACGTGATCAAGAGTGTCGAATGCCTTTGAGAGATCCAAGAAAATGGATATATTTTCTCCAGTCCAAACCCCTTTCATTACACGGGACACTTTCAATATATGACCCAGCACCGTATCCTAAGCCCGTCCAATGGCAGCGTAACTTAGTCAATCACATGACGAGACCATCCATTCGGTCATTCAGTTGTTATTGTTATTTATATTAGGGTGGATTATACCATACGTGGGCTGTATTTGACGGGTTAACAATTAATATTAATCGGATCAACAAATGAATCAATGAATGGGGTTTTAGGCCAACTTTGTGCACATATAGGTTGAACTGGGCCAGGAGAACCTCCTGAGCATGGTGAGATGAATGAGATGACACTGCCTTCCAGACTCAGGATTCGAAATTCGAGCCCTGACGGTCTGAGGCCGAGCCCGCTACCTCTAGGTCATGGATGTTCCCCACAATATTGAATCTTTACGAGTGAGCGGAGAAGAAACATCTTGTTTTACCACGGCACCAGGGCTCCCGCCCTATCGGATCAACATGGATTATTATCGGAAAGTTAGGCTATGTTTAATATTTTTTTTACAACGGATATTTGAATTCTGAGTAACGTGTATAATTATAATGTGACACAAACACATGTCGGTTTTCAAATACTGCATTAAAACGATAACAGAATAATTATCTTCTATTATGATATTAATTACAGGCTCTCGAAAATAGCAAATGATCTACTTCTTTGACCCAGTAAACGATAGACCTTGGCCCACTGTTGAGTTAATGATGTACCGCTGTCTGCGTCGATGGCCCAACATTAAATCAACATTGTGTTGACGTCTCGTGGATCGCACTTTCAACCAGATTAGTCAATGATGTGTACACAAATTGTATGCATTTTATATGAGGGTAGCCATCATTTGTATGCATGAACGTCGGATCAAACTGTAAAACCAGCCGGTTTAAACGGTATTCTGAAGTTTTGTCACACTGGAGCAAAACTGCTTTTGTGAATACGGTTTAAAAATAATTAACGCAGCCGTTTAGCTACACTCGTCTAGACGCTAAGCTCGGGGTTTGTTAAACCTCTTTGTGAATACGGCCGTAAATTGTCCATAAAAATTACCCCTTTAAACGCTGAAGTATTCTTTATATAAACCAAGAGACCAAAAGGTTTTTTCAATTTGAAATCATCATAAATGTCTTAGTTACCCCTTACGATTCATTTTAATGCCTATGTTATAGGTCTACGGCGATTATAAATATTTTACTCTTGCAGCACGGGGATCGACTTTACACTTTAGAATGTGACATCTATAAACATCAGATTCTGACGTATAAAGTCGATCCAAGCAATTTGATCGATCAATTTGAAAATCGATCAATTTGAAATGATCATGAATGTTTGAGTTAGCTCTTTCCGCTTCGTTTGAATACCTATGTTATGGGTCTAGGGCCATTTTGTGCTATCCATCAATAAGTCAAATCAAAATCAACCTTTCAAGTATGCTATGAATGATGTCACCCTTAGTACTGTAAATGAAGTTAAAGACCTTGGTATATTTCTTGATACAAAATTATCGTGGGATAGACACATTCAATTCATCACAGCAAACGCTAGAAAGTTAACAGGTTCAATTAAACGGACTGTAGGTCACTCAGCACCTGTAAGTGTCTTACAACAACTTTACAGCTCTATTGTTATGCCCCAATTTGAATATGCTACACCAGTATGGAACTCCCTTTCGAAATCTCAGATACAGACATTGGAACGAATTCAGAGATCTTATACTAAATTTATGTTAGGTTATGAATCCCCACTTACTTACCCAGATCGCCTCGATAGACTAAATATGCTTCCTTTGAGATATTTCAGACCTGTGTCAGTTATACAAATTTATTCAAGATCCTTGCTCATTACCTTCAGACAGTGTACATTTTAGAAAAAAACAGAGATGTACTAGACAATCTGAATCATCAAATTTTCCAATACCACGATGTAAAAATGAGCAATCTAAAATTTTTTATTTCAACAGAGTTGTATATAGTTGGAACAAGCTTCCCGAGAGAGAAAGGCAAGCACATTACTTGGTTTTAAGAAAAGCTTAACTACATATTTTAACGATATTTTTTAATAGAATTTTAATGTAAACGACACCTGCACATGGGTTCGTGTTTGTAAGTGTGCATTATGGAGACAATGTTCGTAATGTCAAAACTAGCAGGGGTGGAATTACTAGGCATATACACTGCCTATCCCACTTCCTAGCATGCAAAATTATTATACACAAATACTTTTATACTTTTATGCACTTTTATACAATTTCCATTAATTTTATATTATATGTGTATTTTATTGTACATATTGTAACTGTATTCTTTTGCATGCAAATAAAAAATAAATAAAATGAATAAATAAATTATAAATATTTTACTGTTTCAGCGCGGGAATCGACGACTTTAAATGTCAAAATCTGACGTCCATAGATGTCAAATGTTGACGTCTAAAGTCCCTGAAATGTTGAATCTTGTCTGAATTGATGTGGAATATTATTTGCATGTGGAATATTATTTGCACATACATGAGTCTCTAACAAATAAAGGGTTAAAAAAGGCAGTAATTATTTACTTTATAAATAAGCAGTTGCAGCCCTTCTGATTTACAGCGCAGTCCCAGCAAACACGATACTTGGACCCAATGCTAGGCTAATGTTGGGGAGACGTCGAAGACGGCGGCCAACATTAACCCACCATTGGATTAAAGTATCGTGTATGCTGGGGTGCGATACTGCGCTGTTTGGTGTGTGTGGAGGCCTTCTGGTGGCCTTTGGCCTTTGTTTGGTTTCAAACTGTGACATTTTGTCTGCGATCAAACACCGCATGTGTACCATATCAGCAGACGTAATGCTAGGCATACGTCTGCTACGCTGGGCCAGCATTAAAACAACCGTGGGTCAACGTCTCGTGTTTGTAGGCATGTATCTGGTGTTTTTTGCATGGGACAGACTTTCGTCGCCTTTCTGCCACAAACTGCAACCAAATCGAACTGCGTGAACATCAAGGCCCTTATTTTCGTACAGGTTACGATATATCTCGACTAGTATTATATCGGAATACTGGCCCTGGCAGTCTTTTAATAAAGCGATTTGCGAACCAAATAATATCTTTCACACTTTTCAAACCTACTATATCATGTATATGTAGGTCTATATATGTGATATCAAGAACAAATTATTGGTGATATACATGCATATGCAAAATAGCCAATGCAATACCCTGCATAAATATGTTTCAATAAATAAATAAATGATATTAGAGCTTGAAATGACAGAAGTCCTTGTCAATTCGACTGCGAACTACACATCTAGCAGGTTGCAGACAGTCATAGCCTGTAAGCGACTTGCATTCAAACTCCCATTTATTATTTATGAAGTTTAAAAAACAGTATGCTGTCCAATCAAATACAATTCAGCGATATGATCTTAGTTGAATTCGCGTTGACTATACATATTTATTACACTGCTAAAACCAATAATCTTACTATATAAGATAAGGCAATTCTGTGAAACTCAATGACCTTGACCTCCTTTGTTTTCACCGAGCTGGCTAATACATTGAAGTATGGGGGAGGGGTCTTATATAACCTTGTTTTCACCGAGTGACGTCACTGCGTTTCACAGAATGCAATCATATTTGAACAATCTATGCACGCAAAACACATTATCAATCAATGGTATAATATCAATAGGCAAGAGGAACCTTGTATTAGAATTAAAATGATTGTACTGTTCCATTTGGAAATAAAATATTTTTATACTTGGAATGATAGGCTTGCGATATTGTACGGCAAACTTTTTTCACAATATATAAGACGACTTATTGAAAATATTCTGTTGAATCTGAACCAGTTGTGATGATGACCCGATTCCGCAAAGGGTGACACCACAGCAAATACAAACAAATTGTATAGCATTTATACAATGTTGGTCCAACGTCTTCGACGTTGGTCCAACATTGTATAGATGTTATGCAATTGTGTTGTGTTGGCTGGAATATACGCTCCTTCGACATTTTTTTAATGTAATGTTCTCTGGTACGGAGAGGGTTTCTTGTACTTCACGCTCTGTCCGGTGACCGGAACCGTCTGGCTTGAACAGTTCACCACACCCACGAGCCGGCTGAACACCACCTTCTGTTCAGCTGTTCAAGGCACGTGCCACCAACTGTTTCCTGGGTTTATATGCCAGCTAACCCTTCACGACCCAAGGCCAGAATACTTTGTATTTTTCATGGCTTGCATTATCGAAACAGTTTTGCTGTTTTTGCTGGAGCCGTGGTCAATTTTGTACCATTTAGGAAAGGAATTTATCTTGTAATAATTTTTCTTTTACCCTCTCAAGAGTTTACCTGTCATTTTCATCCACTACAAGCCGCGAATTGCTGTCACAATTCTCGACTTGTCGTGGATGAAGATGACTTGAAGTGAGCGGCAGACGAAATGAAATGAAATGAAATGAATCGGGCTTTAGGCCACCTTTGTGCACATATAGGCTAAACTGGGCCAGGAGAGCCTCCTGAGGATGGTGAGATGATTGAGATGACACTGTCCTCCAGACACAGGATTCGAAATTCGAGCCCTGGCGGTCTGAGGCAAGAAGCTCAATGATTATAGTGCAGCAAGAGGCTCAATGATTATAGTGCAGCAAGAGGCTCAATGATTATAGTGCAGCAAGAGGCTCAATGATTATAGTGCAGCAAGAGGCTCAATGATTATAGTGCAGCAAAAGGCTCAATGATTATAGTGCAGCAAGAGGCTCAATGATTATAGTGCAGCAAGAGGCTCAATGATTATAGTGCAGCAAGAGGCTCAATGATTATAGTGCAGCAAGAGGCTCAATGATTATAGTGCAGCAAGAGGCTCAATGATTATAGTGCAGCAAGAGGCTCGATGATTATAGTGCAGCAAGAGGCTCAATGATTATAGTGCAGCAATAGGCTCAATGATTATAGTGCAGCAAGAGGCTCGATGATTATAGTGCAGCAATAGGCTCAATGATTATAGTGCAGCAAGAGGCTCAATGATTATAGTGCAGCAAGAGGCTCAATGATTATAGTGCAGCAAGAGGCTCAATGATTATAGTGCAGCAATAGGCTCAATGATTATAGTGCTGCAAGAGGCTCAATGATTATAGTGCAGCAAGAGGCTCAATGATTATAGTGCAGCAAGAGGCTCAATGATTATAGTGCAGCAAGAGGCTCAATGATTATAGTGCAGCAATAGGCTCAATGATTATAGTGCAGCAAGAGGCTCAATGATTATAGTGCAGCAATAGGCTCAATGATTATAGTGCAGCAATAGGCTCAATGATTATAGTGCAGCAAGAGGCTCAATGATTATAGTGCAGCAAGAGGCTCAATGATTATAGTGCAGCAATAGGCTCAATGATTATAGTGCAGCAATAGGCTCATTGATTATAGTGCAGCAAGAGGCTCAATGATTATAGTGCAGCAATAGGCTCAATGATTATAGTGCAGCAATAGGCTCAATGATTATAGTGCAGCAATAGGCTCAATGATTATAGTGCAGCAAGAGGCTTAATGATTATAGTGCAGCAATAGGCTCAATGATTATAGTGCAGCAATAGGCTCAATGATTATAGTGCTGCAAGAGGCTCAATGATTATAGTGCAGCAAGAGGCTCAATGATTATAGTGCAGCAAGAGGCTCAATGATTATAGTGCAGCAAGAGGCTCAATGATTATAGTGCAGCAATAGGCTCAATGATTATAGTGCAGCAATAGGCTCAATGATTATAGTGCAGCAATAGGCTCAATGATTATAGTGCAGCAATAGGCTCAATGATTATAGTGCAGCAAGAGGCTCAATGATTATAGTGCAGCAAGAGGCTCAATGATTATAGTGCAGCAATAGGCTCAATGATTATAGTGCAGCAAGAGGCTCAATGATTATAGTGCAGCAAGAGGCTCAATGATTATAGTGCAGCAATAGGCTCAATGATTATAGTGCAGCAAGAGGCTCAATGATTATCTTGTTCACTTCAAATTCATGGGAAGTTTAATAGGGCCTACTTGAAAAAAAATGCTTATTTAGAAAACATTATTTAAAGTCAATTATTTTAACATGTTTAAAGTCACGTAGGCTTACAGCGTATGTCAATCTAAATTATTATTGCCTAAAAACAAATCTCAAGTAGTTATGTTTGCCAAATAATTTGACATTTTTATGATAAGGTTGTTAATGTAAATAAAAACAATATGTACATGCATATGTAACTGGAAAGTATTCACATTGTATACCGCGCCATAAAAAAATAGCTATAGTTTTACGTTCATGTAAACTATGAACACTTTTCAGTTCACTTGAAGTTTTGAGTCGTGGCAGCGAGACACAAATTTAATTAGGTGTCAGCAAATATGATATGCGGGATTGAAACTCTAAATTTACTAGGGAAGTGCCTCAACTTAAGACACTTCTCTAGTACATTTTAAGTGTAAAATAACTCTATTTTGGCAGTTTTGATCGATGTTTACACAATTTAGCTCTGGAAAAGGGTGGGGGAGTCAGTACCCCTCTGACACCCCCTCTGGAAAAGGGTGGGGGAGTCAGTACCCCTCTGACACCCCCTCTGGAAAAGGGTGGGGGAGTCAGTACCCCTCTGACACCCCCTCTGGAAAAGGGTGGGGGAGTCAGTACCCCTCTGACACCCCCTCTGCAAAAGGGTGGGGGAGTCAGTACCCCTCTGACACCCCCTCTGGAAAAGGGTGGGGGGGTCAGTACCCCTCTGACACCCCCTCTGGAAAAGGGTGGGGGAGTCAGTACCCCTCTGACACCCCCTCTGGAAAAGGGTGGGGGAGTCAGTACCCCTCTGACACCCCCTCTGCAAAAGGGTGGGGGAGTCAGTACCCCTCTGACACCCCCTCTGGAAAAGGGTGGGGGAGTCAGTACCCCTCTGACACCCCCTCTGGAAAAGGGTGGGGGAGTCAGTACCCCTCTGACACCCCCTCTGGAAAAGGGTGGGGGAGTCAGTACCCCTCTGACACCCCCTCTGCAAAAGGGTGGGGGAGTCAGTACCCCTCTGACACCCCCTCTGCAAAAGGGTGGGGGAGTCAGTACCCCTCTGACACCCCCTCTGGAAAAGGGTGGGGGAGTCAGTACCCCTCTGACACCCCCTCTGCAAAAGGGTGGGGGAGTCAGTACCCCTCTGACACCCCCTCTGCAAAAAGGTGGGGGAGTCAGTACCCCTCTGACACCCCCTCGGGGGAGTCAGTACCCCTCTGACACCCCCTCTGCATCTGCAAACAGGATTTCACCTACTAGACTGGTACTCTTTTTATTGTATCTTTGTGCTTCTGATTTCCTCGCTGCACCGTATCACGGCAGTGTACGCTCAAAATGACATATGCGTGCACGTTCACAATATTGTTCACCATGACACGTTATTAGCTGTATGCGCGCCGTGAGCTGTACAAACGATCGGGAAACGTAGGCCAACGGTGGCTTCAATCTGGGCCAACGTCTCAGACGTTGGCCCAGATTGAAGCCAACGTTGGACAAACATCCAGCATAAACGGGTGACCGGGGCTTGTCAAAATCCATCCCAACACGGGTGACCTGTGATACGTGATGTGCCCTGAAATGACACGAGGAGGTATTTTTCAAAGAAAATAACAAAATCCTTCAAATATGATAATAAAAGCCGGATGTCAGAAACTACCCACTTTGCTATACTGTTAAGGACGAATTGAAAGCATTGTATTAGACATTATTATATTACTATAACAAAAGTAGATTCTTTAATCGGTGCATTTAATTTTAAATCTTTTAAACTTATGCGTTTATGGTTGATACATGCAGTAAAACAAAGCATTGACAACTGCTTTTATCCATCAGACCTGAAGGAAGAAAACTGAATTTAAGTCAGGTCAAGTTGTATAATTATATTTTTCAAGCAAAATCACTTTAAACGTAGCATACTTGCATGGATTAACTTGCCATGACAATTACTCATTACTTAGAAAACCTAAATGACTCACCTGCTATACATATTACCACAGCTTCTTTTTCTATCTATATAACCAGGAAAAAAAATGAATTTAATCCGTAAAATGCAAAGTTAAATAATTTAAATTGTCACCCACTTGAAGTTGTGTCTCGCTACCGCGATACACAACTTCAAGTGGGTGAATTTTACTCACTTTTGTTTAATTTGACACGAAACATTTGCTAATTTTGTTGTTTAGACACTCATTTAATTCCCAAAAAATTACCCCATTAATAAAACAGATCAACCACGACTAAAGTATAGTATTTAGCACTTAAAGGATTAGGTCACTTTTGTGCACTATGTACAAACATGTAGGCTAAACCGAACGAAAGAAAAATCATATCGAAGACGTTATGACCAAAACACAAACCCTGGTGAACCGGGATTGAACACGCCACCTCTCAACTTCAGAGGCTCCACTGAGCTGACTAAACAAACAAACAAGCTGGTTGCCCCGAAATCAAGAGATAGTAAGTAGTGAAAACGATTTAGCTAATTATATACAAACTCGTGAAAATTATGGCATCCCATAGGACAATTATCAACAAACATGGCGCTAGATTAAAAAAATTGGTCTCCATGGTTTATAGAAAATTAATTCATCGCTTTAAGGGTTAATCGGCAAATAAAACAGATTAGGAACAATGTCTGTCGTTCTTAGCAGTGAAAGGGTTAAGTATAGTAGATTTTTTTGTTTATACTCCTACTCCCGCAGTGTTGAGGCAACGTTGGTCCAACAAGTATCTGCACACCATACAGTAAACACAATGAAAGTACAGCGAGTACTTCATAATAACCCCCCTGGGTCGAAATATTGAAACAAGCGTTATTTCTATGAGTTTGAATGGTTAATTGAATATCGTGGGAACAGCGTAACATACATTAACTCTAATCTGTATATCACATGATTTAACAAACGCGAGACGTGAACACTGTGTGTGTGCTCAATGATAGACCAACGTCACAGACAGTTGTACAACGTCTCGCCAGGAAGCAAGCCTGTCAGAAGAACTTACGGATATGGGCAAGTGTGATTTGTAATCCTTAATAATATGTGGAATGTGTTTTTAGCGTCCGCTTCACCTTCGTAAATGAATTTCGACCATTTCACCCTCTCAGCAGAATTCTTTTCTTGTTATGGTTCCATTCAGGCTACACAAACCGCTAATGAGAATTGCATTTTAATTTAAAAGTCACTATGTTGGTGAGAGTACTGCACTCAAACCTGACGTCATATTACCACCCTGAAGGTGACTATGTTGGTGAGAGTACTGCACTCAAACCTGAGTCATATTACCACCCTGAAGGTGACTATGTTGGTGAGAGTACTGCACTCAAACCTGACGTCATATTACCACCCTGAAGGTCACTATGTTGGTGAGAGTACTGCACTCAAACCTGACGTCATATTACCACCCTGAAGGTCACTATGTTGGTGAGAGTACTGCACTCAAACCTGACGTCATATTACCACCCTGAAGGTCACTATGTTGGTGAGAGTACTGCACTCAAACCTGAGTCATATTACCACCCTGAAGGTGACTATGTTGGTGAGAGTACTGCACTCAAACCTGACGTCATATTACCACCCTGAAGGTCACTATGTTGGTGAGAGTACTGCACTCAAACCTGACGTCATATTACCACCCTGAAGGTCACTATGTTGGTGAGAGTACTGCACTCAAACCTGAGTCATATTACCACCCTGAAGGTCACTATGTTGGTGAGAGTACTGCACTCAAACCTGACGTCATATTACCACCCTGAAGGTGACTATGTTGGTGAGAGTACTGCACTCAAACCTGAGTCATATTACCACCCTTAAGGTGACTATGTTGGTGAGAGTACTGCACTCAAACCTGACGTCATATTACCACCCTGAAGGTCACTATGTTGGTGAGAGTACTGCACTCAAACCTGACGTCATATTACCACCCTGAAGGTCACTATGTTGGTGAGAGTACTGCACTCAAACCTGAGTCATATTACCACCCTTAAGGTGACTATGTTGGTGAGAGTACTGCACTCAAACCTGACGTCATATTACCACCCTGAAGGTCACTATGTTGGTGAGAGTACTGCACTCAAACCTGACGTCATATTACCACCCTGAAGGTGACTATGTTGGTGAGAGTACTGCACTAAAACCTGACGTCATATTACCACCCTGAAGGTCACTATGTTGGTGAGAGTACTGCACTCAAACCTGACGTCATATTACCACCCTGAAGGTGACTATGTTGGTGAGAGTACTGCACTCAAACCTGAGTCATATTACCACCCTAAAGGTGACTATGTTGGTGAGAGTACTGCACTCAAACCTGACGTCATATTACCACCCTGAAGGTGACTATGTTGGTGAGAGTACTGCACTCAAACCTGAGTCATATTACCACCCTGAAGGTGACTATGTTGGTGAGAGTACTGCACTCAAACCTGACGTCATATTACCACCCTGAAGGTCACTATGTTGGTGAGAGTACTGCACTCAAACCTGACGTCATATTACCACCCTGAAGGTGACTATGTTGGTGAGAGTACTGCACTCAAACCTGAGTCATATTACCACCCTAAAGGTGACTATGTTGGTGAGAGTACTGCACTCAAACCTGACGTCATATTACCACCCTGAAGGTCACTATGTTGGTGAGAGTACTGCACTCAAACCTGAGTCATATTACCACCCTGAAGGTGACTATGTTGGTGAGAGTACTGCACTCAAACCTGAGTCATATTACCACCCTGAAGGTCACTATGTTGGTGAGAGTACTGCACTCAAACCTGAGTCATATTACCACCCTTAAGGTGACTATGTTGGTGAGAGTACTGCACTCAAACCTGAGTCATATTACCACCCTGAAGGTGACTATGTTGGTGAGAGTACTGCACTCAAACCTGACGTCATATTACCACCCTGAAGGTCACTATGTTGGTGAGAGTACTGCACTCAAACCTGAGTCATATTACCACCCTGAAGGTGACTATGTTGGTGAGAGTACTGCACTCAAACCTGAGTCATATTACCACCCTGAAGGTCACTATGTTGGTGAGAGTACTGCACTCAAACCTGACGTCATATTACCACCCTGAAGGTCACTATGTTGGTGAGAGTACTGCACTCAAACCTGACGTCATATTACCACCCTGAAGGTGACTATGTTGGTGAGAGTACTGCACTCAAACCTGAGTCATATTACCACCCTAAAGGTGACTATGTTGGTGAGAGTACTGCACTCAAACCTGAGTCATATTACCACCCTGAAGGTGACTATGTTGGTGAGAGTACTGCACTCAAACCTGACGTCATATTACCACCCTGAAGGTGACTATGTTGGTGAGAGTACTGCACTCAAACCTGAGTCATATTACCACCCTGAAGGTGACTATGTTGGTGAGAGTACTGCACTCAAACCTGAGTCATATTACCACCCTTAAGGTGACTATGTTGGTGAGAGTACTGCACTCAAACCTGAATCATGTTACCACCCTGAAGGTGACTATGTTGGTGAGAGTACTGCACTCAAACCTGAGTCATATTACCACCCTTAAGGTGACTATGTTGGTGAGAGTACTGCACTAAAACCTGAGTCATATTACCACCCTGAAGGTGACTATGTTGGTGAGAGTACTGCACTCAAACCTGAGTCATATTACCACCCTGAAGGTGACTATGTTGGTGAGAGTACTGCACTCAAACCTGAGTCATATTACCACCCTGAAGGTGACTATGTTGGTGAGAGTACTGCACTCGAACCTGAGTCATATTACCACCCTGAAGGTGACTATGTTGGTGAGAGTACTGCACTCAAACCTGAGTCATATTACCACCCTGAAGGTGACTATGTTGGTGAGAGTACTGCACTCAAACCTGAGTCATATTACCACCCTGAAGGTGACTATGTTGGTGAGAGTACTGCACTCAAACCTGAGTCATATTACCACCCTGAAGGTGACTATGTTGGTGAGAGTACTGCACTCAAACCTGACGTCATATTACCACCCTGAAGGTGACTATGTTGGTGAGAGTACTGCACTCAAACCTGAGTCATATTACCACCCTGAAGGTGACTATGTTGGTGAGAGTACTGCACTCAAACCTGAGTCATATTACCACCCTGAAGGTGACTATGTTGGTGAGAGTACTGCACTCAAACCTGAGTCATATTACCACCCTGAAGGTGACTATGTTGGTGAGAGTACTGCACTCAAACCTGAGTCATATTACCACCCTGAAGGTGACTATGTTGGTGAGAGTACTGCACTCAAACCTGAGTCATATTACCACCCTGAAGGTGACTATGTTGGTGAGAGTACTGCACTCAAACCTGACGTCATATTACCACCCTGAAGGTCACTATGTTGGTGAGAGTACTGCACTCAAACCTGACGTCAAATTACCAACCTGAAGGTGACTATGTTGGTGAGAGTACTGCACTCAAACCTGACGTCAAATTACCACCCTGAAGGTCACTATGTTGGTGAGAGTACTGCACTAAAACCTGACGTCATATTACCACCCTGAAGGTGACTATGTTGGTGAGAGAACTGCACTCAAACCTGACGTCATATTACCAACCTGAAGGTGAATTGCGATATTGCTCACAGAACGGCAGGAAATACAAAAACACAATCTGGGCATCAGGGAGTTGGAGGGCATAGAACTGGCACCCTGAAACTACCATTCAGATGCAAACAGCAGGGACAGCTTACTTGACAAGTAAGCAGTTACTGCTGTTTGTCTTAACGCGACAGAACAACATAAATGGCCCATATATCCAGCAAACGCAAAACATTTGGATAACATCAACTAGTTTATCAATTCTCGTGATTTGTTTCTGATTTAAAACTTTTTTGCGACTATATATATATACGGTCCTAGCAGCACGATGGTTAACATACTACTTCAAACCGTTAAAAGCTTAAAATCTGAATATCTGTGCGGGAATGCCACCCACTTCGATAGATACTGGCTATTCTAGCAAACACAAAACATTTGCATAGCATTTGTATAATGAGGTTTAGCTTTAATCTTAGGTAATTTACACTTAAAAAAATGTGTTTGAGTGAAAATATGCAGCTTCATTATAATATTCCACTAGCAGTAGTGTACTTTAAAATTATATTTGGTGCAGAACACAAATGGAAAAGATATGAGTCTGGTGATATAATATGACATATTTATAAAGGTTCAAGGATAGGTCATTGATAGCGTGGTTGACATAGAGCCCGAAGGTACCGGGTTCGAGTCCCGCTGCGGCCGATGTCGTTCCTTGGTGCACACATATGCAGAGTCCCAAACAGTTCTAATTCGTGGGATAATGACAACCGAGACCGATTCGCGCCGCAACACAAAACAAATAAAAAAATAATAAATAAAATGACCAATATGTCAAAGTTGTAAACGGTCAATAAAAACCCCTAAAATAAACTTTTTTATTCAGACAGTGGTAATATTGTCAGACCCATTAGAGTATATAGTTATACATACAAAAGAAAAGGCCAACAACAATAACTGCTTACTTGATAAGTAAGTAGTTACTGCTGTTCATCTATGCGGACCCAGCCATCCACCGGAGCCCAGCCAGTCTGGCATTAATAATTGAGTGCTCCGATACTTCACCACACCTCAAAAATACCACTTTTTGGACTTGAATATTTAATATCCTATTTGCTTTCATAACCGTGCCAAAGCTTCATCTTTCACATCAAAAAACACTTCAAAATTCACTCTTAACCGCCACCCAAGATGGCGGCCATCTGCGCTTCTGGAACTCATCGCGGGCCGACGCAGAACTGGCTCAACATTGGGCCACCGTCTACGACGTCGGTCCAAGGCTGAGCCAGAGCTGTGACAACTTATCACATTTTCTGTTTGTGGTATTTAGATTTGGAAAACCGACAGATTTGCAAATCAATTATTCAGAGTTCTCTATCTCCAAAGTATTTTATTTTTAAAATGAGCAGACTTTTCAAATTACCGGCTGTCATTAGTTTTTATCGACAATTAAACTATATATTTTGACGATCGCACAGCTGATTTCCAGTACTATATACTATATACCGTTTTAGATACTTTATTATATAAAATATAATAAAATCATATTGGTTATATATATATATATAAATATATATTTCTATAAGTATATAAAATTATATAACTGAATCAAATTTTAACTGCACATCGATATGATTGTGGTGAGTAATGATGGAAAACTTCTAGATGACGAAACAATCACATAACTTTAATACCCAATGTTTGATAATTAAAATAAATTGTAAACACATTTATCGCTTAAAAGTGCAATTTGCAATTGTGATTCATTTTTTATAGCGTCAGCTGTGGGTCAAGAGCGATCCAATATTACGATTGAATTTTTTGATTTCTTAGAGATAAAGTTGTTTTGACAAGTTCAACCCTCCTCTCCCCCTACCCTCTTACTCACCCACCCACCCACAAAAGGAAAAGATGAAAGTAAACCACAACCATTGACGCAAATAAAGACCTGTTGTCGCAATCCGCATCGAGAAGAAAAAGGAACGAAATACTGTATATTCAAGTGCGGAAAATCTCGCACAGTTTGCTCAATCACCTTCTTAATAATTTAAAATGAAAATGCGATTGACAACTACGAGAGCATATGGTTGATTTCACCCGGCGGCCCCCTCGGGGGGCGAGTCCATTGTGTCCACAGCGCGGTGACAATATCTCTTAGGCGTATCTCTTCCAGCTGACGCGAGGCTTACGACCAATGCTGGCTCAATGCTGGTCCGCCGTCTACGACATCGCCCCAGCATTGAACCAGCATTGGACGAACGTCTCGCATTTGCTGACCTCAGCTGAATGGCTTCTTTAATGTTTGCACGGCTTAATCGTAATATCAGCTCTCCTATAGTCATTCGCCGTAGGATGAACGCCTAAAACTTATATTTATTTTCCGGGGCCCTCAAAGATTTGGAGGGATAAACCTTTTCCTATTATATTATACGATAATGCCGAGGCGACGCGGGATTTATGATTCAACACTTTGAATGCTGTACTTTATTCATACCAATATTACGAGTGTATGTTACAGCATAGAGCTTGCTGAAGCTGTACGATTACAACAAAAAAAATATATTATTTATTTTACTGTCACTATAGGTGAACATGTTCAACAACTGGTATTATTACATACATTATGTGTTTTAGACATGAACACATGCTATTGGCTGCATTACATTGCTTGCATATTTGTCGAATAATAAATATATAAGGAAATAAATGAGGGTTCAATACCAGCACCTTGATTATAATAACGCTATAATAACGCGTGTAAATACGATTCACCAATTCATGATTATCGCTATGTATTTTGTTTTTAGCTACTACCATTGATCACAAAACATTTACATAACATTTATACAACGCCGGCCCAACGTCTTCGTTGTATAAATGCAATACAAATTATTTCTGTTTACTGGGGTGTGAGATATGACGTCCTCTCGGGTCTAGAGGGTTATTTATGTTTACTGGGGTGTGAGATATGACGTCCTCTCGGGTCTAGAGGGTTATTTATGTTAACTGGGGTGTGAGATATGACGTCCTCTCGGGTCTAGAGGGTTATTTATGTTTACTGGGGTGTGAGATATGACGTCCTCTCGGGTCTAGAGGGTTATTTATGTTTACTGGGGTGTGAGATATGACGTTCTCTCGGGTCTAGAGGGTTATTTATGTTTATTGGGGTGTGAGATATGACGTTCTCTCGCGTCTAGAGGGTTATTTATGTTTACTGGGGTGTGAGATATGACGTTCTCTCGGGTCTAGAGGGTTATTAGATCCGGTGATATGACGTTCTCTCGGGTCTAGAGGGTTATTTATGTTTACTGGGGTGTGAGATATGACGTTCTCTCGGGTCTAGAGGGTTATTAGATCCGGTGATATGACGTTCTCTCGGGTCTAGAGGGTTATTAGATCCGGTGATATGACGTTCTCTCGGGTCTAGAGGGTTATTAGATCCGGTGCACATTTTGATGAAATTGAGAGCCCTATTTCAGTCAGTGTTTTGTATAAAATGTCCTCCCTGCCACTCATAAATTCTTAGGTGATATTAATTTAAGAGAATACACTATTCATGCTGCCAAAGTTGTCTCAAAGTCGGGTCAACATAAGAGCCGCTGGAGCATCATTGAGCCACCTTTGTTGGGACATCCATTTGTATAACTTGGGGTTGAATTTTATCACAAGCAGGATAGGGCGCCTGAAATGTGATTTCTGCAGCTGATAACTTTTTTTCTTGACTTATACAAGTCAATCAAATTGATGGATAGTGCTTCAATTTTATTTCGAGCGCTTTCACTCAACGTTTTCACTCAACGCTTTCACGTTGGGCCGGCGTTGTGGCCGTCAAATTCTGACGTATAATGTCAGTCCCCATACTGAAGAATTAAGAACTTATAATAATGTCGTAGACCCATAAGATATATATTCAAATGAGGAAAGAGTTAACTAAGACATCTATGATGATTTCAAGTTGAAGAACCCTTTAGTCTCAATGGTTTATACTAAAAATATTTCAATGTTGTCTATCTTTCTTCTCTGTCACCCGTCAAGATTGAGAAGCGTAGGAGTTCGGCCTGAATCTGACTGGCCTAGAACTCTAAATCCTGTGTCTTGAGAGCATCTGATTCATCTCACATTGCTCTAGAGGTTCTGCTGATGGCTCAGTTTACACTGCTCTATATGTATGTATTTCGTATGTACACAAACGTTACATGAAGCCCCATTCATTCATTCATTCATTCATTCATTCATTCATTCATTCATTCATTCATTCATTCATTCATTCATTCATTCATTCATTCATTCAATCATTCATTCATTCATTCATTCATTCATTCATTCATTCATTCATTCCTTCATTCATTCATTCATTCATTCATTCATTCATTCATTCATTCATTCATTCATTCATTCATTCATTTATTTATTCATTCATTCATTCATTCATTCATTCATTCATTCATTCATTTATTCATACATACATTCATTCATTCATTCATTCATTCATTCATTCATTCATTCATTTATTCATTCATTCATTCATTCATTCATTCATTCATTCATTCATTCATTCATTCATTCATTCATTCATTCATTCATTCATTCATTCATTCATTCATTCATTCATTCATTCATTCATTCATTCATACATTCATTCATTCATTCATTCATTCATTCATTCATTCATTCATTCATTCATCCACCCAAACGCCCACCCATGCACCCACATTTGATTGTGAACTAAATGTGTTTTTAAACATTAATATTTGAAAATGTTTGGCATCAAATATGAGTAATATTCAGTCACTCGAAGTTGTGGATCACGGTAGCGAGAAACAACTTCAAGTGGGTGAAAATTTGAGTTTTTATATATTTTTTTTTGGGGGGGGGGTAAAGTATATAAAATATCACTGCAATTCACACAATAGTTTGTGGTCAATGCTCAATGAATCAAGTACAATGTATCTCTAATACAGTCTAGAAATAATTTATTTTTATAATTAGAAATATATTTGATCATTTCATGAATAAACAATCAAATGAATAAACAATCTTGACTCCTGTTCAGCGGGACATGGGTTAACCCTTTGCTCGCTATGAACGACCACAGTCGTTTTAAATTCGTTTTATTAGCTCACCAAATCACTGTAATTGGCAATGAAATGTATGTTTAAACATCATGTTCTCCTAATATTTTGCTGCAAATTAATCTTATATGACTAATGTTCACCCACTTGAAGTTGTGTGTCGCTGTAGCTTAAATTTAATAATGTATCGCCTTAGCGGTCAAAAGGTTACATTAATGTGCAGAAGAAAATTTCAAATAAGAGATCTTAGTTTAAATCAGTCATTTGATATAAAAAATATGTGTTAGGGTTTTTTTAAAGTACTATAATATTGATTACTATATTGATTACTATGCCTTTACGTACTAACATAATTTTTATCTTTCTTTGGCTGGTCAACAATTATTAGAATTCTCACGGATGCAAATACTGATAACACATCATGGTGAGTAAGTGAGTGACTGAGCAAACAAGCAAGCAAGCAAGCAAGCAAGCAAGCAAGCAAGCAAGCAAGCAAGCAAGCAAGCAAGCAAGCAAGCAAGCAAGCAAGCTAGCTAGTACTCAAAGTACATGTGTAAAACGAATTTATACATATATTCAAAACATATGTCGATCTAGCTATTTTAATGCTTAATTTACGTGTGATGAAAAATCCTATTACGGTAATACACGTGTTTTGATCTTTAATGGTTGAAGGGTGAGTGATAAATGCCTTTTCAACCGCGCGTGATTGCTAATTTACAATAAATGCGTGCGGCGGCACCTGGGGGGGGATTTTTTTGCCACCCGCTGTTGAAAAGGCAGAACACCTTGCATGTAAACTGTAAATATTTAATTTGTAGACGTCCCAGGTTTCTTTAAAACTTCTAGATGAATGCTGGAAAGCACGACCTGGTAACAAAACGGAACATCTGACTAAAAGACAAACAGCAGTATCTGCTTACTCGTCCAGTAAGCAGGACAGAGCTTACATTTTACTTGATGTACGCTGCAGCTGTAAATGTAGTTAACTGTCTGATTGAACTGAAAAGCAAAACGACGGAATTCAAAACGACGAAATTCAAATAGCGTTTAAAATCAAATCACGAGCTGTGTATGTATGCAAAGATGCCCTCAATTAGTGATGAAAAAAAAGCTACTCTTGTATACATAACATAAAATGTTTTATCCAACATTGATCTTCTGCGGTGGCCCCTTATACATGTTACTGTATCAACTCTTCATCATGTAATATCAAGTTATGCTATTTAAATTTTCACGCACTATTAACTTTCTTCTGACAATTCTATATATATTTTACTGTATTAGAATAATAAGTGTTTAGATTAAAGTACGTGAGCTGTCATGGTTCGCTCAGTAAACATTGTGAGCCCACCAGTATGCTCAGCATGGTCAACGTCCCCAGGAGTGGGGTCCGCTGCATTGTGAAGGTTATATTTGTGACACAAAACGACCCAAACCCTAATAAATAAATTTGGGCAAAAATTATACAATATGCAAAGTTAATTCAAAAAAAAAATGTCATGTACAACACAATGGTGTAAGTTCACTCAACTAGCCAATTGTGGTATCTCAACCCAGTTGTTTTAGCACAACCAGTGGGTTCTACAGTGCACGACATTCTAATACTTTAACTTTCTATATCCTGTGGCTAAGCTGACTATTAACCTCCTTTGCATACAATCGTATATATTGTCCAGTCACAAATACGTATGATCTTAAATTTTGCCAATAAATTTCCTGCCTGTCTGTTTGTCTATATCTGTTGGGCTGGGGTCCTGGTGCAGTGGTTAAAGCTGATTGCTTGGAAAGTCGAATCCTGTGTCCGGATGGCAATGTCATCTCTTGCATCTCACAATCCTCAGGAGGTTCTACTGGTCCAATTTAACGTATATGTGCCCAAATAAGGCCTAAAACTCAATTGACTCATTCTATATATCTGTTCTGCTATTTGCTAACTCGTTGTACAATTAGTTATGACGTTTTCGAGTGTAATTCAACCATATTACGTAATCACGTAATTTTCCAGACGGTGTTCGTGCGCATCCAGCAGCTATGCTCTGCAAAGGCGAAAGGCAGTAACTACTTACTTGTAAAGTAAGCAGTTACTGCCTTTTGTCTTTGCCAGGTAGGACTGATCGGGCGGGGAATCTGCGCTGGGCTGCATAATACATAATACTGCGCCTCATTACTTTCTCAGAAGTTATTCAAAACCCATTAGTCTCGATCAAGCATTTCGCGCTGCGATCAATTTGCGAAGAATGCGCGATTACGTAATGTGATGTAGCCGCTCACACTGCCTTTCATCGGACTTTGTGCTGCCCCGTGTTTTTGTTCAGGTATACTTTTAGGCAAAAAGATCAAACGTCGGAATGAAAGGATTTTCTCAAACTGACAAGTTCTTGATTATGTTCTGAATCAAAGCAAAAGGCAACGTTACGTTTTTTTGTAAATTTGACTGAATCGTGACGTATGTTAAACCTGTTAAATGCAGACCAGTTCAGAACACTGAATTGATACATTTTCAGTGATTCAAGTGATTGAAAATTACGTGGATTTGTACACTTTAAGTCACAACGTTCTGAATTTAACCCTGAAAGCGTTAAATTATATAATTTAAATTGTCAAGTGTGTCTCGCTACCGCGACCCACAACTTCAAGTGGGTGCAAATTACTCATATTTGCTCAATTTGAGGTCAAACATTTGCAAATTTTAGGGTTTACCCCTTATGCTCCCTATTTTTTCAGACTATTTTTCAGTTTCCAGCTCCAAATGGCGAAAAACAATTATTTTTATGATCAAATATACATCTTCGAAATATAACTAATAAATTAACTAAGCGTCTATCACAAAAAACATTTTAGCAATTCGAGTTGAATTTATTGCTCTGAAATTTGTTTAAAAACGGCTATATTCTGTCCCGGCAGCATAAGTTAAACAGACATTTCGTTCCCAGTACCAGTGATTTGATCGGCTAATGAAGCTAAAAGAATTTAAAAATTGTAGTGGTTGTAGATCCATAACATAGGTGTATGAAGCGGAAAGAGCTTACAGCTATTTATATTTGAAAAAAACCTTTGGTGTCTAAATTTATTCAGAAATATTGGTCTTGTATTCTATACCCGACAATCGGAGAGTGGCCCATTCTGTCACATGACGAGCTCGGCCAATCATCGCCGTCATTCAATTGTTAATTAAATTAGTGGGTAGTATACGAGACTTGGGCGGCAATATTTCAGCGTTGTAAGTAATTGGGCAGGAAGAAGGGGGTATCGTGCACCCCCCGGAAATCAATTTTTAATTGATGTTTCTAGATTGGAAAAATACCATGGAAAACGATTTGCTATGTTAAAAAGTTGACAAAATGTCCCACCTACCATTTTTATGCAAATTAGTGACGCCATTACCGGAAAATGTATATTTCGCCATATCTCAGCTAATAGTGCACATAGCTCAACAATTAAGGTGTCCAACCCCATGTTTTGAGGGTCCAAGAGCATTACAAAACTATTCTTGAAGTGATCAGATGTGTCTGACACATTATTTTAAAATATAGCCGCCATTAACGAAAAGTCTATTTTTCGCCATAGCTCACCCAATATTAAAGATAACTGCATATAACGAGTTTCCAGACCTATGTTTTGAGGGTCAAAGAACATAGTAATAGTTTTTTCAGAGCGATCTGATATGTCCATGAGAAGGCACTTGTATTCGTACTGGAGAACATGTTGTCAAAACATAATGAGGTCCTATTGCTATCGTCAGTGCACTTACTCTATATCATCGAAGAACTGAATGGCTATGATGAATCAGAACTACCAAGCTGAGAAACTGCTGAAACGGCTACAGAATAACCCAATAAAAAATCATGTCAAATTCCAGAAAGTCCCCAAGAGCACACATGTTGCCTTTTCATTCTGGTTTCTGCACAGTTCGGTTATCGTTCTTGCTGATGCTCTCCCACAAGCTTGCGGATCAGTACCAGAACGCCGTTGTCTTTTTTGTGTAACAAATGGTGGCCACTAAGATTCGACAATATGGAACTCAATTCTGAAAAGCTGACAACAACAAGATCAACAGGGAAAGGTAATCAGGTAAAATCCCATTCACAACTATATGCATTGTTTTTTAAATGGTAAGCTTTGTCAACCTGTGTTACTATGTGAATCTATCATCCAGTACCAGGAGCAAAGCATCCTGGCATCCCCGCTCCTCGCAAAGTCTAAATGAACCAATGGACTTGGAAGAGCTCATGACTTATGGCTGTAACTTCTTGGCTTGGGTCACCAAATGGCGTTTCTTTCCTCGAAAATCAACAAAGTCACCTTCCTTGACTAGGCCCCACCTTCTGGAAGACGCTACCCCAGACAATCTGCCATACCCCAAGGAGTTGACGATTTGTTCTTACAGGATGACATGGCACTGCTACATACCATCACCAACCTTCTCCTGACCTGCTGTGAGATATGCAAACAGATACTCGATCAGATGGCGATCTCGATTTTTAATTTCATCTTCTGTCGCACGCTCAAAAGAGTTCATTTTGGATCTGATTTCTGGTTGTTGCACTGATGGAATATTATCTACTTTATCTAGAAATTTGGAACGGATAGCTGCAATTTTATCCACAAAATCTTTAAAAAAATGTATTGTTTTAATATGTGGTAGAACGTGCTAGTATACATTCTAGGATACTTCTACAACATTTTTATGTACTGCGACCCCTCATAGTGTTATTATGTGCTACATGTCGTGTACTAGGACATAGTTACTCTGTTGTGGTGTTATTGAACCATCAGAAATACATTAGGTATAGCTAGATAGCGTGGGCAGTTATCAGTTTTTATACGCTAATGATGGCACTAATGTGCATACTATCACATGATCTCTTGAATATTACTATTTTTATCATTTATATCCGCGTAGATATGGGGAAACTTAGATTTTACGCTAATGACGGCGATACTTGGCACGCTAGCATCTTTTCGACACATCCGATCACTTTAAGAATAGTTTTATAATGATCTTAGACCCTCAAAACATGGGGTTAGACACCTTAATTGTTGAGCTATGTGCATTATTAGCTGAGATATGGCGAAATATAGATTTTCCAGTAATGACGTCACTAATTTGCATAAAAATGGTATGTGGGACATTTTTTCAACTTTTTAACATAGCGAATCGTTTTCTATGGTATTTTTCCAGTCTAGAAACATCAATTAGAAATTGATTTCCGGGGGGTGCACGATACCTCCTTCTTCCGATTGCTAGGGTTGATTAGACATGTCACATTTAGAATCTGCTTACACAAAAACTAATGCAAAAAAACACGCAAGTAATAGTATAGTCGACATCAGAGCTCTAGGAGCTAAGGAAGTAACTCGCTATTTATTTCTAATTATTCTAGTTTTAATGATATTAATTTATAAATAGATATATGTAGGGCCTAACTGTGGTATAAATATACGGCCTTTGTTTTGTGATATGTTTATTATAAAACCTATATTGTCAGTTATTTACTATTTATTTATTTATTCGCCATACACAGTACATGTACATATGAATACATTAGAGTTCATAATCAAATAGATCAATATGGCAGGTTAACTGAGAACAGGCAATATACCTATACAAGCTCAGAAACCATCGTCATAAAAATGAAAATATGTTAATAAGTAATAAAATTAATAATAATAACGTTTTAACGTGGAGCACCACGATTACACAGGAGTGACATGTACATGCCCCTGACCAGGTACATACATTATCTGTATCGTAATCTGTAATAAGGTTGTCATAATGCATTACAAGTTTACGTTTAAAACAATATATAGAATCGGCGTCCTTCAATTATCGCGGAAGGGCGTTCCACAGTGGAACAATTATGTTAAAGAAACTTCTTTTAAAACACTCTGTTCTAACAATTTTCATGGGTAGAACAAGTCCCGCATTGCCAGATCTCAGAGATGAGTTTGAAAGTACTTCTATATTATTTTGACAGGATACGTCATAGTATCCTTTAATACATTTAAAAACATATAATTATAAAGAATTTGGGGGACCACACACTAGAACAATATTCTAAACTACTCCCAATAACTAATGTACGGTACAGAGAGGTAGTGACATTAACATAAACCAACTGCTCGTTTAATAATACACATCGTTATATTACATTTATTAATCAATCCCCTACAATGTGTGCCCCATGCGAGATTGGTGTTTATCATTACTCTCAAATCTCGCATCGCTGTAGGCATACTCGTTGTAGGGGCATTGTCTAAAATTGTATATTAAAAAATAAATGTCAAATTATTTCTGGTGATGGATAATACATTGCATTTATCAATGTTAAAATCCATTCCCCAGATATAACTCCAAATTAAAAGACTTTCGATATCCTGCTGAAGTAGAACACAAGCATTTGAAGACCTCATTAAAAAAAAAAAACTTTGCATCATCAGCAAACAAACTTATAGAGCAAAAAGAAACAACATCTGGCATATCATTGATGTATAGTAAAAATGAAAGTGGGCCTAAAATTGAGCTCTGGGGTACTCCTGATGTCACAGACAACCAGCTAGATTTAGCACCCTATATGATTACTTGCTGTTTTCTACCTGTTAAATAGGATTTTAACCAATTCAGTAAGTCACCATTTAATCCAATTTTTTTCAACTTATAGATAAGTAATGAGTGTGGTACGCTGTCAAAGGTAATCTTATTGTTTACTTCAAGCATTATATACACAGCGTTCCATTATTTTTGATACTATACTTAATAAAGATACAGGCCTATACCGTATCCCCGCGCATAATCGTGCATACACTTATATTTGAAGATGCATTTAGTTTTTGAAAACACGTGCATGCACTTATATTCGAACATAAAAAATATTTTAGGAAAAATACATGCATTTATATTCGAACATGAAATGACCTTGATAATAAACGAATGATAAATATTTTGACATACAAATGCAAATTTGTAAACTTATTTGTTTTTTAACGAAATTTATAGTACGTATAGCATTATTAATGCACCATCTTAGCATCGAGATGTGCATTATATAACCTAATTTCAAGAAAACAACAAAATATTTGCATTTACTATATAGATATAAGTCTAGTTGCCAGGCGCAAAAAAATCTTCACTGTTTCAGCAGCCAGCCATCATTCCATATAGTGCATGTTTGCATTGTCACAGCTATCGTCAACAGTGGCGTCCACACCTCTGTCCAGCAGGGCTCAAGACATGATCATTTTTGTAAAAACCTAACGTTCTCATTGAATGACTTGTCCAACCACGGAGTCTCTCCCCACTGACATGACGCCTCCCCACTCTCCCACCCTTTGTGAACTGCTGTCGCCCACTTGTGCATTATTTTTTCTTCGCGGATTTAGTACCCCACAAGAATCTGTTTAGATAAGTGCAAAGTTTATTTCAATAATTCGGGCGTCTTAACAATAATCGGCTAAATGGGGGCGGGTGTTACGGGGGTGATTCTTATAATGTGATTTACTAGACTAATTTCTTCTTATCGTTTAAGGTGTCAGATTTGGTGACACAATTCCTATTTAGAGGGGTGCACCTAGTTTTCGAAAACAAGTGCATGCACTTATATTCGAACATAAAACAATTTTAAAACATCCCTAAAACAAGCGATTTTCACTTCCAAGTGCATGCACGTTTATGCGCGGAGATACGGTAATTATTCACTTTGTCCCGATCGCCTTTTTTATAAATTGGTGACATATGTACACTTCCACATATTTGGAGCTTGTGATAGCCTCTTGCTGATATTGAAAAAACAGGTTATTTGCTGGGCGCACATTTTTAATACATATTGGGAGACATTATCAGGCCCACACGCTTTATTAACATCGAGTTTAGATAAAATGTTAAAGACGTCGAAATCATTCAATCACATACTACTGAGATGATCTTCACAAATGATAGGAATGTCGGTTAATTGATCCTGTTCTCTCTCATCTACTTGCTTAAATACAGATTTGAAATAGCCGTTAAACAGACACGCCTTGCCTTGTGGGTCTGTATACAGGGGCGGACCCAGAAAATAGTTTCTAGAACGTCATTTAGATCACCATAGATAAGATTCCAATAATTCTATACAATAATAACAAAACATAATTTGAAAAAGTTTGCGTATTGATTTCAACCTTCGAATGTCCGTGCGTGTGCATAATCATACTTAATTAGTAATATAGGGGACCTAAGTGTAGTTTGTATTTATTTTTCTAGTTATTGTTCAAAGCAGTACTACCGTAGGGCGGGGGCCCTGGTGCAGTGGATAAAGCTGCCTGCTCGGAAGGTCGCTGGTTCGCACCCCACCTTGGCCATCAAATTTTAAAGAAACAAAATGTTTCTTCCCCGCCCACTTGTAACATTTAATATTGTGGGAATCTTCTGTGACCGAGAGGTAGTGTGCTCGGCTTCAGACCGTCAGGGCTCAAATTTTGAATCCTGTGTCTGGAGGGCGATGTCATCTCGTTCATATCACCATCCTTAGGAGGTTCTCCTGGACCAGTTTAGCATATGTGTACACACAGGTGGTCTAAAACCCCATTAATTTCAAAGAAGTGGTGGTCTATAAAGCCATTAAAAATAAAGCGGCTCCTTGGGAAGACATCAATTTTCGTTTTTAATGAAGTAGTGTATCCCACAGATCATGATTTTAGTTTTAGTTTTTAGATTTTTTAAAATATTTTTTTAGCTACATTTATAAGAATCCATGAACGACCCAAACATACAGTGTATTGACCTAAAGAATGGTTGAATGCTATCACAGCATTGGGCCACAAGTTGATGCCGTCGGCCCAGCGTTGGGCTGACCATCGGTGCTGTGGGGACCTACTTTATTCAGGATCAGTAAGCTATTTAGCTTCATATAAAGTAAATTTTCAAAATTGACAAAGTTCTCATCCCAAGGAGTTCCTGATATATACAAATTAAATATTTAGATTGGAAATAGGTTCATCCTAAACAATCCTTTGTGCAAAAAATACTTTCATAAGCTAATTATAGTCTACATTTTAACTGAAGATGATACAATTTAGACAAGCATAGGGTATATTAACAACCATTTCAACATGGAGGACAAAATTGTATTTTTAGAATTATTGATATAGAGCCCAAAAAATTGCTAGAAATAAATTAATTATTCGAACGTGGTATTTTGTTCATTTCATTCTACTTTGTAACCTTGGCTAGAGCTAACAGACGACAAATTGATCATTATTGATTAAATCATTTAACTTTATGTCAAATTTATTTATAAGCTTTAAGATGTCCATTATACCCATCTCTCCCTTATGTATTATGACACAATATCGTTCACATTCAAAAGCTATAACGACAATGGCCATCTTACCAACAGTCCCGTCCTTCCTCCACTACACTATTGGCTAATACCTCTCGCGACGAGACGTGATTGAAACATGGCCTTATATTATTGGAACAGTTACAGTAACACACGCATTGTCTAAATAAAACACCTAAATGTAGCCTAGTCACGCATTTCACATCAACATGCGTGCCATGATCTGTGTTCATGCTCATAGATCATAGAAACGTCTAAGTTCCAGCTAGGGGCGCAAATATGATGGGGATGTAAAATCTCGCACATGTAAAGTGATATTTTTTTATGAATGGAAAAGTATGACCGGGTCACGTGACCCGAGTGACCCAGCCTGGATCCGCCCCTGGTATAGCCAGCAGAATCGTTTTGCATTTTACTAGGTAGTGATTTATTTTGTTTTATTTCTAAAAAAGGACCAGAATCTTTTAGGATTACTTTTTGACATTTCTCCCAAATTATCAACAAAATATCTATACTTCTTTCTTAATACCTATTTCAATTCATTTCGAACTTTCTTAAATCTATTCCAGTCCTCTTCAAGGTCACTGGCTTTGGCTATTTCCCAGACATTTTTTTTAGACGACATATGTCTAACTTCAGAGTCGAACCACGGAGGTGCATTAGTTTTCCGGACACTAACTTGTGGGACACATTCACTAACAGATTTATTGTAATGCTGGAGCCATGTGTCCCAAGCTGCAGCAATATCGGTAACATCCGTAGCAGTATTAAAATAAGGTAGATTGCTTAACAATACGCACAGCCTTGCAACATCTTTAATTTTATAATTAAAAACTTTTTAAATTCTGAAAAATTATATATTAAACTAGAAGGGAAATTTGACGCATATGCGTCAATTGTATGCCTCCGAAATCACATGAGGCCCATGTAGGGCTACTCTATATCCTCTCCCCTTGACCTATACCGACACCGAAGACCTATATATACCAAGTTTCAAAGCACTACTGTGAATTGTGAAAAAAATAAAATTTAAGTTGAAAAAAAAATTTAGTCGCCACCTGGCGGCCATTTTGATTATCGGTGGGAAATCGAAAATCTAATCAGGTCATCTCCATACTCATGAGTTACTTCACATAAAAAATTGGAGAGATGCAATAATTATTTTCCAAGTTATCGCGTTAACAAAACATTTTTTTGAATCTTTGACCTTGACCTTGACCTTTGACTTATGACATTGACCTTTGGGTAAAAACTTTTACCGGAGGGCTTGAATGTTTGTATAAATTCTGAATTCAATCTGTTGGACCATGTTGGCGTAGTACAAAAATACATGACCGGACGGACGGACAGCCGGACATCCGGACGGACGGACGGACAATCCGAGAACATGATAATATAAACATAAAAATATAAACACTTAAGACTATTTATACTATACTGATTGATCAATTTAATCAAGTACACATATCACGTGGTGTCTGATCTACTCTTAGTAATTAAAATATTGTAATTCCGTTTGGGGAATAGTTTTCTTTCATTTGAAACTGACATTTTCAGGTCTAAATATAAAGGGAGTTTTTGTTCTAATTTGGTCAAATACGAAGGTTTCTGCTCTTTATTAATTTCCATCCATTGCAGTATAACCATCTGAGAGGAAAATTATTGGTGTGGATTGTTTTTTCCTAACGCAATGACTGCCCTCGTATCTAGGCACCACGATAACAAGAATCGGGTAATTCGTCCTTTGTTTTATGTATGCACATACATTTAAAATTGTTTAAGCCCTGTTGTTATAATTATGTATTTAAACAATGTGGCTTGTAATAAATAGTAATTGTAATTTCTACTGAAATAATTATGGCAAAAATACAAAAAAAAAACATTTGTAAATATTGATACATTGAACAATTTAAAATAACAATATTGACATATTCACTAATATTAAAGTAAGTGTCTTAGCAGAAATTGTCTGATCAATTTAATCAAGTACACATATCAGATGGTGTTTGATCTACTTTTAAATAAAATATTGTAAATACAATGACTGAAAAAATGGTTAACTTGTGTTATTTTACTGTTTCTTGTGAAGCTTTTAAACTTTTAAATCCAAATAAAAAGCAGATAGGGGGGGGGGGGCTACTATACTGTAGGCCCACTGTTAAATTTTGCGATAAACGGAAATAGAGCATCTTCTTGTCCATCGGGCATAACTTAATTACTGAGATATCAGATTTGATCAACGTGAGCCATATTTAAACACAACTCAACAGTTGAAAACAGTTAAAAACAGCAAATATTCAAATATTCAGCATTATCATATATGCTGGTCCATGGGCTATTATTTTTTATTACAAGTATTCTGACACATCAGTACAGATTAAATAATCCTAAGTGTTTATAATTTTCAATTTACTATTTCTCATAATTTAAAAATATTCACTTTTCTATTTATCACTCCTTATTGCTCGCCATTAATATCAGATATTGTTTCGTGTTCGTTATCATATGTCTTGAAACCAATAAAGTTACCGTCATATGAGACAGAACTTTAGACCTGCGCTGTCTCAATGTTGGGCAAGTGTCTAACCCATTCAGCCAGCGTTGGGTCAATGGCTCGTGTCGGGTGAGGTGAGCGATTACGTCCGTGGAGCCTGAACTAAATTACGTAATCATGTATTTTTTGCAGGCACGGCTCTGCATAGATTGGGATTCGTGCAGACGACAACAGCTGACTGAGCGGAAAATCAAAACATTTCTGAATAATAGATCGCGGTCCAGTTTCTTTTTTCCAAAATATATAGAAAAGACATCAATCTCGATCAGGAATGTCTGCATGCTCACACCACGACAAATGTGTAAACTAGCTCCATAATAACATAATGGCCTTTAATCTGATGTGGGCTGTGCCGACTTTTTTTTAGAAAGTAATAAGAAGGAGTATAGATCTGAAGATTTTAGTGTGTAGGCCTACTTGTATATGTTTATGATAGGCCTAGTTAAGTCTATTTTTGTTGTTGTTGCTAAGAAAATTTAGCATAAAATGGGGTATTTTATAAAGGAGAACAATAAATTACATTTTTTTTTATTAATGCATGTCGTATTTTTCAAGAGACTCCAAAAAGTCTGTTTTGTTCTCTAAATGTTTAGGCCTAGCTCAAGTTTATGACGAATCAAAAATAATAAAATTAAATTTGGTGTTAATTTCAAAATTGGGACAGGGTGTTTTTTAGCCGTGACGCGAATTGCAACAGGGTCAGGTTTTGAACATGCCAGAGGCACACCCCTCCCCATTTCTAAGGCAAGTACCCCCCCCCCCCCCCCGATTTAGGATCGCATGATTTTCGGCGAGTTCACCGTTAATTTTGAACCGATTTCCTTAAAATATTGCAAAGGTCATTTCCTAATAAAAACCTAACAGCGTTAAAAAAATTTGCAAAATTAAATTTATTATATTTTTAAAGTTAGACGACCATTTTCCAGATTCGGCATGTGATAAATTCTAGAAATAGTTTAATGGGGTTATAGAGGGACGTCGCAGCTTCAATTTACTAACGTTAGGCCTACATTTCAAATGGTCTAACTTTTGAAATAGGCCGAAAATCATGCGATCCTGGTTGATCATTTCTAATTTGAAAGGGAGTAGGCCTAGACCTAGATCTATAGGCATTTTTTAGCCATAGGCATAGGCCTAATGTGTAGGCCTATAGGCCTAGTAGGCGTAAACGTTATTTTCGCAATTTCGGAAACCGCTTTCCAGTATGCCAAAATCGTAGCCAGTCTTCCATTTACAATTCATAATAAATAATAATCCATAAAAATTTCTGCGACCACGACGGGACTCGAACCCGCAATCTTCTGATTCGAAGTCAGACGCCTTATCCATTAGGCCACGCGGCCGTCGCTGTTTACCTACCGGAGTCACACAGACTCACCTACTATATTGTCCCGTGTCAAGGAGCGCGCAGCGCGTAACCACCACGCGCGAAATTATAGTCGACACACTGGTTGCAACCTCGACGAGGCCGCCATTAACGTGATCGCCTAGTCACATTGAAAAGGGAGAGGCAAATATATATATTTCTCTGAAAATCCCTCACAGAATCTACCTGATACGTCCTTTTCTTATCAGAGACCGCTCATTTTTCTCATTTTTTAACCGGGGCAGGGGTGGCTATAAATAGGTGGTTAGTCCTATGACTTTTTTGCAGCCCAACGGGGGGGGGGGATTAGGCCTACTTTTAAAGGCAGTGGTCTAACAGGGGGAGGGGTTGTAGGCCTAGGCCTATATTTCAAACCCGATTATGTTCAACCGTCATATTTGTGCGATTTACTTTTAGAAAACTATTATAAAATTGGCAAAAATTCAAAAGTTAGGCCTACCCTGAGTTGGGAGGTCGATGATCTTTGTTTTTTGTTGTCATGCTTTTGTGTTAGGGAACCTACATCAAAAGGGGAGGGGGTAGGCCTACACATGTATTTAGGCCTACACATAATGTCAGCTATTTTAGCCGCCACACCCCCGCTTTAAAAAAATTAACGGTCCCTAGTGATCGGATATAATTATTTTAATTCAGTCACGTCTATGGAAAAGGCTTCGGCCTCATTCACAGCTAAGTAGGCCTTAGTAGGCTAGGCCTATATGTAGGCCTAGAATTCCCGGTGCTTTATCCTTTACCTACTATTGTAGGGTATTAGCTGGATGTCCTGATTTATCTGAAAATCAATCCTCTTGTCATATAGGCCTATGCATATTTTCAAATGTCTCAAAAAGCTATAATTGTTGGCATGGTGGTTCTGGTGTGATTCGTGGGTTTTGATCTCACTGTGTGTGACCCACGGCAAAACTGACAGATATCCTACTCATCATCAATAATCAATCAATGAGTGTTAGGCCCCCTATTATAGGCAGTTTCTTCTTCTTAGCAGCAGCGTTGCGTTTCCTTTTTGTTATCTAATTTGATAAAACCGTGAATGCCAATAAAATAATTGCCGACCGCGGCGAGACTCGAACTCACATTTTTCAGATCCGAAGTCCAAACTCTTATCTATTTAATAACCTAAGGGAGACCCAGGCATAATGGGTCACCTAACTTCTACATGGTCTACAGATTTAAATTATTTTACTAGAGTGCTTAAACTTTTATGTAATATATATATCATTAGCATATTTAATATAACAAGTGAAGGATACTCGGGTGCGAAGTTATATTTTTAATATAGCCACAAATAAAAATATCACAAAATTGCCCGTTTTCCCAGGGTCAGCACAAAATGGGCCACCAGCTCTGGGCAATATGGGCCAAAGGGGCTTCATACTCAAAATAAATCATTTCAATGTATCATATGTGATAATAGTAACACTTCAGAGCAGGTAGGCCTATATCTGTTTGGAAATGATTTAACGTTTAGTGCTCAGGTTAAATCTAATCAGATTTTTTAATGAACATTCATTCTAAATAAGGTAGGATTTATAAGACAGATCTTGCATATGAGCCGTTTGTGACAAAATAGGCGGGCATCACGGGCCACTTAATGATAAATGATAGCCGAATCTGGGGGCCCATTTTGCCTGGCCATCATGCCCAGAGAATAAAATTTTAAGGATTTCTTTAGCATTGCGTCATATAAACCAAAAAGCAGAAAAAACACATTTATAAGGTCATCCAGCTAAGAATTAGCCGATTGCAATAATATATAATATGACATGTTTCAACTACTTTTGACAAAATCTCATGCACTTAAAGACGGGGTGTTTCTGGTAAAATATGGTTTAAAATCAAGAGGGTCCGGCGGGTGCCATGTGGATCCGCCACTGGAATCCAGGCTCCCGTAATAGGGCCTACGTGTCAGGATAGTGCTACATTTGTATTTTTTCAATCGGAATTTCAAAATTCTGGTTGCGCCCCTGCCTTTGTGAGCTGGTCTGATTCCGCGCCTGAATTAGAGCTCAGAAGGATTTTATAATTTTTTTTTATTGATAAAATATTCAACACAATAGTTATTACAAGGCATGTAATAAGAATAAAAAAAAACATAGGGTTTATACATAATGAAGTTAATGAGAATAAAATAAGCATTAAAAAAATCTGAAATAAAAATAAGCATAATTTTTATTATGTTCATTAAAAGTAATAACATCATAGCCCAGCAAGCTCAACACATGTGTACAGCACCTATACAACGCCGGACCAGCGTCGAAGACGCTGGGCTGATGCTGCACCAATGCCACACAAACGCCCTGTTCTGTGCTGGGGAACAAAGAACCAGCACCGGCTCAGTACATCCAACAAACAGCAAACACGCAGGTTGGACCAGCGCTGGGGCAAAGCTGTTCTAGCATTAACGACGCTGTCCAAACTTTGCTCCAGAATCGGCCCACCACCCGCGCCCGCTTGTATTGTATTATTGTGTTAATGTGCGAATAGAGCAATATTTACAGTGTACACAGGACTTCGACCTAGAGCTAGCTCAATGTTGGACCAGCATAATAGACGCTGGTCCAACATCAACAACGACACCGGCAAAGTCTCTATGTGTTCTCTGGGTATATCGGGGCGGGGGCCCTAGGGTAGTGGTTAGCACCGCTGCCTTTCACGCCAGAGTTCGGGGTTCGGTTCCCGGTCTCGGCGGTTTCAAAGAAACAAAAATGTTTCTTCCCCATCCACGTGTGAAAGTCAGTATTGTGGGGAGCCTCCGTGACCGAGAGGTAGCGTGCTCGGCCTCAGACCGCCAGGGCTCGAATTTCGAATCCTGTGTCTGGAGGACAGTGTCATCTCAATCATCTCACCATCCTCAGGAGGTTCTCCTGGCCCAGTTTAGCCTATATGTGCACAAAGGTGGCCTAAAGCCCGATTCATTTCATTTCATTTTCTCTGGGTATATCACATTAACCCAGATACGGTCCACCATCGACTCAGAGGCTTATTTAAACACGTGACTCTGAATGACATGCCAGCAAACACGAGACATATGCACAACGCCGGTCCAGCGCTGGGCCAGATGATGAGCCAACATTGGACCGGCATCGCGCCTATATCTGGTGTCTCAAGGGATGTTTATATAAAAGGGTGGTTATCTGGTTATATAATTTAGATTACAAAATTTTTGAGGTGTGAAAACCCCTTCGTCCCCAAGGTCATGTCTAGCCATTAACTGTATCGCCTAGACTGTTATGTGGGCCACGCAATCAAGATTCTAACGCACTAGACACTGACCCGAGATCAGGCTTTGTGACCTCACCAATGTTATGAACAAGGACACCCAGCAAACACGACACATCAACCCAATGCCGGTCCAATGCTGGGCCAGCATCGTAGATTGTGGGCCAACACCGGACCAACATCGGGCGATGCATCGCGTTTACCGGTCATTCCTTGTTTTGGTGAGGTCACAAAAAAAGGCATCACAACTAAATATATTGCCACTCGCATCCATGTCATGTAATATATCACACCATGAACACGATGAATGTGAGTAGTAATATATCCAATGTCAAACAGAAACTTCATTTATCACACCTCCTCACGAAATTTTTATATGATTATTAAACAGTAATTATATAAAAAGCAAAAGTGGAGGATTAGTTAATTGAAGTAACTGGGAAATAAAGCCTGTATATAAAATTGTAGTCAATACCATACTAGGAATGTTTTGACATATGTTCTAAAACAATCTCGAACGTTTTTTGTATATTTCCTTTAAACCAATGCAAATGTTTAAAAGTAGCATACCTGTATAACAATTCCCTTGAAATGAAGTGATACATATTTGTATGTACTCTGTCTGTATTATTCATTTCGCCTATTATATATTCTTTATAAATTATATAACTGATCAGAGTAATAATAAAATCTGGTATAGAATGATGTCCACATATGATATGAATAGGTCTGTTATTTACATTTAATACATCATTTAGAGATTGCCATATATGCCTGATTTGTCTACATGTGTACAACATATGGATAATGTCTTGGTTTTCTTTACATACACTGCAACTACTAATTTCTTTCAATTTTCATCGTTTTAAATTGCTCCACATGGTAGTATATTATGTAGTAGTTTAAAATTAAATTCTTTTAATTTATTATCAGGAATTATAAGTATGTTCTGTTTGTAAGCATCTTCGAAATTTAAATTATTGTTTATGTTTGAGGAGAAAAATTTCTAGTAGGTTTCGGAATTAGGGATATGGTCCTTTTCTGTGCCCATATTATAAATATCTTTTGCAGTATGATTACATGGTATATCTGTTTCGTTATCAATTCTGGGCGTCGGAATATTATTCGGGTTTTGTTTTAGTATTGTTTTTCAGAAGGATAGGATAATCAGTCTGTGTCGTTTCATGTAGTTTTCAGTTCAGCCTACAGAATAGTATTTAATTTTTTTATCTGGCCGTTCCCCCATTTTTAAAATTTAAAGTAGCTGCTCCTCCCACAATGCTATATATCTACCTATGCTTTAAGCCCCAACGTGCTGCAATATCGTAATATAGGCCATGTAGACCAAAGGGATTTTATTCAATTTAAAATTATCATAAATGTCTTAGTTATATATGTACGAATAAGAGCACAGCAAAAATCACTTGTTATTTTAGTGTGGGTGTTCACATGTACACGGACACGAATACAAACACTGCGCCAAATAAGATAAGATAACAGCTTTTTTGTCGTATTCGTATAGTAGTAAATCATTTATTAACCCTTGAAGCGCTGAGTTAATTTGTAAAAAATTATAGCAACCAAAGGGTTTTTTACCTTGAAATCATCATAAATGCCTTAGTTAGCTCTTTCCGATTCATTTGAATACCTATGTTATGCGTCTACGACCATTAGAAATCGTTTTTACAACAATTACATACAGTACGTTGTCCACCGCATCTATCTAGCATTGGGTCGGTGCATCGTGTAAACTGTTTGTTGGGAACTAACAACCTGGCTACTACCATTTAACCCTACAAGAGCTAATGGATTTGTTGTTGAACATTTAAATCGACATTTAAAAAAAATATCTGTTTTGACATGGAATACTCAAACGTATAATCTTCAACCCGTATACTTTATCACGACCGTATCTTAGCAGATATTTGCCTTTGACATAAGTATGCAACTAACTCGGGTCGGTGCTGGTTTGGCGTTCGTCCACCGTCCACGACATTGGACCGGTGCCAGATCGGCATCGATTCGGCATCTTGTGTCTGCTTGGAATTGTATTGCTATGCTGCTCAGCTTTTATAGATGATGTTTTTAATATTTGATGTTGGCCCATCGTCTGCAATTTTTGTACTGTAATGAGCTAATGCCGGCCCTGTATTAAACCGGCGTGGGACCAGCATCTGGTATTTACTGGTATCACCGAACACATTAACAATTATTCAACAACATTGCCTTTCAGCATGTTCAGAACGTGTACACCCTGCTGACAGATACGCTGGTATGATGCTGGGCCACTGTGTACGGCGCTGGGATAGCATCGGGTCAACGTGGGTTAAATCACTGTTTTTTTCTGGTCACCCAGCTGACATGGGGCGTTGACGTGGCGTTGTTTGAATGTTGGACTAGCGTCGTAGACAGTGGTCCGGCATTGAATCTGCGTTGGGTCAACGTAACGTATTGTCTCTGAGAGCCAATTGGTACACTCACCATATGATCTTGGTCAATTTTAGGCCTATTTTGCCTGTAATTTTATGTGAATTTAGTTCGGTTGTGTGTGCTGTCACTCCCCGTTAACCACATCAACTTAATTTTTATTGTACTGAAGTTTTTTTTATTGTTTTGAAGTTGATCCATCGTTCGCAACGTTGGTCCTTTATTTCTCGAACGGGCGAGGGATCAGCGCTTACTATTATTATCATTTTCACCTATACAACCAATTAACAGTGGCTGAACATTTATTTATCAACAATGGCTTTCCAAAAGTGTACACTCGACTGAAATTGGTACCATGTTGGTTTGAAGTCGGCCCACCGTTTGTCACGTTGGACCAGCAGCGGACCAACTATGTTCACTTACTGGCCGTCGACATACTCACATCTATTATTTAGCTTACGCCTTATTGTTGGTCAACTTTATTGAGTTACTTATGGTAAAAATATTACATTATTCGTGTTACATACCTTTTTCTTGACATACCGTTACAAGTATCCTACGTTACGATAGTGGAGTTAGGCGTGTTAACAAACTTCAATTACTGTGGTGCATAATCAGTTGTCTACTGTCACAATCGCTTTCACCAGCAGACACTAACCGCTGGGCGGCCGTTGCTGGTTTAGTCCTGGGCCGGCGTTGTTGATGGTGGACCAGGGCTGATCTAGCGGCGGGTCGGCGCGGAGTGTACACTGGGTCACAACTGTTTCTAAATTTAGCCTACTATATTGTTTTGTTATTTTCATCACTGATCACGATCCAACGAAAAAGCCACCGCTAACCACTGCTTCCATGCCATCTGGAGGGTTGCAACAATTCACTATTATGTTTATATTTATTTTTATACTGCACATTGCTTTTGTACTTTTCTTATTTTTCTATGTATATCTTTTATTTTATTTTGCTACTGATGAACCGGGTGTGTGTGGGTTGTGGTGGTTGTCTGTATCGCCTAGACTGTTATGTGGGCCACACAATCAAGATTCTAACGCACTAGACACTGACCCGAGATCAGGCTTTGTGACCTCACCAATGTTATGAACAAGGACACCCAGCAAACACGACACATCAACCCAATGCCGGTCCAATGCTGGGCCAGCATCGTAGATTGTGGGCCAACACCGGACCAACATCGGGCGATGCATCGCGTTTACCGGTCATTCCTTGTTTTGGTGAGGTCACAAAAAATGGCATCACAACTAAATATATTGCCACTCGCATCCATGTCATGTAATATATCACACCATGAACACGATGAATGTGAGTAGTAATATATCCAATGTCAAACAGAAACTTCATTTATCACACCTCCTCACGAATTTTTTATATGATTATTAAACAGTAATTATATAAAAAGCAAAAGTGGAGGATTAGTTAATTGAAGTAACTGGGAAATAAAGCCTGTATATAAAATTGTAGTCAATACCATACTAGGAATGTTTTGACATATGTTCTAAAACAATCTCGAATGTTTTTTGTATATTTCCTTTAAACCAATGCAAATGTTTAAAAGTAGCATACCTGTATAACAATTCCCTTGAAATGAAGTGATACATATTTGTATGTACTCTGTCTGTATTATTCATTTCGCCTATTATATATTCTTTATAAATTATATAACTGATCAGAGTAATAATAAAATCTGGTATAGAATGATGTCCACATATGATATGGATAGGTCTGTTATTTACATTTAATACATCATTTAGAGATTGCCATATATGCCTGATTTGTCTACATGTGTACAACATATGGATAATGTCTTGGTTTTCTTTACATACACTGCAACTACTAATTTCTTTCAATTTTCATCGTTTTAAATTGCTCCACATGGTAGTATATTATGTAGTAGTTTAAAATTAAATTCTTTTAATTTATTATCAGGAATTATAAGTATTTTCTGTTTGTAAGCATCTTCGAAATTTAAATTATTGTTTATGTTTGAGGAGAAAAATTTCCAGTAGGTTTCGGAATTAGGGATATGGTCCTTTTCTGTGCCCATATTATAAATATCTTTTGCAGTATGATTACATGGTATATCTGTTTCGTTATCAATTCTGGGCGTCGGAATATTATTCAGGTTTTGTTTTAGTATTGTTTTTCAGAAGGATAGGATAATCAGTCTGTGTCGTTTCATGTAGTTTTCAGTTCAGCCTACAGAATAGTATTTAATTTTTGTATCTGGCCGTTCCCCCATTTTTTAAATTTAAAGTAGCTGCCCCTCCCACAATGCTATATATATACCTATGCTTTAAGCCCCAACGTGCTGCAATATCGTAATATAGGCCATGTAGACCAAAGGGATTTTATTCAATTTAAAATTATCATAAATGTCTTAGTTATATATGTACGAATAAAAGCACGGCAAAAATCACTTGTTATTTTAGTGTGGGTGTTCACATGTACACGGACACGAATACAAACACTGCGCCAAATAAGATAAGATAACAGCTTTTTTGTCGTATTCGTATAGTAGTAAATCATTTATTAACCCTTGAAGCGCTGAGGTAATTTGTAAAAAAAATATAGCAACCAAAGGGTTCTTTCACCTTGAAATCATCATAAATGTCTTAGTTAGCTCTTTCCGATTCATTTGAATACCTATGTTATGCGTCTACGACCATTAGAAATCGTTTTTACAACAATTACATACAGTACGTTGTCCACCGCATCTATCTAGCATTGGGTCGGTGCATCGTGTAAACTGTTTGTTGGGAACTAACAACCTGGCTACTACCATTTAACCCTACAAGAGCTAATGGATTTGTTGTTGAACATTTAAATCGACATTAAAAAAAAAAAATCTGTTTTGACATGGAATACTTAAACGTATAATATTCAACCCGTATACTTTATCACGACCGTATCTTAGCAGATATTTGCCTTTGACATAAGTATGCAACTAACTCGGGTCGGTGCTGGTTTGGCGTTGGTCCACCGTCCACGACATTGGACCGGTGCCAGATCGGCATCGATTCGGCATCTTGTGTCTGCTTGGAATTGTATTGCTATGCTGTTCAGCTTTTGTAGATGATGTTTTTAATATTTGATGTTGGCCCATCGTCTGCAATTTTTGTACTGTCATGAGCTAATGCCGGCCCTGTATTAAACCGGCGTGGGACCAGCATCTGGTATTTACTGGTATCACCGAACACATTAACAATTATTCAACAACATTGCCTTTCAGCATGTTCAGAACGTGTACACCCTGCTGACAGATACGCTGGTATGATGCTGGGCCACTGTCTACAGCGCTGGGATAGCATCGGGTCAACGTGGGTTAAATCACTGTTTTTTTCTGGTCACCCAGCTGACATGGGGCGTTGACGCGGCGTTGTTTGAATGTTGGACCAGCGTCGTAGACAGTGGACCGGCATTGAATCTGCGTTGGGTCAACGTAACGTATTGTGTCTTAGAGCCAATTGGTACACTCACCATATGATCTTGGTCAATTTTAGGCCTATTTTGCTGGTAATTTTATTTGAATTTAGTTCGGTCGTGTGTGCTGTCACTCCCCGTTAACCACATCAACTTAATTTTTATTGTACTGAAGTTTTTTTTATTGTTTTGAAGTTGATCCATCGTTCGCAACATTAGTCCTTTATTTCTCGAACGGGCGAGGGATCAGCGCTTACTATTATTATCATTTTCACCTATACAACCAATTAACAGTGGCTGAACATTTATTTATCAACAATGGCTTTCCGAGAGTGTACACTCGACTGAAATTGGTACCATGTTGGTTTGAAGTCGGCCCACCGTTTGTCACATTGGACCAGCAGCGGACCAACTATGTTCACTTACTGGCCGTCGACATACTCACCATCTAATATTTAGCTTACGCCTTATTGTTGGTCAACTTTATTGAGTTACTTATGGTAAAAATATTACATTATTCGTGTTACATACCTTTTTCTTGACATACCGTTACAAGTATCCTACGTTACGATAGTGGAGTTAGGCGTGTTAACAAACTTCAATTACTGTGGTGCATAATCAGTTGTCTACTGTCACAATCGCTTTCACCAGCAGACACTAACCGCTGGGCGGCCGTTGCTGGTTTAGTCCTGGGCCGGCGTTGTTGATGGTGGACCAGGGCTGATCTAGCGGCGGGTCGGCGCGGAGTGTACACTGGGTCACAACTGTTTCTAAATTTAGCCTACTATATTGTTTTGTTATTTTCATCACTGATCACGATCCAACGAAAAAGCCACCGCTAACCACTGCTTTCCTGCCATCTGGAGGGTTGCAACAATTCACTATTATGTTTATATTTATTTTTATACTGCACATTGCTTTTGTACTTTTCTCATTTTTCTATGTATATCTTTTATTTTATTTTGCTACTGATGAACCGGGTGTGTGTGGGTTGTGGTGGTTGTCTTGGGGTTCTGGGGCAGCTTGTTTGGCAAATCCCGGTCCAATATCATCTAACATTACCCTGATGACATCGCAAGGCTCTGACACAGTGACCTTCATTTTTAAATGTAATAGTTCTAATATGATCAAAAGTTTACGCCTGCTGAAAATGGCCTAGTTTTCGTAGGCACTTGAAATATTCGTGTCAATTTCATGGCATCCGAGTTTTTCGGTAGGTGGCGCGAGTGTCATTTTTACACAGCTTGCTGTGGAAACAAAATAGCGGTCAGTGTGACTGGGCCTCGCGCAGGAAATGAGTTAGGGAGGCCAAGTCATACCGGGCAATCTAACATCTCGCTGTGGAGTTCTAATGTTCGTGGTCTAAATTCGGATTTGATGGACCGTCTTCTGGCAGACGTTGCCAATAAACATGACTTACTCGGTATATGCGAAACTTTTCTGAATTTAGCTAGCAACGTTGAACTATCAATCCCTGGATATTTACCAATTTTTAGGAAGGACCGACTGACTCATGGAGGAGGGATGGCTCTCTATGTCTCCGATTCATGTATTGCCAAACGTGTATATAATTTTGAAACGCCCACGTTAGAAGCCCTTTGGGTCGAGATTAAAACTCACACATGTTTTAGCTGTTTGTGTTTGCTATCGTTCGAAGACGGAAGGTGATATTTTCTGGGAAAACATTCAGGACTCTGTTGAATCTATTAGAAATGCTGGTTACAATAACTTAATTATTTTTTGGGATTTTAACGCCGATCCTGTGAACAGACCCATGAACAAATTTAGGTATTTTTGCCAATCTGTTTCTCTTAATTTTCATATTAGTGAAGCAACTCGAATGAATAACATCAACGTCAGCTACCACACTCGATCAAATTTCAACTTCAGATAACATAAAACCAGATAGCATCGCAATTCACCCACCGCTGGGACGCAGTGATCACTGTCAGGTGTCAACTAATATTCCTCTAATTAAAGTACACAGACCATCGGCATATAATAGGTTAATTTGGCAGTACGACAAAGCTGACTGGGATGGTTTTAACGAGGCCCTTTTAAATAATGATTGGAATCCTTGTTTTGTTAATATTGATGTAGACCTTTGTGCTTCAAGGTGGACTGACAATTTTATAAATTTAGCACGTACATTTATTCTAAATTAAATAACTATAATAAGAGCTTGGGACAACCCTTGGTACACTTCAAAACTTCGCTGCTTACGAAGGCGACGTGATCGAGTATATAAACGGGCGAAAAATAACCGTACTATTCAAACCTGGGAACTATATAAAGTAGCGCGAAATAATTATGTTCATGAACTAAAATCCGCCAAAGATCATTTTGAAAAGAGGCAAGTCGACAAAATTAACAATTCCCCTTCATCTAGGCCTTGGTGGCAGACCGTAAAAGGTCTTTTTCAAACTAAAAATAAATCTACTGCTATTCCAGCACTAAGCCAGCAAGACGGCTCGATCACAAACGACCCATACGAAAAGGCTACATCTTTTAACAATTTTTCTTAGAAAATAGATACAACAGGGGCTACCCTTCCTGATACCTAATTTCAAACTACAGCTAGACTAACTAGTATAACTTTACCAGAACTGATATTTTAGATATATTGAAATCACTTGATCCAAATAAAGCCAGTGGTCCCGATTACATCAATCCCAAAATGCTGAAGCACACAGCAGTGCATATTTGTTCCTCACTAACTCGCTTATTTAATATGTCCATGCAACAAAATAAATTTCCTTCTCTCTGGAAAAAAGCCAATGTCTCGCCACTTTTTAGAAAAGGTGGTGCATCACAGCTTAACAATTATAGGCCTATAACCCTATTAAGCTGTGTCGGCAAAGTCATGGAAAAAGAAGTTTTTAAATATACATTTAACTACATTCGAGATAATCACCTAATTTACAGCAATCAATCTGGCTTTATGCCAGGGCACAGCACAACACATCAACTTGTACATTTATACAATGTTTTCTGCGAGGCGTTGGATAATAAAAAAAATTGGGCTTAGTTTTCGCTGATATTTCCAAAGCCTTTGATCGAGTGTGGCATGCTGGTATACTGTATAAATTGAAAAATAATGGCATAACTGGTTCTCTGAACGAATGGTTTTCTGACTATATAACCGACAGAAAACAATCGGTCCCCTATTATTCCTTATATTTATAGACGATATTAAAGAAGGGTTGGAGAGTAAAATTAGTTTATTTGCAGACGATAGTTTGTTTTATATGGTTTCAAATTTACACAACACTAACAAAGATGTCCTGGACAGAGATCTCGTCCGTATTGATACCTGGTCCAAACTGTGGCTTGTAACTTGTGATATGCCACTTTCTCTACGACCAACCGCAGCAGTTCCTATGCCGTTATCTTTTCCTGGAGCTAATTTAGAGTCTATTAGCGTTCACAAGCATCTAGGTCTAACATTATCTTCTGATCTAAAATGGAATAATCACGTTGATGACATAAATGCTCGTGCTGATAAAAGACTGTGTCAACTTGAAGCGCTACGTTTTAAATTAAACCGAAAAACCCTAGAAAATATATATATATAATATATTCGGCCAATGGTTGAATACAGCGATGTGGCTTTTGATAACATATCTGATGGTGACAATACACGTCTTCAAAAACGTCTTCAAAAGAATTCAAAAACGTGCTGGTAAAACTGATTCCGGTGCCATGAATGGTACTGCATATGCAACAATTCTCTCGGAACTAGGCTGGGAATCATTACAGGCCCGTCGTGAACGTAGAAAATTAATCTTATTTGCCGACATCGTCCATGGTAATGCACCTAACTATTTACAACAGGATCTACCCCCATCCGTCCAGCTTGGAGCTCAAAACCGTTATCAATTGCGAAATAGGTCAGACCTCAGTCAATTCCACACACGAACTGAAACTTTTCGAAATTCTTTTTTCCCATCCACAACTAACAATTGAAACTCCACAGACGAGACAATTAAAGATGATCGCAATAACATTAAATCATATTTATATCGTAGTTTACCCGACAAAATATCCTATTTTTACATGTATTCCAGACGCATTAACATTACATTAGCTAGAATTAGAATGCAGTGCAGTGAACTGCTATACCACTTGTATCAGAATCACGTTGCTGATAGTCCCAATTGCCCCTGTGGAGTAATAGAAACCCCTGAACATTATTTTTTTGACTGTCCACTGCACCACATTGCTAGGGAAGAGCTTACAGCTGAACTGTTTCAACTTCAATTAACCTCCACTCTAAACACTGTTCTTTTTGGTGATGCTCCCTCGGGCAACTTACCAGAATTGGTTATTGCAGTCGAAAAATTTATAACCACAACCCAGAGATTTACATTAACTATGTCAAATTTACCGGACTGAAAGTGTTTTCTTCACCCTACTTTTCCTTGTTGCTGACATGATTGTCAGGATCTAATTGTGCTTTAACACCTTAGTCCTTGCCCTGTGTACCACTTATAAATTCATTTGGTGGGATCTCCCTGTCAGCTGTCGAACAAGAGCTTTGCACTAGGATCCTTCTTATGGATTGCCACGACACAGACATCACCGGTCATCTGTAGCCATGTAGCAAGAGAAACCTTGTATTACATTTTTGTATGTGTTTCAATTGCAAAATAAAAAATGTTTATACAAAAAAAAAAAAATTGTTTTTATTCTTACAGTGCGGGGATCGACCTTAAAGGCCCCGTGAAGTGATTTCAGTTCATCGATATAATTAAAGTACATATCACAATAAACTCATAACTTAGCAGATTATTTTAGTCCACTAATTATCAGCAATTTAAAAACTGAAAAAACCTGAAAATATGCACAATTCTCCGGCTGGGCGGATCTCCCACCTCAAAACCGCCCATTATTGAATCTGAATTAACATTGAAACTGCATCGGGTATATGTTTCATGTTTCTTGTATTTGTACATGAATTGAACTAGATTTCTATTAATTCCAATATGCCCGCATCGACAGGGTGAACAAGGGGCGAGTGAATGCTAGACGCTGACCAGGCGCAGTCGCGGATGGCTATCAATTCTAGTGCTGCACCTGCATTCAAGCAGCGTTGAACCGGTGTTCCGTGTTGACTTTGGTAATTTTTATAAAATCATACCATACATCATCAGCTACATGTACATGCACATGTATGTACATGTATTATAACCAGCCAAACATGTCTCCACCTTTTGACGTAACGAATTACATTGTAGCTCCGCCCCCTACCTTTGGGAAAATCGTTCCCAGTGGTTTAAAAATGGGAGCTGGGCACTGTAATATTTAAAAAGTCATCTAAGATTGTATGAGATATGACATTGTGCAGAGTAGGCCTGGGACTACATGGGGCCTTCAGTCGTCAGAATCTGACGTCAGATTCTGAGTTTGAGATGTGGGGGATACATAATAAAAGGTTCAAGACATACAGAAAAACATAGTAATCAGAAATAAGAGTTATGGAAAACACGTAAAAAATTGTGCATACTTACATCCATGCTTAAATAAATACATACATAAGTACATACATAAATCCATACATACCCATACCTAATTTTATTCATGTATTATCTTACATAATTTTTTTTCATTGTTCCTTATATTATATAGATGAATGCAGCTTTAGACGTCAATTAAAACAAAACTTATATAAAATTTTTTTAGACGACGGAAGCCACAAATCCCGTAGTAGCTCATTTGATAAGGTGCCCTGAACATGTATTTTTATATTAGGCCTGATTCGCATGTATTGTCACGGTCAAGGGACTGGGGTCTGGCTTAAATCTTGTCAGGATGCCGCATTTACCCTCAGCACCTGACCGCGCACATTGTAAGGTTTGAACTCGCCCCACTCTCCCTCAGTTTAACTGGACTACTCCAATCAAACCACTAATCTAAAATGCGGACGGAAACAGATATAAAAAATAGCGGACAGGTGGAGACCATGGACAAAAGATTAATGCGACAATTAAGGAAAGAAAAGACAGTTAGAAATAATATAACATTTATTTACATGACAGTAGGCTGGGCATAAACGTGCCTGTTAGAACTGACGCTCCAACAGATAAAGCTATTCAAACCACAAATCTGGTGATGATAACTATATGGACATAGAATACCAAAATATAATAAAATAGAATGCTAAGAATTAAAATACAATAGAAATTAAACGGAGCCAAGTGAACTTATAAAAACAGGACTGATCCAGAACACGTGGACCACTGGCTAATTGATTATTCTTACAGTTACAGACTAACCCTAGCTCTCCCTACGCAGGTTCTCCCCCACAATACAGCTCTGAGTTTGACACTAACCTTCTTGCTCAGACCGTGCACCTATATGCTACCTCATCCACTTTTCAACACCTCTGGTCCACTGTCCGACTAGCACGTATCATCTAGTCCACACACAGTGACCTGTTACTTAGCACACATACTCACTGTCCGACTAGCACCTTCCTGCCCCAAATCGTCAGGTCTCTAGCTGGCCTAGTCCACGCACAGTGGTGACTTAAACTATTAAATAAACATAAAAACAATAGGCTCATTATGCCTTTCTCTGTCTTCACGTGGTAGCACGGCCTGATCCAGAAGTGTAGCTTCACTGCTGAGATTCCTGAGGGGGAAGAGAGCGTGGTACCTGCTTCCCAGCTTTATCAATTTCCCTGGGGGGGGGGGGGGGGTTACTATATCACTACGCCGAGTAGGATCGATGCTAAATATCATTTAGTATCGAACCCATTCGGCTCCAAAATTTAGTATAAACTAATTACATCATATTTAAAGATACTTCAAATGTAAAAAATAGCTGAACACATGTTTAATTAAAATTATAAGACTGATACCACATGAGAAAATAGTACAGTGGACTGACATCCAGGAGAGGAGTGTGAGTCCACTGATCCAGGTACCAAATTCGGACCACAGTAAAACAATTTCGTCCTCAAGTAAATGATAATCCTTGGCTCATCAGGCCAAAACTGATATCTGCACTTGATGAGGCAAGGATCCGCAATTAAACTATAGAAATAATAAGGCTAAATTAGTCCACTGAACTCAGATCCCGGTAGGAAGAAATACAATGACAAAATAGAGGCTGGTAGAGCATTTTCGTCACAGTATTATTGTATTTATAACTATGCAGGGACTTATCAAATGACGGGCGTTACACATAATATATAAATATATAAATATTGATATTACTTTGTGTATAATAAAAAAAATTATATTATATGCATGATATGTATGTAAGGTTATAGATTATAAGAGAACTATACTCATTTTTTATGATCAATTTGAATAAATTTAAGATACTTTAAATTTAGGTCCGCAGTGGTTAATTCCATGGGTAAACCGTACTTTAACCCTTTAAGCGCTGAATCTAATAATTACAATTTTCACACACTTGAATTTGTGTCTCGCTACCGCGACCCACAACTTTAAGTGGATGAAAATTACTAATATATGTTTAATTGCAGACCAAACATTAGTAAATATTGATGTTTAAACACTTATTTCGTTCCCAATTACAGTGATTTGCTCGGCTAATAAAATGGATTTAAAACAACTAAGTCGTGCTTGTCGAGTTTAAAGGGTTAGTTTGAGGGGGGACGTTGCTGAGTGGGTGGACGTTGCCGGGTACTTGTAAAGTTTACGACACCGCAAATTGATACTGACGTCATTCTCTGGTCCCTCGTAACGAAACCCCCGAAGCCCTACCCGGCGCGGGGCGCTAACACACGGCTGTTTTAATGCTGGGCCAGCGTTGTATAGACGCTGGCACAGCATTAAAACAGCTCTGGCGGTGGACCAGCATTACAACAACGCTGGTTGAACACATCGTGTTAATTAGAGAGACGGCAAAGCAACCTGAAATTAGGCGATTTCTCGCATGTTGATCTCATGATCGCTGAACCGCGGCTTTGACAGATATCCCACCGTGCGAAGACAGCAGTAACAGCTCACTTGAAAAGTAAGCTGTTACTGCTTTTTGTCTTTACACGGCTGTACTGTAAGAGCTTATTTTTTTCACGTGCTTGAAACTTCGCGAAGTGAGACGTCTGTGACGTTACTTAAACAGAACGCGTCGAAGGTTTTTTTTCATAACTATGCTGGGTATTTGCACTGTTTTTTTTTTGCGCGTAACAAAATATCTATTTTTTTTTAATAATTTACTTCCTTTTAAACTGACAACTGTTACAAATAAATGGGGGGTTTCGATTTCTGTATATGATATAACGATACTGTATACATGGTATAAGATTAACAATTGCCCCTATATGAGCAGAGACAAAATGCCATTCAAGCAGCAGATCATTGCAATGGAGAATCGAGCTGGACAATGGTACGTAAACCCTCGTGAATGGATACTCGGTGAAAATAATGTTATATAAGTCCCCCTCCCCCATACTTCATTGTATTCGATTGATAGGTGAAAACATTGGAGGTCAAGGCTATAAAGTTTCCCATATTAGCTGGTGGAGTGTTGTCAATTAAAGCAGTTCGTCAGTGGACTATATAATTTATAATATATCACAAACTAGTATAAAGAATGTGTCAACAAATTAAAGAAAGGTGTATATATGTATTTCTTAAAATAACACTGGTTAATTCACTTTATTTTTACATCGAGTTGGAAATTTCGCCTCAGGCGATTCCGAACACAGTGTAAATTAACGTTGCGAAGAACCAATAGCGAGTTAACCAAGTAGATGGGTATCGGTTTGCGCATTTGGTTCACCACCACGCCCGCACGTGTGTACGCACGCACGCTTGTACACATACACGCTTGGACGCACATGTGTACTGGCATATCGATGCTGCACTCAATATATATATAGATATATCATTACTTTTGATAGTTGTTATAAATAAGTTGTTATGAATGTTATAAAACAGTGACTAACAAGCCTTAGAAGGCTGTTTTTTTTATATTGTTATACTATTTAATATGTGAAATATATTTATGTACTGGTCACTTTAATAAAAAGCACTTACTTGCGTATAGGGCTGTTCCAGAAAAAAATCACTCCCTCGCATAAACGGAAATTTTCGGCTATTTTTTTACTGGAGGGATGGGGGTAGTTTTTCAATTTTCGGCCATGGGGTCGGATATTTGCTTAAACAGCCCTTAAGCCTGTGACGGTGTTATGTTCAAGAAATCCTACACGACTAAAGCTGTGGAGGGAACAAAACCACCTTCTGCACCATATAACACTTATTTTAATCGCCTCTGCTAAAAACCTTACGTTCAATCAGATAATTTATATGAATAATAATATCAATATGTCAGATGCAGTCCAAATGTGAATTTTCACAGAAATATGGCAGTAACGTTTACTAATAGGCCTACTCTAACATCTCGCATGTTTAAGAGTGAGTAGGTAAAATTCAAAAGAACGTAAACGTATACATAATAATGCTTGAACGTTTAAGTCGCTATGGCCAAAAATTGGTGTAGTTTCCATGTTATGCTATTATTGAAATATCGGACACAGTATGGGCCTGAAATCGTCACCTTGGTATTAAGGCTCTTTTATACCAAAGGGACAAAATGAAACACAATACACTCGTTCTTAATTAGCCCACATGACATATAGCAAGGCTCGTTTTAAAACATTTTCCTAGACCATGGAGCTAAAGGGGTCACGTTCTATATGACAGGGGTCAGTTGGAGACGGCGGTCACTTCAAAGCGAGGTCCAGGCGACCTTTCTCTGATGCCAATTGATATCGGGCGATAATATCACGATGTGGGAAGCTATTGTCCTCGCGGAATTCAATCTCAGTTTGTTTGGACATGGAAAGTGGTGTGAGAGGGTGGGATATAACTAGAGATTGAAGTGATAGGGGTTATAGTTTTGAATTTATCTAGGATCTCTTACGAGAGGTTGCCCCTGTAATAACCCTTAAATCACTAAGCGTCACTATGTCTAATCGTTTTTAATTCTTTTTTTTTTAGCCGGTTATATCACTTTTCTTAATAATTAAATGACTGTTTAAACATCAAGATATACAAATGTTTGGTCTCAAATTAAACAACTATGAGTAATTTTCACCCACTTGAAGTTGTGGGTCGCGGTAGCGAGACACAACTTCAAGTGAGTGAAAATTAAATAAATTTACTTCACAGGATAAGGGTTGTCTAGCTTCCTAACCCTTTGTCAACTAGAGATATGATATATAATGATAATTCGACGCTGAATGAATATTGAACCTGAACGTGAGAATATGTTATTTGATTTTAGCTGCGCCTGGTGTAGAGTAATAGTATAATTGTACATGCAAGCCATATTATTGATTTCCCAGTATACTACAGCGATCATATAACAAATCTTGAATGCTTCTATCAATGTATGTTTAGTTTCAATCGTATTATTTTTACCTCTTATTTGCCCAAGTTTGCAATAATGTGAATTCTCGGTTTGAAATAGTGCAATTTTCATATACATTAAAAAAATCTGCTTATCTGATCTTGAAATGACCTTGAAATGACCCTGGTCTCCTATTACATCTATGTCACATTAAAGCCCTGGGGTTATATAGCTATGTGCTAAGTTTTATTATGCTGCGTCTAATGGTTGCTTATGATATATCACATCACCAAAAAAAAACTTGGGTTCCAGGGGTACATTTTTAAAGAACTTTGGACAGAGAATAATTCAAAAATACATGTGTCGATTTCTTCGATATGTAACCTAATTTGCACCTTTTTAATAATAATACTGTACATAGGCTTAAAATGGTGGTACTTCCAAAAGTAAAATGGCACACATTGGCCACATTGCGACAAGCGACTATTTTTTAAAAAGGTGCAATATTGAACTAAATAGTGGTATAATTATAACAAGGTCTGAATAATGTAGATTATAAATCATATTAACTTTCACCGAGGGGATTTTAAACTGCTACGTGATGATACACAATATTGATCCTTGTGGTTTTCTTCTTTGGTATACACTCTAAACAAAAAAGGTTCTTAAAAAAAAAACTTGAGTACTATTACCATGCAGGCCCTGGAGAACCCTTGCATGGTTCTCCTGGGGTTGCATGGTGATAGTACTCGAGGTTTCCTTCTAAAGAACCTATATTTGTAGAGTGTAGGGCTTTATTTAAAAGTTATGATTCCGAATAAGTTGATATTATCAGTCAGATAAGCTCCTATTGATTATGATAAACTGAAATCTATACGACTAAAAGCGAATTGTTACTGAACGGAGTATGCCTTTATGTTGGTATTATAGGGTGATATCTGCCACTCTGCAGAGTGGCATATACCACCCTTTAATAACAGCGTGATGATATACCTGCACACCCGACACGATCTCTCTCTTCAATCCCCGTCTTCAGAATGATATAATTAGGTAAACCGGCGTTGCAGAAGGTCAATACAGTTTTACATGAAATATTTTGAGTGCATTTCTAGAAAAAAACTGGAAAAATCCGTTTACTCTTACTCTTATTTGACTATTGTGTGACTTTATTCTCGATTTAGAATTTGAAGAAAAACCTCTCTCAAAACAACTCGCATCTAAAGGGCTTGAACGCGTGTTGACCCGGGGGCACGGAAGGTGTTCACTTTGAGGATTTGAACCCATAGAGCCCCGGCTAGTATAATAGAAGGGATTTTTCGTCTGGGGCCCGGGCAAACAGCGAGCCATTCACGCCTGATTGTGTGTGAGCACGCGACTCGAAATAATACGCCCAGACCGAAATCCAAACCTGCCCGCGACCAAATTTAACACCACGACTTTTCAAACCCGGACGAATCTTTTTAAAGCGGTCCAATTTCGTGAAGAAAACAGATTTAATAAGTAATAAAGTGTTACGCTGCTCAAGGAGAAAAAAATGTGGTTCTTAGTCAGGCTGGTTATTATAAATTCACACAAAATCCGAACCCGCGACATTAGAATACAAATAATAATAATTCGCATCTCTCGCGACCAATGCGTTATTAACCCCAGTTCAGTTCATTCAAAAGTGGGGAGATTTAACAGCGTGTGTCCACATCACCCCCCCCCCCCCCTCCGAGGAGGAGGAGGTGAGCTTTGAGATGTATACCCGTACTTTACTCTCATTATACCTTCTCAAAACGTTTTCTCTCCATATGAGTACTGAGTATATAGGCCTATGTCTGAGACGCCTAAAATTTAACTTGAAGCGACACAATCAGGCTAAAATCATGAAAAAAATCAGTTTTTTTTTGTTTTGGCTTCATATTTGGACCATAGATGTAAACATGTCCATAGACAAAATTCAAAATAATACAAAAAAACCCACATGGATCAATATCATCACGTAGCAGTGTAAAATGCCCTGTGTGAAAGTTAAAATAATTAAAATGATTTACAATGCACATTATTCAGATCTAAATTATTATATTATACCACTATTAAATTCAAAATTGGACCGTTTTAAGAAATAGTCGTATTTTACTTTTGATGGTACCACCATTTTAAGCCTATGTATTATTATTATAAATGTGAAAATTAGGTTACATATCAAAGTATTCGACACATATAGTTTTTACCTATTCTTTGTCAAAAGTCCCTTCAAAAACGTTCCCCTGGAACCCAAGTTTTTTTTAAATCGTGATGTAATATATCATAGGCAACCATTAGACGCAGCATAATAAAACTTGGCACATCGCTATATAACCCCAGGGCTTTAATGTGACATAGATGTATTAGGAGACCAGGGTCATTTCAAGGTCATTTCAAGATCAGATAAGCAGATTTTTTTATTGTATATGCAAAAGTTTTTAAAATTGTGCGTTGCGCATTTACCAGTTAAGCGAGATATAAAGACGAAATTCTCGTAAACAAAAATAAAAATACATATTTTTTTAATGATGTTAGCCTGATTGTGTCGCTTTTAAAAAAAATCTTTTTAATGGACTCTGGGACAAGACTGCCGTACAAATCCAAACAGCAGTAACTGCTTATTATGGAGTTAAGCAGCTACTGCTGTTTACCTTTGAACGGCAGTGTTAATATGTTGACGTTTTACATTTTCGTCGCTGAGCACGACATAGTCGTTTCTGATCCGTTGTATTAGTCGTTTATATTGCTTATGCTATTGTGATTGAAATGAGAGTTAAAACATCAAGATTTAAAAGTTGTTGAAAATTACTCATTTTTAATAATTTTGACACGGAACATTTGAAAATATTGATATCCAAACACACATTTTATTCCCAACAACATGGATTTATTCGGCAAATAAAATAGATTAAAAACGACTATAGTCGTGCTCATAGTGGTGAAAGGGTTATAGTCGTGCTTATAGTGGTGAAAGGGTTAAGAAATAATTCACTTCAAGGTGACTTTTCAGGATAAAGCGATGCTGAGTTATTATCTGAATACTCATTTTTTTAAATGTACAAACATTCAATAATGGTTTTCAAAAAAAACATTATGTGACTAGTTCGAATTACTATGACATTGACAATGGCTTCAATGGTGCAATTAACCCTGCCAACACGGGACGTTAAACCAGTGTTGCTTTATGGTTGGGCCACCGTCTTCGACGCTGGCCCAACATTAAAACAACACCGGTTGAGCGTCTCGTTTTTGCTGTGAAATAATTGACTGCGAGCGCGAAAGTAGGTTAATTGTGTACACACGCGTCTTTATTAGGTGTGTACAATATGGCGACGTGTGTTGTGATACACTTCATACACTTCATACACTGGACAATACAATACAATACAATAGACAAACTGACACGCTGATTTAACGATGGCAAAGCGTCTGCGCCGCTGGGCCATCGATAACCCTTAGCGCGCTGAAATATTTGTATATGAACCATATAAATACCAAGGGTTTTTGAAAAAATTGAAATCATTATAAACGTCTTAGTTAGCTGTTTCCACTTCATTTAAATGCCTATGGTATAGGTCTACGGCCATTATAAATATTTTACGTTATCTGTGCGGGGATTGACTTTAGACGCCAGAATCTGACGTCCATAGACGTCAGATTCTGACGTCTAAAGTCGGCCCCCGCACTGAAAGGGTTTAACCAGCGCTGAACGGCGCACGGCGTGTTTGTTGACAGTGTGGTCAAACAGAGCCGGACGCTCTGCAGCCTAGGGTGGCTAATTAAAGGTCACTAATTACGCTGGACATACCGCCCACCCCCGAGAACAAGGGCTGTTCTATTCTGCCGTGCAAAGGTAAAAGGCAGTATCTGCTTACTTTACAAGTAAACAGATAATGTATTTTACCTTTGCAGAGCAGTATTGTTAACATGATCCACACTCATATTTTCCTTCATAATGATGTTAGTATTTTAGGTTGTGTTTTGTTTTAGATGTGATGTGATGCAGTAAATACAACTTCAAAATGACAATGAATATGTGTCGGAGACGCAGCGAGTGGCCAAACCAGAGGAATTCCTGAGGAAATGAGGCGATAATGGGCATGTGACATATTCCACCACACCCGATGCAAGGATTCAAAAGAGGACAATTATATTTCAACTGCCTGGATTCATGTATTATGTTTTTTTTATTTTTAAACTCTAAAGCGCTAAATCAAATAATTTAAATCTTCACCCACTTAAAGCTGTGGCTCGCTACCGCGACCCACAGCTTCAAGTGGGCGAAAATTACTCATATTTGTTTAATTGAACAAACATTTGTCGATCTTTTTTGCAAATTTCATTTCGTTTCCAATAAGAGTGATTTGAAAACTAAATAAACAAATTGAAGACGACTTTAGTCGCGCTATGTGATGAGTTGGTTAAGTACAGACAGGCTAAACCGGACTGTACGAATCTGCTTAACCATTAAAGCGCTGAATTAATTTGTTAAAAACATCGCAACCAAATGGTTTTTTTCAATTTGAAATCGTCATAAATGTCTTAGTTAGCTCTTTCTGATCCATTTGAATACCTGTGCTATGGGTCTACGGCCATTAGAAATATTTGTACTCTTACAGTGCGGGAATAGACTTTAGTTGTGAGAATCTGACGTCTGTAGACGTCAGATTCTGACATCTAAAGTCTATCCCCGCGCTGTGAGGGTTAAATACTTTAATAAAAAAGTTTTCTAAGGTGGTTATGAAAAAAAAAAGTTTATAATTCACACAAAGAACAATAAAAATTGGACGCCCTCGCTGGCTTAATCGGTCTTAGAAGTCATGAGTTTGAATCTCTGTCGGATCGGTGTGTTTGTCATCAGTGCTCAAAACTGATCAATGGCCTGGAGTGTGCAGTGCTGTCTATGGTATTGTGCATCATGCAGAAGAACCCTTGACGTCATACGATAAGAGTAGGTTTCTCTTTTGTCGCTATGTTTAGATGATTGTACAGAAATCGACTTTTGATCAATGAATCCTGTGTATACAGTTTGTCATTTGGCTTTATTCTGTGGCTATTAAATTATACCTAAATATGCTGTTGTACGTAGTCAAACAACAATAACTGTTTACTTTGTATTAAACAGCTACTGCTGCTTGTATTTGAGTTCCAGTAGAATATAATATAATTTCAGAAAAAAAACCTACATTTCTTCAACGCCAATTAACACGCAGGCGTATGTATTATGGTTGCATGTTATCTAGTGTTGATGAAAAGTAAGATTTTTAAAATTATTTCAAATATTTTTTGATGAATGATGAATCGGCTTTAGTTTTGGCTTTATTATTGTTAATGAAACGTCACCAATCATCGCCTATTCCATTATAAGAACGTTTTTGTTCAGTATTCGAAGCTGAAAAATATGACCATAATTCTAGCTAATACATCTCGTCGACTTTTTAAATCCATATACAAATCCGCATGTTATATTTTAATGAGGTGGCGGGGGGGGATTGAAACATATAAAAAAGATTTCGCGGATTACAAATATTTAATATATCACAAACATTACGTTTTTTTCTGTTACAACTTGCGTTGCGACCCCCCGCTAGTCATGTTGGGGGGATATGGTCAATTGGGCGGCTTAGAAACCCCCTGCTGTGCGGCAGATGGCATTTTGCAGTAAATTAAAAGGACAAATTACGACGTCATTGAAAAACCTTATGCTTTGTTTGATTGTTTTTTTTAAATAACCTGCATTATTATTAACCTTTATCATGCTATGTTAATTTATTTAATTTTTCAACCTCTTGAGGTTGTGTCTCGCTACCGCGATCCACAACCTCAAGTTGTTGAAAATTACTCATATTATTTTGTTTAATTTGTGACTAAATATTTGCAAATCTTGATGTTTAAACGGTCATTTCATTCCCAATAACAGTGATTTAAGCAGGTAATAAAAGTGATTGAAAACGAAAATTGTCCTGATTAGCAGGCAAAGGGTTAACGCGATTCTGTTTAACAAGACTGCCGTAATCATGATAATATTGTTTTAATGTTAGTCATCTGGTGTTCCAGTGAATTGTGCGGGTTGTCAGTCAATATTTTGCCAGTTTTTAGCTGCAGATTTTGAAGCCTATACCTGGGTAGGAAGATGCATAAAATTATCCCGGAATCAAACAATTATTTTTGTTTCAGTTTTATGTGTGCATATAATAAAGGTCTATTCCACCCATTTATGACAAAATTAAATTAAATCTTGCAAAAATAACCCGGCATGGGGTTATTAGTGGAAGGGTCATGATTAACTTTTGTCTGTGCGATATTCAGCGTTGTCAAAAGCTGTTTCGTAATAATTTTGCTGCACCGAAGTGTGTAAAAAGGATTTAACAAATCATTATCGGTACTGTTATAGTACCACAAAGGTGTGTGGACACAGTGTAATTCATCAACCCTTCCCGTACCAGGGGGGTGGTAACATTTCCATCTTCTCGGATCGCTTAACACCAATACGAGAATATTTAAATTATGCGGGGAAAAAAAACAGCGGAAAATATAGATATCTAAATCTGGACAAAGAGTGTGAAATTTCTTTATAGAACTGACATTAATTATCGATGTATATATAGGTAATCTTAACAGATAATTATCGCGTATATAATTGATAACCAATTAACTGGACGTACTTTGAAGGCAATCTTTCAAGTCGCCCCGTTACGTAACCTCACCCTAAATAAGCTTATTATATGTCCGTGATCAAACAACTACTGGGTTGATTCTGGCTGAGAGGTGGCCCCGTAAGCACGACACATTGAGCCTTTGTCGGGTCGATGCTGGACCAACGTCTACGATGTTGGCCCAACATTAATCCAATGTATGAACCCTTAAACTATTTCTACATAAACCATGGAAAGAAAAGTTTTGTTTTTAATTTGAAATCATCATAGATCTTAGTTTGAAAGGGTTAACGACTCGTGTTAGCTGGGTGAGGGGCGGCATCGAAGACGCTGAAACATAATTGCGCCAATGCTGGCCCAGCAGCTACCGATCGTGATGATCACCCGGTAAACACTAGACGTTGACCCAGTGCTGGCACACTGTTGGCCCAGCGCCATAGACGCTGGCCCAACATCGTACCAGCATTGGCTCAACGTCTAGTGATACTGGATATAAAGCAATAATGTTATGCAGCTTTGATGTTTGACTTCAGCTTTATGCCGTCGAGGTGTTTCAGCCATATTTGATTATTATGTATAGCAATGGAATTGCTTGAATACAATATTATAAAGGCAACTACACAAAACCTGTATATTTAGAGCAGATCTGTTGAATTCAGAGTTACTTTTAATCCGTTAAGTCGCTTTTTAATACATATTCTTAACATTATCCGCCAAGCAGTTTTATACAACAGCATTTTAAGTTATGCAATAAATCTGCAATAAACATGACAAAGCACCGATTGAATGTTACCCTTTGAGATTAACTCTACTCAACTTTTAAAATAAATTGCCGAGGTAATTTTTTCGTAAGACTCTTCAAAAGTGTGTATTTATTGCTTAAGTTCATTCTTTCCAAGTGTAGTATGACCGTCTTCATCCTTTTTATTTGTGCGTCAAGCATGAAAATTGAAGGCAGAAATGGGCATTAAACTTGCCAGATTATGCATAGGCCTATGACTTGATAGAAATTTTACATACTGTAAATCTGGTGATTTTCGCGTATTTAAATTTTCGCGAATTTTTTATTTCGGGACTTTTCACGAAGTTTTGGAAGAATTTTCGAATTTTTCTTTTTCTTTAGTAGCGCTATAATAATAATAATTTTCGCGAGATTCTTGAATTCGCGAATGTGTCCTACTCGTGAAATTCGCAAATATTACCAGATCTACAGTATATGAGTAATTTTCACCCACTTGAAGTTGTGGGTCGCGGTCGCGATGCACAACTTCAAGTGGATGAGAATTAATTATTTTAGTTCGTTTAAATCTGGCATAATTGCCATATTTAAATAAACTCAAAATAACGCTATGTTTAAATATTTTACCCTTTAATCATTGAGTTATTCAACTTAAATCTTCACCCACTTGAAATGGTGTCTCACGAGCCAAGATTTCAAGTGGGATAAAATTACTTACATAGGTCTATGTATAATTTGAATCAACTTCTTAAGAACCGAGATTGATTATCGAAGTATATAGTTGATATTAACAGGACATTATCGCGGATATAATTTACAACTTATTAAACTGTCTAGTTAACAGGTTAACAGGTGCCAGCCAGTTTCAAATTAATGTAATATTTTACGGAACAATGCCAAACTCGGAGAATGAAAATATGTTAATTTATTTAAAAAAACAAATTAAAATTCAATTTTATTTTGTCTGTAGAACGAAGTAAATATTTTCCAAATAAACCATTATTAACCCTGAGAGCTCTGTGCTATTTAAGTGATTTTTTATTAATTTCCTAACGTTGTTATTCGCTACCGCGATCCACAACTTTAAGTGACTGAACATTACTTGGATTTTTTTGTAAAATTAGGTCAGACCATATTTTATCAGTTCCACAGAACAGTCCCTTCGAGTGTAGTTAGTGTAGAGTGACTTAAGGAGTTAACCCTTGTACTGCTGAATTGTTTGCTTCTATTTTTTTTATTCATTTGAAGTTGGAATTGCTCACGCAATTTCCAGCTTCAAATGACGAAAAATATTTATACATTTATGAAAAATAGACATCTGCCAGATAGAATTATTGGATTAACCAAGGAATCTCAACTGAGCATCTACCAAAAACAATTTGATCAAATTGAGTGATATTACTATTGATCTAAAACCTGCTTAAAACCTTATTTACGGTTGAAAGGGTTAAACTACTTTTGTTTCCACCGCCATGGATAATCAATGACAATCTCTGGCAAATTTCTGTCCTTCAATTCACAACTGCAACACACCGTCTGTTATCGTGGAATAGCACTTTGAAAACAAAACGTCCCCGAAACAGATTAATATTATCTGGGTTATCAGGTGGCAGACACAGCCGAATTCGAGTGGATTTATTTTGCTTATTCTTCCATTCTCAAGTGTACGACTGTACTTTATATACGCTGTGTATGACTGTTATAACTCACTCCCCGGTTATCTATTACGCCAATATCTCGCACGCATTTCAGATTGAGCAGGAACTAAAACGTTGGGCCAGCAGCGGGCCAATGTGATTAATCCACAGAAGGGTCCTTCGTTCATCTTGCTCATCCACCCTTTCGTTACCATGTCTTTTGTAAAGCCTTCGAGTACAGGATGTTGACTCTCTGGTTGATCGTTTTGCACGCGCTGTCGCTCATTACAGATGATTTTAAGTATACTCAGTCTATGTATGTACACAGGGGACTGTAGACATGTGTTGGTTTAATGTTGGGCCACCGTCTGCGACGCCAGCCCAACATTAAACCAACGCAGATGTTGTGTTTTTATTTTGAGCACTCACGTAGACATTCTTTATTTAATTCACACACGGCTGTTAAACATTTTAAAACTATTCACTTCCCAGCAAACACGAGACATTGGTGCAATGTTGTTTTAATGATGGTCCAGGACCATCATTAAAACAACATTGTTTCACTCTTTGCACAGACCTGTGAACCTATCCACCCCAGAATAGATCAGTGAACAAGCTGGGCCAAGAGGTCCTCCTGAGGATGGTGAGGTGAGAATCAAACGACATTGACCTTCAGACACACGACTCAAAAGTCGAACCCTAGCCGATAGTATGAGATCGAGCACGCTACCTCTCATTCACAAGGGCTCCCCATAATATGAAGTCAGACACGGTACCTCTCAGTCACATAGGTTTCTCACAATGTTTAATTTCTTCACAAGGGGCAAAGAAAAAGCATTTCGTGAATAAAAGAAATGAATCGGGTTTTAGGCCACTCTTGTGCACATACAGGCTAAATTTGACCAGGAGAACCTCCTGAGGATGGTGAGATGAGCGAGATGACACTGCCCTCCAGACACAGGATTCGAAATTCAAACCCTGGAGGCTTGAGGCCGATCTCGCTAACTCTCGGTCACGGAGGATCACCACAATACTGAGTTTTACGAGTGGATGGAGAAGAAACATTTTTGTTTCTTTCAAACCGCCAAGACCGGGAAACGAACCCCGAACTCCAGCGTGAAAGGCAGCGATGCTAACCACTACCCCAGGGTCCCCGCCCATTTCGTGAATACCGAGCGTGAAAGACAAACCATGGACGTCGGCGCGACAGGTAGTGGCTGTAACCGCTACAGGGCTGCCGGCCATCCTTACACTATAAAACTCCAATAAAAACATCGATAATAAAAAGAAACAACAATGGTACGGTATGCTAATCTTTGTAAAGTGGCATACGCTTTTTAATACGAAAAAGACTTCGATATACATGTAAGCCCATACATAGAGCAATAGATGGTGACATAGGCCTATGTCTTTGTGCATAGATGCTGATATAGGCCCATGTCATTGTATATAGATGGTGGTATAGTTCCATGTCACTCTATATAGATGGTGACAAAGGTCCATGTCATTGTATATAGATGCTGATATAGGCCCATGTCATTGTATATAGATGGTGATATAGGTCCATGTCATTGTATATAGATGGTGGTATAGGTCCATGTCACTGTATATAGATGGTGATATAGGTCCATGTCATTGTATATAGATGGTGATATAGGGCCATGTCATTGTATATAGATGGTGATATAGGTCCATGTCATTGTATATAGATGGTGATATAGGCCCATGTCATTGTATATAGATGGTGATATAGGCCCATGTCTTTTTATATAGCTGGTGATATAGGCCCATGTCATTGTATATAGATGGTGATATAGGTCCATGTCATTGTATATAGATGGTGATATAGGCCCATGCCATTGTATATAGATGGTGATATAGGCCCATGTCATTGCATATAGATGGTGATATAGGCCTATGTCATTGAATATACATGGTGATATAGGGCTATGTCATTGTATATAGGTGGTGATATAGACCCATGTCATTGTATATAGATGGTGATATAGGCCCATGTCACTGTATATAGATTGTGATATAGGGCCATATCACTGTATATAGATGGTGATATAGGGTCATGTCATTATACATAGATGGTAATATAGGCCCATGTCTTTGTGCATAGATGCTAATATAGGCCCATGTCATTGTATATAGATAGTGGTATAGGTCCATGTCAATGTATATAGATGGTGATATAGGCCCATGTCATTGTATATAGATGGTGATACAAGTCCATGTCATTGTATATAGATGGTGATATAGGCCCATGTCATTGTATATAAATGGTTATATAGGTCCATGTCATTGTATACAGATGGTGATACAGGCCCATGTCATTGTATATAGATGGTGATATAGGTCTATGTCATTGTATATAGGTGGTGATAAAGTCCCATGTCATTGTATATAGATGGCGATATAGGCCCATGTCACTGTATATAGATGGTGATATAGGGCCATGTCACTGTATATAGATGGTGATATAGGGCCATGTCATTGTATATAGATGGTGATATAGGGCCATGTCATTGTATATAGATGGTGATATAGGTCCATGTCATTGTATATAGATGGTGATATAGGCCCATGTCATTGTATATAGATGGTGAAATAGGCCCATGTCTTTTTATATAGATGGTGATATAGGCCCATGTCATTGTATATAGATGGTGATATAGGTCCATGTCATTGTATATAGATGGTGATATAGGTTCATGTCATTGCATATAGATGGTGATATAGGTCCATGTCATTGTATATAGATGGTGATATAGGCCCATGTCACTGTATATAGATGGTGATATAGGCCCATGTCATTGCATATAGATGGTGATATAGGACTATGTCATTGAATATACATGGTGATATAGGGCTATGTCATTGTATATATGTGGTGATATAGGTCCATGTCATTGTATATAGATGGTGATATAGGCCCATGTCACTGTATATAGATTGTGATATAAGGCCATATCACTGTATATAGATGGTGATATAGGGCCATGTCATTGTATATAGATGGTGATATAGGCCCATGTCATTGCATATAGATGGTGATATAGGACTATATCATTGAATATACAAGGTGATATAGGGCTATGTCATTGTATATAGATGGTGATATAGGCCCATGTCATTGCATATAGATGGTGATATAGGACTATGTCATTGAATATACAAGGTGATATAGGTCCATGTCATTGTATATAGGTGGTGATATAGGTCCATGTCATTGTATATAGATAGTGATATAGGCCCATGTCACTGTATATAGATTGTGATATAAGGCCATATCACTGTATATAGATGGTGATATAGGCCCATGCCATTGTATATAGATGGTGATATAGGCCCATGTCATTGCATATAGATGGTGATATAGGACTATGTCGTTGAATATACATGGTGATATAGGGCTATGTCATTGTATATAGGTGGTGATATAGGTCCATGTCATTGTATATAGATGGTGATATAGGCCCATGTCACTGTATATAGATTGTGATATAAGGCCATATCACTGTATATAGATGGTGATATAGGGCCATGTCATTGTACATAGATGGTAATATAGGCCCATGTCTTTGTGCATAGATGCTAATATAGGTCCATGTCATTGTATACAGATGGTGATATAGGCCCATGTTATTGTATATAGAAGATGATATAGGTCCATGTCACTGTATATAGATGGTGATATAGGCCTATGTCATTTATATAGATGGTGATATAGGCCCATGTCATATAGATGGTGATATAGGTCCATTTCTTTGTATATAGATGGTGATATAGGCCCAAGTCTTTGTATATAGATGGTGATATAGGTCCATGTCACTGTATACAGATGGATATATAGGTCCATGTCATTGTATATAGATGGTGATATAGGTCCATGTCATTGTATATAGATGGTGATATAGGCCCGTGCCATTGTATATAGATGGTGATATAGTGCCATGTCATTGTATATAAATGGTGATATAGGTCCATGTCATTGTATAAAGATGGTGATATAGGCCCGTGTCATTGTATATAGATGGTGATATAGGTCCATGTCATTGTATATAGATGGTGATATAGGTCCATGTCATATAGATGGTGATATAGAATTATGTCTTTTGTAGACCTATAGTTGGTGATATAGGCCCATGTCCTTGCATATAGATGGCGATATAGGTCATTGTCTTTGTGCATAGATTCTGATATAGGTCCATGTTATTGTATATAGATGGTGATATAGGTCTATGTCCTTGTATACAGATGGTGACATAGGCCCATGTCATTGTATATAGATGGTAATATAGGCCCATGGCATTGTAAACACATGGTGATATAGGGCTATGTCATTGTATATAGATGGTGATATAGGCCCATGTCTCTGTATATATATGTCTATATAGGCCCAAATTTTTGTATATAGATGGTGATATAGGCCCATGTCATTGTATATAGATGGTAATATAGGCCCATGGCATTGTAAACACATGGTGATATAGGTCTATGTCATTGTATGTAGATGGTGATATAGGCCCATGTCATTGTATATAGATATTGATATAGGCCCGTGCCATTGTATATAGATGGTGATATAGGGCAATGCCATTGTAAACAGATGGTGATATAGGGCTATGTCATTGTATATAGATGGTGATATAGACATCTGTCATTGTATATAGATGGTGATATAGGCCCATGTCATTGTATATAGATGGTGATATAGACATCTGTCATTTTATATAGATGGTGATATAGGTCCATGGCATTGTAAACAGATGGTGATATAGGGCTATGTCATTGTATATAGATGGTGATATAGGCCCATGTCTCTGTATATATATGTCTATATAGGCCCAAATTTTTGTATATAGATGGTGATATAGGCCCATGTCATTGTATATAGATGGTAATATAGGCCCATGGCATTGTAAACACATGGTGATATAGGTCTATGTCATTGTATGTAGATGGTGATATAGGCCCATTTCATTGTATATAGATGGTGGTATAGGCCAATGTCATTATATATAGTTGGTGATATAGGTCCATGTCATTGTATATAGATGGTGATATAGGCATCCGTCATTGTATATAGTTGGTGATATAGGTCCATGTCATTGTATATAGATGGTGATATAGGCATCCGTCATTGTATATAGTTGGTGATATAGGTCCATGTCATTGTATATAGATGGTGATATATGTCCATGTCATTGTATATAGATGGTGATATAGGTCTACGTCATTGTATATAGATGGTGATATAGGTCCATGTCATTGTATACAGATGGTGATATAGGTCCATGTAATTGTATATAGAAGATGATATAGGTCCATGTCGTTGTATATAGATGGTGATATAGGTCCATGTCATTGTTTATAGATGGTGATATAGGCCCATGTCATATAGATGGTGATATAGGCCCATGTCATTGTATACAGATGGTGATATAGGCATCTGTCATTGTATATAGATGGTGATATAGGCCCATGTCTTTGTATATAGATGGTGATATAGGTCCATGTGATTGTATATAGATGGTAATATACGTCCATGCCATTGTATATAGATGGTGATATAGGCCTATGAAATTGTATATAGATCATGATATAGGCCCATGTCATTGTATATAGATGGTGATATAGGCCCATGTCATATAGATGGTGATATAGACCTCTGTCTTTTATAGACCTATAGTTGGTGATATAGGCCCATGTCTTTGTACATAGATGCTGATATAGGCCCATGTCATTGTATATAGATGGTGATATAGGTCCATGTCTTTGTATATAGATGGTGATATAGGCATCTGTAATTGTATATAGAAGATGATATAGGCCCATGTCATTGTATATAGATGGCGATATAGGCCTATGGCATTGTATATAGATGGTGATATAGGCCCATTTCTTTGTATATAGGGTGATATAGGCCCAAGTCTTTGTATATAGATGGTGATATAGGTCCATGTCACTGTATACTGATGGATATATAGGTCCATGTCATTGTATATAGATGGTGATATAGGTCTATGTCATTGTATATAGATGGTGATATAGGCCCGTGCCATTGTATATAGATGGTGATATAGTGCCATGTCCTTGTATATAGATGGTGATATAGGCCCATGTCCTTGTATATAGATGGTGATGTAGGCCCATGTCTTTTTATATAGATGGTGATATAGGCCCATGTCATTGTATATAGATGGTGATATAAGTCCATGTCCTTGTATATAGATGGTGATATAGGCCCATGTCATTGTATATAGATGGTGATATAAAATATAGTGCCATGTCATTGTATATAGATGGTGATATAGGCCCATGTCATATAGATGGTGATATAGACCTCTGTCTTTTATAGACCTATAGTTGGTGATATAGGCCCATGTCTTTGTACATAGATGCTGATATAGGTCCATGTCATTGTATATAGATGGTGACATAGGCCCATGTCATTGTATATAGATGGTGATATAGGCCTATGTCATTGCATATAGATGGTGATATAGGCATCTGTCATTGTATATAGATGGTGATATAGGTCCATGTCATTGTATATAGATGGTGATATAGGTCCATGTCATTGTATATAGATGGTGATATAGTGCCATGTCCTTGTATATAGATGGTGATATAGGCCCATGTCCTTGTATATAGATGGTGATGTAGGCCCATGTCTTTTTATATAGATGGTGATATAGGCCCATGTCATTGTATATAGATGGTGATATAGGTCCATGTCATTGTATATAGATGGTGATATAGGTCCATGTCATTGTATATAGATGGTGATATAGGTCCATGTCATTGTGTATAGATGGTGATATAGTTCCATGTCATTGTATATAGATGCTGATATAGGTCCATGTCATTGTATATAGAAGATGATATAGGCCCATGTCATTGTATATAGATGGCGATATAGGTCCATGTCATTGTATATAGATGGTGATATAGGTCCATGTCATTGTGTATAGATGGTGATATAGTTCCATGTCATTGTATATAGATGCTGATATAGGTCCATGTCATTGTATATATAAGATGATATAGGCCCATGTCATTGTATATAGATGGCGATATAGGTCCATGTCATTGTATATAGATGGCGATATAGGTCCATGTCATTGTGTATAGATGGTGATATAGGTCCATGTCAGAGTGTATGTATGGTGATATCATTTTATATACCAATAGATGGTAATACACGCCCATAACTTTATATCTCTAGCATATAGGTTCATAAATAGGATCATGTTTTGTATAGACCTATACATCGCCCCCTTGGAGATGGAAGCTGCTAAACTGCCACTTTGTAAAGTGGCAGTTCAGCACCTTCTAACTCCAAGGGGACGACATGTACAGTCAGCCAACGACCATCATCCTCCTCTTTCTTCTATCTTTTCTCGTTCGCTCTGTAACCAAATATATATTTATATCGAATCTATTTAAATGTCCAATTCCAATTTCCAGGAATATTTTTATTTTTATATATTTTCATTTTAATGCACGATTAACCGGTGTAATATATCAGAGAAAGAACAAGACATCTTCCTCTATGACGATGGGATGGTCACTTATCACCTGATACAGGTACAATAAGAACAATTTAATGGGAAACGACTCTTTAATCTCTGCGTCGAAATACTACATGTATCTTGGTGAAACTGACACCAACAAAAGGACTGACCTTAAACCTTTTCCTGCTAGGCCCGTATATATACGGTTTCAAGCATGTTTTAGATCAATAGAAATGTTACTAATTTTGATAAGATTGTTCTTGGTATATGCTTAGTTAATCCAAGTATTCAATATTGGAGATGTCTATATTTTTCATGAATGTAACTATTTTTTGTCATTTGAAGCTGGAAATTGCGTTGGCAATTCCTGCTTCGAATGAATGAAAAATACTAGAACCAAGAACAATATATAATGTTCTTGCTAGAAGCAACCAATTCAGCATGATAACGGTTAAGGTATGCTATCACTGGTACCTCAAGACAAGGAATGATCTTAAGACGTGCGTGCCACCGGTACCTCAACACAAGGAATACTCTTAAGATATACTGAAGATGCATCACTCGACTTGATCTTTATCTGACAGCGCCACGCGCCAAAGGTACTTACGCGACACGCTTTCATCGCCAGAGGATAAGTGCCCGCTTTATTAATTAATTTGCTCGTGGAATTATCTGTTTCATCGCAGCAGGAGCACTAGTGAATATTCGTTCTTTCGATTTGCGAATCGCCACGACTCGCCTGCGATGTTCCGTGGCGCTTCGTAGATCGTAGAAGCAGCTTTTCACTCGCGAATTTGCAGATCGTTTCTGGGGGCTCGGGAGTCAATTAATGTTTGGGGTGGTATCTTCATTGACCCTTGCGAGCTGTCAAGATAATTGGGACAACCTTGCCATGCAAGACGTTGTAAATTCGCACCGCGTTCTGAAAGGGCCCGCATCATTGTTAGAAATGACTTATGAGACACCTCTGTAATGCGAGCTTCAGTAGATAGGGATCGCGGTGTGTCGTGGGTTCGACGCGACTGCGTGGACACGTGTGACTTTTTTCATATGCTCCTATACGGCCTGATTGATGCGTGATGGGCATCAAAGCGTCTGTCATCGCATTCCTGTGGAGACCTCACGAGATGGCGTCAGTAATAAAAATATTGCACTCGTCTGAAATGCAATTAATCGAATTTATCTGCGCTCGTACACACCGCATCTCGGTTTGCGAACGAAAAGTACGAACTCATTTTCAGAGCTGCAGAATCCGTGCGCCCCAGAGAGCAGAATCGACTCGTGGACGACGCGCGCCACAAAAAGCGAACATGGCCCTAAACCAACACTTGACGAGCGGACGTTCGCGGACTTTGTATATTGAATTTGCCCCAACGCCTGTCACCTTTTATGAACTGGATTTGTGGAACCGTTTTCGCACCCCATATTAATCTCCATGTTTAGTGAGACAAATTTTAAATTTAGTTTTAGTTTGATCACAAAAATGGAAACGTCCCATGGAGAAAATACCAATAAGAGGAGATAGTCCATTTAATTGCGCTTGATGTATCTTTGGTGTATTGGTGTAGAAAAATATAATAGATTTTTAGTTGACTCACTGCCCCATCAAACTGAAAACGTTTGTATAACATTTATACAATGTTGGTCTAACGTCGAAGACGTTTGGCCAACGTTGTATAAATGTTATAAAAATGATTTGTGTTTGCTGGGACACAGAAGTGGCTTACCATCAATCTTGTTAAATTCAACCATTTGCGTCCCCGAGCTGAATTTCCAGGATTAGTAGAGCACCTCTGCAAAATACCATACAACTAATGCCAACATTATAATCTACTAGTATGTTGTAATACAATCTATATTACAAAATTATTGTGTAATAACATTGAGCAACATACAATAGTTTTATTGATTTAACAGGTATTTTATACATTCTCGTCAGCCTCCACCAATAAAATGTTGGATGACAGCTTGATAAATTATTAGTAACAAAACAATAATATAAATTGCATCCATCGATCTTGTATGGGAAACCTACCAATTTTCATCAACGTCAATTCCTAAATCGCTGTTGCCGCTGCATCATCGATTTGTGAATTCACTTCAGGGAGAATAAAACAATCTCCAACAACCAAACGGTTGATAGCCCTGTTTTCCCGCCAAGTAGTAAAGTCAACAGGCATAGGGCGCAGTTGACCTGAGTATAGAGTTTATCTTCCATCATAGTATTCAAGGGGGCGGGGCGCATGTTCTGCAAATACTATCATGCGAGGGGACTCCAATATCTCCCCTGAATATGGCGTAGGTTTTCAAATTCATGATTGTTTGTGCTTTGTATAGGGCTGTTATTACGTCCACGTTGCCGATGAATTTGCACTTGTATAAATTGTACACGTTAGAAAAAATGACCTATTTGGTTTACATGAATAAACATCAGTCGAGACCCGGGGTCAGAGGCGCATACATGAAGGTTTTAAAGGCTCGACAATTGCACTGTACTCTCATTTGTAGCAAAGAAATAGTACGCTCGATTGTGTTCATGCCATATGCCCTATAGTCCGTAATAACCATGGAGATAGTAGTACTATATCCATGGTAATAGCGGATTCTGTGTGCGATACAGAATTGGTAATCACGAGTTGTACCCTAAAATCCGATGCGCGGACGATCGATTCAATGCGTCATTGTTTGATCAATGATTTTTATTTTATTTTTTAGCGATTTTAAGATGTCTTAAAGTGGGGATTTAAACGACAGTATGTATATCTGAATTTATCATGTGAATAGGGTTACCCTCACATTTTTCATGAAATTGTTGATCTCAGCTTACACTGGCTACCAACAACCACAGCTTCTGCTGTGCTGTCCAACTCTGACGCTATATAACCCATGTGATTGCGTCAATCTAGGACTATATTTATGTCCAGGAGCAGAACACAATAACAATGGTAAAATTTACAGATCAGCACTAAATTGTGCCACAAGTAATCTATTCTCTTCTCATTCACCATAGTAACACCCCACCCCCCTCCCCCTCCCGCCTCACACCCTGGTATCTCATGTAATTTTCATGCACCTTGAGGTGAATGAAAATCCCCTTATTTAACACTCAAAGGGCAACATTACAAAATCTAAATTTTCACCCACTTGAAGTTGTGTCTCGCTACCACGATCCACAACTTCAAGTGGGTGAAAATTGGTCATACTTGTTTAATTTGTGATCAAATATTAGTAAATCTTGATGTGTAAACACATATCATTCCCAATAACTGTGATACTACTCCAACAGATTAAAAACTACTGTGGTGGAAAATAATAGACGGGGCCCCTGGTGCAGTGGTTAAAGGTGCCTGGTTGGAAAGTCTGGGATCGCGGGTTCGAATCTAACTCTGGCCTTCAAGTTTCAAACAAACAAATGGTTTCTTCTCCACTCGTAACGATTCAATATTGTGGGGAACCTCCGTGACCGAGAGGTAGCGTGCTCGGCCTCACACCACCAAAGCCTAAATTTCTAGTCTTGTGTCTGGAGGGCAGTGTCATCTCATTCATCCCACCATTCTCAGGAGGTACCAATGGCTCAATTTAGCCTATATGCGCACAAAGTTGGCCCTAATTACATTTGTCCTATTGTTGGTATGAACATATTTATTAACATTTCCTATTTCTGTCCTTTTTCCTTCCTGTTGATAAGAATGATGGCAGTTCTTCGTCGCCCTCCGCAACAATGGTCAATCAGTACCTTTGAACAATTCGGAGCATTGCATAATATTATGAGGATCCCACAAGTCTCTATGACTATACATCATAGAGGACTCAAAACAGTCACTTGACCTGACATGAACTTACAGGCGTCTTCCCTGCAAACCCTGTTTCAATATCTGACCAGCGGCGAAAACGTTGGCCTAGCATTGATAAAAAGTTGCTCTTCTATGCTCTTCACAACTATGCTCTTCATGAAAACCTCCCGAGGAACTGGTGCACTTGACTAAATGGTTGAAGAATCAAGTGAGCGTTTGTTTTCTATTATTAAAGCGATAAGCTGTGGGCGTGGATCATATTCCCAATAAACACAAAACATTTCTATAGCATTTATACAACGTCGGCGCAAAGGCTTCGACGTTGAGCCGGCATTGTATAAATGCTATACAAATGTTTACTGGTTTGTCTGATCAGTTTGCTATATCCGGTATGTGATAGCTGTCTGGAGATACGCTTCAAATGATACTCCCCGCTAGACCCAGAAGGACAAACAAGATCAGGTATAACAGATTCAACTATACAGCATAGTCTTTGTTAATCCGCTTTGTTAGCCGACTAAATCACAGTTATTGGGAAGAAGAAGAAGAAGAAGAAGGTAGCGAGACACAACTTCAAGTTTGTGAAAATCACTCATATTTGTGAGTGCAAATCTTGATTTTGTTAGCCGATTAAATAACAGTTATTGGGAACGAAAAGTTAAAAAATCAAGATTTGCACTCACAAATATAAGTAATTTGGGTAAGTTGTGGGTCGCGGTAGCGAGAAACAGCTTCAAGTGGGCGAAAATTAGTGGTTGCTTAAAGTATTAGTATTTTAGCTGTTTTGATTTATTTCAGTAAAACAGTACAGTAAAAGATACATAATCATAATAGTCAGAGCCTCTATACTGGTCACCAGGGATAAAAACACTATAAAGGGTCTGGTGACTCTGATTCCTATAGTGGTCCCTAACATGTACACCAGATTGCAATTGGTTTTGCAGAAAAAATACTTTGTGTATACCGTGAGAAGTTTATATAAAATGAATGATTAAATTTACCCATGACTATACAACACACACTTTACAGTCATACCATTCTGATATAATGACCAGACTGGAATTAATAAATACAGTTTTGAATTTTAATACAGCTTCAACAAACTAGTAGCATAGAAAATCCGAGTTTCATCTGTTTACAAGTTTGTATGTAAGATGACTATTTAGAATGGTTCATGTCTTCTTGTTTTTAAGGCCGGTCAGAAACTATTTGTGGCATGTCACGCAGCATGAGTGTCAGGCCTATATATATAATAGTCCAGTGAGAATTGACATGAACCCGGACATTTTCGATAAAAAGCAAGTTTGGGGTTCAGTGACTTCCCTGACATGCCAGGTCACGTCAAAAAAAATTCAACCAAAATCAACCCTGGGGAAACCCCTTTTTTAGCCTAAAATGGCCGCCATTACCAAAATTTATAAATTGTGCCATAACTCTTAAAATATTAATGATACAATCATATAGATGAGCTCTATACCAGGGTTTCATGGTCAAAGAATACAATAAAACCGTTTCTGAAAGTCTATTGCTAGTGAAATTAAGACAAATTGCCATTTGAGCCTAAAATGACCGCCATTACCAGAATTTAAAGAAAGTGACATAACTTCTAAAATATAAATGATACAACATTATAGATGAGTTCTATACCAGGTTTTCATGGCCAAAGGTTACAATAAAACCATTTCTGAAACAACATCGGGTTTATTTATGATGAAATTAAGGGAAATCCCCATTTGAGACTGGGTCGGTCGGTGACACAGACACCAGCTCACGCTCCTACTACTGATGCCATCACGAGCACGGGGATGGATATTGAGATGGAGGACAGTGCATTTGGAGAATCGCTGAAACAAGAGGAAAGGTACTACCCCTTTCAGGGGATTGACGGCTTAGAGGGGTGCTCCTCAACTGGCTTGGGGTCAGCCCTCTCGTGACAGAAGAGCTTGCGCTGTGGCGCCAAGTGCGAGGGAGCAGGAAGATGGAGACTATCCGTACTGACATCGTGGAGCGGTTGTACTCAAGCCACCCAAGCCTTTCCTGGACCCAGAGCCTCCTGTGGAGATCCAGATGTCGATAAAGTAGAGCCAGGCTGGTGGTTTATTTCGGTGACAGCAGAGAGACATGGCCTTAGTGGCTCATGCTCTGTCGACAGGACTTAAATATTTAGAGGGCTTCTGTCCACATACCGGCTTGAGATAGGGTGCTGGAGGCCCACAAGGAGATGTATCAAGCAGCCAGTTACCCGTTGGGACATGCTCTACACCACAGACCTATAGATATACGTGTATATACAAGTCAGTGCTCTACACTTGTTAGGAGCCAGGTTCAACGACCTAGGACATAAGAGGAGGAACCACCTGCCAGCTTAGCCAATAGGACGTTGTCACAGATTAGTACTGCCTTTGACTCTATGTTGAATTCGTTCATTGAATCTGCTGTGATGGCGAGCTCAGCTAGAAGGCAGCCTCATCACCAGCAGAGCCGGCAACATCAGAGACAGAAGTCTGAGTCCGTTCATTCTCCAAGAGATCATGACTTTCTGGGCCAGCTGGAGGGAAGAAAGAGTTGGTGGGATGGCGTCGCGAGAAACGCCTTTGTCAACGAGACAGGGAAAGGATACAAGTTGGAGTTCCCGGCCTGACTACCAGTATCCCTTCCAGTAGGCCTACGGCAACTTCCTCAGACACTGAGAAAGGAGAAGAGACAGACGCTTTACTCATTAAAGGGGCGATGGAACCAGTGAGGGATGAGCACAGAGGCTTCTACTCCAATCTGATCCTGGTCAAGAAACAGGACGGGGGTTCAGATCTGTCATCAACTTAAGGGGCCTGAACGTGTATACAAAGAAACGAACTTTCATGACGGCAACGTTGAAAGACGTTTCTCAGAGCATCAGGAAAGGAGACTGGGCGGCTACAATCTTAGGGACGCTTACGTTCACGTGACTATTGCGTGAAGGGTCCTGGTGGCAAGGCAGAAGTTTTCAGTTCCGTTGGCTCCCATTCGGCCTCAGTTCTGCTCCTCAAACCTTCACGACAATCATCCTGCCAGTTGTGGCTATGGGCAGGGAGAAGGGTGTACGATTGATAGCCTATTTAGACGATTTCTTGTTGTTGGTTCGGAACTGGAGGCATTTGATTTCTCACACAAGTATAGTCTTAGCCATTTTAGACCAGGCTGGATTCCAGCGAAACATGAAGAAATGCCATCTGCAACCCAGACAGGAGATTGAATAATTGTGATTGCAGTGGGACTCAAAGAAATTACGAGGGTTTCTTCCGGCGGACAAGATCACAAGATTGTCATCGATTAGGATCTCTATCAAATCCCTCTCTGAGGACAGCTAAAACATTTCTAGGTAGCTGTGAACTTGGGTCGAATACATCTTCGTGCCCTTCAGATACAGGTGAAAAAGGGGATAGAATCTTCTGTTTTTGTACTGAACAGAGAGGCTAGAGAGTCGGGTAAATGGTGGACGAACTCTCCGAGAGGGGGGGGGGGTGGACCTAGAGAAATAGAATATGTATTTAACTTACAACTTATGACAAACACTTCAAATTGTCGATGGGTCGCTTCTTTGGCACACAGATATGCCAGTGACAGGTGGTCACAGGTAGAATCGTAGCTGCACATCAACCACCTCAAGCTATTAGCAGTTTCGAAAGCGGTTCACAAGGCTTCTGAGGAACAGGACAAAAGCCATATATTTGAATAACGTGACAGCCACGTCATACCTCAACAAGGAGGGGGGACTCGATCAGTTCCTCTGAACAGGCTGACGTTGGACATTCTGATCTTCTGTCAGGATCGTGGAATTTTTCTGATACCAACTTATCTCCCGGGAGTGGCCAATCAGAGTGTGGACGCTCTTTCCAGGGGTCAGGAGTCAAAGGAGTGGTTCCTGAATCCTCAGGTGGTCAACAGGATACACAGGTGGATCTCTTCGCATCACGCGAGTCGGCTCACCTTCCAGAATATTTCTCCATATACAGGAAGGACAGGAGAGCAGAGGGATCAATGATCTGGTTCAGAGGTGAAAGTTCAAGAAGAAGTATGTGTTTTCACCTCCTCAACTGATTCTGTATAAATATGCATGGCAATCAAGGTCTGAGTGGTGTGACAGATATGATATGTCTAAAACACGACCCTCTGTAAGGAGTTTTACTAAATAGGCCTACCGGTGGTTCTTGTTTAGGGAAAGGAACTTGTCTCTGGCAGCCTTGAACTGAAGGTTCATAGATCTGTCATTGCTACGATTGTGGACCCTTTGAGTCAGACTCTGTTGAGCCAACATCATATGGTCAGAGGATTTTTGGAGGCATTTTTCTTATCAAGACCACCTCGTAGGATTGTGAAATTTATTTGGAGCGTTGCAGCAGCTTTATATATGCTCAGAAAATGGGGTCATGTTCGAGATTTAGGCAGACCCAGGTTCTCTTTGGTTATGTTACTAGCTTGGCGAGTGATCGTTCTTGCTTTCGGAATGAAACAGGATCGACCTTGACATATTTCACTTGCTGTGGTTATATCCAGACAATGTTTGCCTGCATTATGTCCAATTACTAACATGGGGGAATATTTAAGAAAACCTAAGGTGTTCGTGACTCATTGTATTTGTCTTTATGAGCGTATATTTCAGAATGAAATGTTTGTAGGGTGTCATCAGAAGCTACATCATCTGGATCCAAGTCACGAGACACATACAGTGATGTGTAAAGCTCTTGCAACTGTGATCTTGTACCGTCGTCAATCATGTTCGAAAGACATACTAACATTCCAGCTCTATCAATACTTAATTCTTCTGTTCCATCGTGATCATCATTACTACCTGCCAGGTCCTTTTCCTCCACATCCATTCGTTGAGTTTCTTGTGCAGCTGATGCTGATGCAGTGCAGTGCAGCATCGGTCAGTAAACATGCCCTCAATTTTTTTTTGTATAAGTTGTGCTTTCCATCATCTTTGGCAAGGAATTTTGTCATAGACAGTGGCCCACAGTCCGCCAAGACCTGGATTTTCCATCAATTTGCATTAAGCACCCATAAAGGACATCAGCTGGTGAAAATCACCAGCACGTAGTAGTAGTAAATCATTGTTTTACATCACTAAAATTAATCTCGGCACAAATGGTCTTTTAAGTGACATTGTAATACGATAAGTAGATTGATGAGAAAAATGATGTACAGATGAGGATGATGAGGGTGGGGTGATAGGGCATGGTGGGTTATTGAGAGCGATCTCCTTCGCTCGCTCGATAAGGGGTTCTGGGCATGTCTAGGGGACCCACCCCCAGACATGCCCAGATGGCCGGAGACTTGGGTTTCGCTGTGCAGTTTAAAGCTGAAACTCTGTGGCAGACTATAAAAACGTTAAAAACAGTTTAAATATATGTTGGCATATTAATTAGCTAGATTGTGGCATATAGTTGTATTCTTTGACCCAATAAGCATGGGTCTAGACACCATTCTTTGGGTGATATTTGATACCGTTAAAAAGTTGAATGAATTTACAATTTTCGGTAATGGTCGCCTAAAAGGGCCCAAAATCCGGTTTCCCCAAGGTTGAATTTAGTTGAATTTTTTTTTTAGCATCCTCAGACCCTTATGAACCAAAAAAACACAAAAACTTGCTTTTTATTGAAAATGTCCGGGTTAGCCAAATTTACTGTCAATTCTTACTGGCCTATAAAGCACGCTATGTGGCAAGTGGATGGGCTCTGGTTCTGCAACATTTACCTACTACGTGTAGCAAGTACCACGCATGCTGGGTCCCGTCCTGCGTAACATGCTACATCGTTTACGGCCGACACTTTGCGGACGACAGGCCTGTAATAGCAAGGGAATTCAAAAGATTGAATTTTCTTGGTAATAGCGAGAGTACGATACCATACCATACCATACGAGATTATGCGATATTATAGGCTTGAACGAAACGATGAAACTGAACTATTTTTAAAATAAATATTTTCAGACTAAATTTTCGTGAAAAAAATAATTTTCTGAAGGACACGTTGTAAATAAATATTTAACTGTAAAATAATTTTTAAATAAATAATTATATAAGCTTATGAGCAACATGATATAATGGTACTCGAGCTTCTCTTCGTTCTGCATTATTAAATGACCCTTAAACTTGTTAAGATTGGCTTCGCTCGGCTCTTCAAGCTTCAGACCAATACTAGATCTGATTTGGGACCCAACTTTGTAGACAGAAAAACAAATTCTAAGAAAATGAAATAAGTATTTGTCTCCACACACAACCTGAAATAGATATTTTGCTTGTGGCAGAGTGCTAACTTCTGCAGATATGAAGTAAAATAAATAAATTTAAAAAATACCCCCTCCAAGTAATTGAATGATGGACCCTTCCCAGCAAACATGATACATTGAGTCAATGCTGGACTGCTATTGCCCCATCATCTACGACGCTGGCCAAACATCAGCCCAACATTGGATCAATATGTCGTGTTTGTTGGGTTACTGTCTTGCAGGGCAGTATTATCATCTGATCGTGGACGATGCATTTATTTATACATGTATACATCGTGGACAATGCATTTATTTATACATGTATACATCGTGGACGATGCATTTATTTATACATGTATACATCGTGGACGATGCATTTATTTATACATGTATACATCGTGGACAATGCATTTATTTATACATGTATACATCGTGGACGATGCATTTATTTATACATGTATACATGGTGGACGATGCATTTATTTATACATGTATACATCGTGGACGATGCATTTATTTATACATGTATACATCGTGGACGATGCATTTATTTATACATGTATACATCGTGGACGATGCATTTATTTATACATGTATACATCGTGGATGATGCATTTATTTATACATGTATACATCGTGGACGATGCATTTATTTATACATGTATACATCGTGGACGATGCATTTATTTATACATGTATACATCGTGGACGATGCATTTATTTATACATGTATACATCGTGGACAATGCATTTATTCATACATGTATACCTAAAATTTTATAAATTAATTTATTCGCCATACATGATATACATAACTAGATTATAATAATGACGCACGGTCCATGTGTTAATTGCTCAATTCGTGCAAATTGCCCGCATCCGCATTTAGCACTGGCACATAGTGTTAATAATAGGCACCAAAGCCAAAAATGTATTTATCTACAATAATATTGTTCGCATTATTTTTAGCTAACAATATATATAAACAGCCAGATAACATAATAATTGATCCTTAGCAGCCATGCTGGTGTATGTACAGTGTCAGCAACTGCGTTGTTTATTTTGAATATGATATTTTATAAATGTATGACAAATAAAAGAGTCTGAATCCGACTCTGTCTGCACGGGATGCATATATCAAGAACTATTTCTTTCTTAGTTTACTTGGACACCATCCCCATAATTCCATGATCTGTTCCAAATTATATTACTTCATGAAAAAAACCCCATAATATCATAATAATCGTAATATTAGCGGAGGTAAATAAATGCACTGATCCAATGTTAATACACCTTGAATGAATGAATAAATGAATGAATTAATGAATGAATGAATGAATGAATGAATGAATGAATAAATGAATGAATGAATGAATGAATGAATGAATGAATGAATGAATGAATAAATGAATGAATGAATGAATGAATGAATGAATGAATGAATGAATAAATGATTGAATGAATGAATGAATGAATAAATGAATGAATGAATGAATGAATGAATGAATGAATGAATGAATGAATGAAGGAATGAATGAATGAATGAATGAATGAATGAATGAATAAATGAATGAATGAATGAATGAATGAATGAATGAATGAATGAATGAATGAATGAATGAATGAATGAATGAATTAATGAACGAATGAATGAATGAATGAATGAATGAATGAATGAATGAATGAATGAATAAATGAATGAATGAATGAATAAATGAATGAATGAATGAATGAATGAATAAATAAATAAATAAATGAATGAATGAATGAATGAATGAATGAATGAATGAATGAATGAATGAATGAATGAATGAATGAATGAATGAATGAATGAATGAATGAGAAAATGAATGAATGGATGAATGAATGAATGAATGAATGAATGAATGAATGAATGAATGAATGAATGAATGAATGAATAAATGATTGAATGAATGAATAAATGAATGAATGAATGAATGAATGAATGAATAAATGAATGAATGAATGAATGAATAAATGAATGAATGAATGAATGAATTAATTAATTAATGAATTAATGAACGAATGAATGAATGAATGAATGAATGAATGAATGAATGAATGAATGAATGAATGAATGAATGAATGAATGAATGAATGAATGAATGAATGAATGAATGAATGAATGAATGAATGAATAAATAAATGAATGAATGAATGAATGAATGAATGAATGAATGAATGAATGAATGAATGAATGAATGAATGAATGAATGAATGATTGAATGAATGAATAAATGAATGAATGAATGAATGAATGAATGAATGAATGAATGAATGAATGAATGAATGAATAAATGAATAAATGAATGAATAATTGCATAAATGAATGAATGAATGAATGAATGAATGAATGAATAAATGAATGAATGAATGAATGAATGAATGAATGAATGAATGAATGAATGAATGAATGAATGAATGAATGAATGAATGAATAAATAAATGAATGAATGAATGAATGAATAAATGAATGAATGCATAAATGAATGAATGAATGAATAAATAAATGAATGAATGAATGAATGAATGAATGAATGAATGAATGAATGAATGAATGAATGAATAAATGAATGAATGAATAAATGAATGAATAAATGAATGAATGAATAAATGAATGAATGAATGAATGAATGAATGAATGAATGAATAAATGAATGAATGAATGAATGAATGAATGAATGAATGAATGAATGAATGAATTTACTCATCTCGCATCAAGTGCATATGGTATCCGGATAGGGCCATCTCGCCCTTCCGTTGTTTCGTTGTTTCAAAAATTTAAATCTTTTTAAAATCTCGCTCTTTCGCATCGCCCTTTCGCAGTTTCGCTCTTTCGTTGTTTCGTAGTGTCGCAGTTTCGCAGTTTCGCATCGCCCTTTCGTTGTTTCGCAGTGTCGTTGTTTCGCAGTTTCGTTGTTTCGCTTCGCTCTTTCGTTGTTTCGCATCGCTCTTTCGCAGTTTCGTACTTTCGTTGTTTCGCTCTTTCGTTGTTTCGCACTTTCGTTGTTTCGCACTTTCGCTCTTTCGTTGTTTCGCACTTTCGTTGTTTCGCGGTCTCGCAGTTTCGTTGTTTCGTACTTTCGCACTTTCGTTGTTCCGCTCTTTCGTTGTTTCGCACTTTCGTTGTTTCGCTCTTTCGTTGTTTCGCAGTCTCGCAGTTTCGTTGTTTCTCACTTTCGCACTTTCGCTGTTTCGCACTTTCGTTGTTTCGCTCTTTCGTTGTTTCGCACTTTCGCACTTTCGTTGTTTCGTACTTTCGCAGTTTCGCTCTTTCGTTGTTTCGCAGTTTCGCACTTTCGTTGTTTCGCTCTTTCGTTGTTTCGTAGTCTTGCAGTTTCGTTGTTTCGTACTTTCGCAGTTTCGCTGTTTCGCTCTTTCGTTGTTTCGCACTTTCGCAGTTTCGTACTTTCGTTGTTTCGTACTTTCGCTGTTTCGCACTTTTGTTGTTTCGCTCTTTCGTTGCTTCGCACTTTCGCAGTTTCGCACTTTCGTTGTTTCATACTTTCGCAGTTTCGCTCTTCCGTTGTTTCGCACTTTCGCAGTTTAGCACTTTCGTTGTTTCGCACTTTCGCAGTTTCGTTGTTTCGCACTTTCGTTGTTTTCCCCCTCCCCTTCCTCCCGCACCCATCGCCTCTTTGTATCACGTGTGTTGTGCATTGGTCCAACCTGATTCAATGTTATTTGAACGTCGTCAACGTTGGTCAATATTGAATCAGCTATGGGCCAATGTTGTGTGTTTTTGGCTAATAATGCTTAATAGCATATGCGGGTAACAGTCAGTCGAACGAGAATACAGCCCCTGGTAACGACTATGTCTGATAATCAGTTCACAGGTGTCTGGTTTTGTCGCGGAAAACATATATTGTGTATAATATCTGTTACTCTTTATATGACGTCTGTCGTTTAATAGAGAGGAACGTCGCTTGCACCAGCGAGACGTTATTATTATTAGCATACGCTGTGGCGTCGCTACGCCCTAAATCTCATGCCTGCCCCGAGACAGGCTTTAGTGGGGCGCAGACGGCTTATATCGGTCACAAAATGCCTGGTATTGTCCACAATTTAAATTTCTCTGCGGAATATCGTCAGGAAATGAACATGAAATGAATGGGATTTCAGGCCACATGTGTGCTAAACTGGGTGCTAAACTGGGCCAGGATAACCTCATGAGGATGGTGAGATGAATGAGATGACACTGCCCTCCAGATACGAGTGGATGGGGAAGAAATATTTTTGTTTGTTTCAAACCCCCGAGACAGGGGAACGAACCGGGGAACGAA